>WBNO01022649.1:0-85017 GCA_013400575.1 Peucedramus taeniatus | reverse complement strand
CCTGTCTTTCAAACCAAGACAAGAACAAACCTTATTTTGTCCCATGGGTCTCATGGGAAGGAAGTTTCAGTTTATAGATCACACTATTACACTACATTCTCAGTTGTCCCCAATCCCACTTAATTTATGTGACTTGTGTATGTATGCTATAGTGATGAGCTTTATGCTACAATTTTGTGTTTGTTTTAATTTGGTGAATGACTATAGTGTACTGACTGCTGGCAGAAGTGTCACAGACCTTGTGGTTTCCATAGGGATGATGGAATTTCCCATGATTGTTTTTGTAGATACTAATAAACAGCTGCCCTTCCTAAGCTTGCTTTTGTGTGGAATTGCTGTAGCTATAGTGAGGTATCAGGTTCAGTCTGGTTTTGGTTGCCTATTTAGGGCCGGTGCCACATCTGAACTTCAAAGCCTCTTTATGTCCACTCTGCAGCAGTCTGCTCGATCCTGCACAGATGTAGTGAAGTTCAAGTCACAATAACAACAAAGCAAAATACTCCTAGGCAATCTGCTAGACTGATGGTAATGTACCGAGGTGCTGTCTTAGGTTGCAAATGCAAGATATGGCTGGGGGTGTGTATTCTGTTGCCATCTATTAGAGGTGGGGCAGTTATCTTCTGTTAATGGGTCATCTGTAAAACCAGGTGGAGTAGTTTTCTTTATCTCTTCTATAATCAGTCCTCCCTCTGGGGAGATATCTTCTGTTTATGGGCCATTGACTGTCACTGCATGACTGATAAAATGACATCATCCCACTGGGAGAAGCTCTGCCCAGGGGGAGGAGCCAAGCATTCCTACCTGGATATAATCAGAGACTTGGAACACCATAGCCAGCCTTTTTCCCACTGGATTCTCAGAGGAGAAGCTTTCTTCTCCACTGGATTCCCAGAGGAAGACCAGGCCCATCTACACCACCACTGGACCTTCAGAGGAAAACTCAACCCTTCTACTGGATCACTGCTCCAACAGAACCACACCTGGCACTGCAGGAGGGCTGCAGCCACCATTTAATGGGACTGCTGCCAACACCCTGATCCACAGGGTGCCACGTCCCATTCTCTGTCAGTGTTGTTTTGTTTTATTATTTGCATTTAAATTTTTTTTCCTAATAAAGAACTGTTATTCCTACTCCCATATTTTTGCCTGAGAGCCCCTTAATTTCAACATTGAAATAATTTGGAGGCAAGGGGTTTTTATTTTCCATTTCAGGGGAGGCTTCCGCCTTCCTTAGCAGACACCTGTCTTTTCAAACCAAGACAGGTGCACCTTTGTGTCAGAACCAAACTGAATTTCCTGCAGGCAGGTTTAAAGGCAAAACCTCAGTACATCCCTGATGTTCTTTTGGTCCTCTTTTAGCATCTCTTACGCAGGTGTCCTGGGTTGACTAGAAAGTGAGTTTTTGGGAAGTTGTAGCCAAAACCAGTCAGTGATCAGATCTGAATATTGGCACCTGATGTGGCCACTGAGGACATGGATATGCCTCTGAGAACTCAGGAGGTTAAAAGCACAGAACTCCCAGAGGGGAAGCTCTCTTAATTCTGGTGGGTGAGGAGTGAAGAGGTCTGAACCTGCCCTGCCCAGCCGCGGGCTCGGCGGGGGAGGGGAAGCCATGTGGCCTGGGCTGAGGTAGGCCGGAGCCCCTGCAGGATGGAGGGGTGGAGGAACACTGAGATCGGGCAGGCCCCCCAGGAGAGAGAGAGAGAGAGACTGTGCCTGTGCTACCGTAAAAGCTGATACCGTGCTTGTCGCAGGGCCAGGAAGGAGAAGCAGGGGGTTGTGGCGAGAAGGTGCCTAGCCTGAGAGCTCTGGGAAGGCAGAGCCCAAGATTTTAACCCTTCTCTGGGACAGTGAACACTTTACAGAACACTAATCCTCCTTTATCTGAATGAGATAAAAGGAAATGGGCCAGTGTGGTGAAGGTTTGAGCAAGCGAAAGATGTCAGAAGAAGTTGAGAAAACTCCAGGGTGGGAGGAGATGGTGGAGTGGCCTATGGCTGGACTTTTCTCTTGTACCGCCATGGACGGAACCTTTTTTTTTCCCTGTAACACAGAGACTGCATTTAGGGGGAGGCAATGTCTCGGAACTGAGAGAGTGCAGTGAAGGAGTGAACAGAGAAGGATGAGGAGGGTGTGGTGGTGCCCTCTGTCTTCAGGGAAGAAGAAGATCTCTGTTCTCGAGACCCCTCAGCCCCAGGAGGTGAATTTGGGGGAGACTAGTGTCCCGAAAGTGAGAGACTGTTGCTTTTTTAGAACTGGGCAGAGCATCCTTAAAAGGGGAACCCTAGAAGCAGTTCTGGCCCACACACAGCGGTGAGAGCACTGTACATGGGAGGAGGCTGTCACAATGGCAGATTCCAGGTGATGCCATGTGTGACATGGAAACACAAGAGGTCTCAATTATGTTTCCTGGGGAAGACTGTGGTACAAGAGAGAGACTCCCCTCTCCCTTAATGAACTGAGAATTGATTATCTGAGGGGTGGTAACTTGATTGAGAATCCAAGGTTTTGTCACACTGTGTTCTGTGGGAAATTAGCTGGGGGGAGGAGGAATGTTTTGGAAGGTTTTGATTGTGAGTTTTGTATGTGTGTTCTTTCTGTTATAGTTGTATGTTAATAAAGTTTTTGGTTTTTTTTCTTAAGTTTGAGCCTGTTTTGCTCTGTTTCTGGTCACATCTCACAGCAACCACTAGGGAAAATATACTTTCATGGGGGCACTGGCATTGTGCCAGCATCTAACCATGTCACAAGGATACCGACTTAGGTACTCACACCTGTGCATTTCACTATCACAGTCAGAGCTCAGGCAGCTTCTTATCTGTAAAGGAAATACTCTGAAAAATATTCGCCTCCTCAGATAAAGGATGTCCACCAGCACTCGTTACATGTCAAAGTGTTCTAGGTCATCTTTTGAGGAAAGAGAATTCCTGCCTGCTGTGGCAAATGCTCTAGTTTTGTAATGTTTACAATGCCTCTGTATCTATGAGGTCTTGGTTTTCAGCTGTGAAAGAAAATGTCTGCTTTTTTAACTGGGGATTTGCAGTTCTGTGCTCATCTGCTTAGGCACAGACATGGTCCCTCCTCTTGTTCCCATTCTTGTATATTTGAGTCATACAAATAAAAATGTGTAACTGCTTATCCCCTTGATTTCTTAGGGACCTGTAAATACTTTCAGCCAAGACAGATCTTTGCTTTCAAGTTTCAGAGGAAACTGAATATTTACATTTGCCCTTTGCCTTCATATGCCATGCTGTTTCAAGTAAATAACAGTGCAGCATCAGGGGTGCAATTTTGTCTTCCCAAATTACTTCCTTCTTGGCTATCTCACCATATGGACAGGCTGATCCGTCACTCCCAGACTGAACTCTTTCTGTATGGCTGAGATCCAACTGATGTCAAAGGAATTCTGAAGCCAGCTACTTTCAAGGTACTTTTTGATGTAAGGAGTTTGTAGGCAGGTGGGGTCTGTCTCTTCTTTCAAGTAACAAGAGAATGAACAAGAGGAATCGACCTCAAGGGGAGGTGTAGGTTGGGTATTAAGAAAAATTCTTCACCAAAAGGATGATCTGACCAGGGTAGAGGGGGAGTCACAATTTCTGGAGATATTTAAAAGATGTGTAGATGGGGCACTTAAGGAAATGGATGACTGGTGGCCTTGTGTGAGAGACTGGAAAGAGTGATGTCTCAAGACGTTTTGAGATGTGTGTGTGTGGGGGCAGGGGCAGGTAAGGCCTTGCCCTGGTGAGGCAGTGCCCTGTCCTGTACACCCCACCCTGGCAGTGGCTGTCAATCCATTGCACACTGAATGCAATGCCCCACACCCAACCCCTGGAGCCCCTAACACAGCTCCTAAGGGGCCACATGACCAGAAGTCCCGTCTGGGGGAAGGACCAAGGGCTATTTTAAGGTCACAGAGCACGAAGCACTCATATGTCTTGACCCTACCTCCTCTTGGAATTTCTATCAGAACACCACTGGAACCCAGGAAATGGTAGCTATATATGTCTTTTTCTATACCTCTTCTGTCTTTCTCTCTCTCTCCTAATTCCCTCTTCTTGGAATTTTTGAGTAATTTAGAATCGAATGAGCTTAAAGTTTGCTAAGTTGAATAGTCCCATTTAATTCTTTGAGAAGTATTGATTGAAAATTGCACTAAACTTTTTTGCCAAAGTTCCTCAATTTTCTGAAGTTGCCAGTAAAGTTCTTTTTGTTGTTTTGATCTCTTGAGAAAATCTTGTCAGTGCTTCTCCTGTGCGTCTCTGTATATAAACAACCATAAACCCTTTAAAATATCTCATCACTGGAGTTGTTTGGGGGCTTACACCTTGGCAAGGTGACTTCTGCTAGTGACAGTTTGCCTAGATTGAAGATTCCAGTTTTGACATCTTGGAGGCATTGGCTGTAGCCTCTGGTCACCCTCCAGCCTTTGTTGAATGCACAATTCCCAAGAACAATGATTTTCCACATGTGCTTTGCAGCCTATGTAATATTTTGTTCTGTAAATGCAAATAAAATATTAATAAAATAAATAGAAATATTTGAATTTTAAAAAAGCTTAAGAATCTCACACAGCTGTTCAGTGCCTGGTGCAGATCAGTGTAGTCTGAGGGACCCCCATTGGGAGCAGGATGGCTGGAGAAGCAAGGGCAGTGGGACCTCAGCTGTGGCCAGCCTGGGGGAAGGAGTGGGGGCTGGATGGGAGATCGGGAAAGTTGCACAAACAAGGACAGGCTCCTCCCACTATGACAAAGGTCCCTGTGTGCCTCCAGTCTTGGGCAATTCCCTGCAAACTGATGTGTTTCATTTCAGGACTTGGATATTTAAACAATACCTTCCCCCAGGCATTTTTCACAAAAAGTTCAGTTGATGTGTTTTGAGTTATGAAACAATAAAAAGTAAATTATTTTGTGCAATGCCTTCTGCAACTAGAAAATAAGGGGAAGCTCTTTGCTTGTATACACCAAGGATGCAAATATACCTGTGCATGCAAAGACAGATGCTGGCAGTAGGTGAGCAGCAGGTAAGGCAGGGCTGTACCTCCAGGGACACCAACATTTGGGGAGCTGGGATCTGCATCTGAGGGAATCTACTGCAAAGTTAGAGGAAAGCTGAGAAAACTTGTTGAGACAAGGTGGTTTGTACTGTGGTGAATTTCCTCTGAAAAATACAGTATTTGCACAGATGCTGCCCTAATATCAGTCACCATGTGCAAGTAGCAAGTTAATTTGTGTTTTGAGACCTGCCTCGGTGTATTTAACTCCTTCTGTACCTAAGCACTTGCTATTTCACCTTCTGAGAAAACATAACCAGATATCTAGCTGATTTTTTGAAATATGACAGAACTGAAAAAAATGCTGGGAATTGCTCTACCTCCTCCTAGTCGCTCGATGTTTGTAGAGTTTTGTTTCAACAGCTTTTTGTTTTCATATCCTTGAAAAGGCTGTGCACATACATACTTGGCAGAAAAATAAGTTAATTATCTTGCATGTCTTTCTGGTGTGTGAGAAAAGATATGAAGAAAAAGGATTGTGGTGAAATTTTCTGTTTCCCCCCTTTGCACTTAGTCATTTTTCTCTTCTGCTCAAGAAGATTGTTGTAGATTGCTGCTTTCTCTCTTTCTGTCAGACTCTTAATAAGCAGGAAAACACAGCCCGTGCAGCTGGGGCTTTGATGCCTTGCTCACTATTGCTTCCCACTCAGAAGATTTCCATTCATTCTGAGTTGGTATCCAGCCCAAAGCCCCGGCTTCCCCTGAGACTCTCAGCATGTCTACAGGACTCCAGTTTAGTATTCACTGGAAGAGCTGCACTGATGCTCCCTTGCTAGACCTACAGGCTGCTGGTTGGAGCCATAAGGGAACGGGAGGAAGAATTAGCCTGTGTGTTTATATGGCTGTGCTCCAGTAAATATTTTGATGCATCTGCTGCCAGCTCTGGTCTGAGGGAATCTACCTAGCATTTAAAATTTGATGGGGAGCTGTTTTGAATAATAACAGTGCAGCCGGCTGTGAGTCAGTGCATGTGTGTTGACTTAAAAAAACCCTCAAAGCTTAACGCTTGCTGAATGCCGAGCTGCAGTGCTTTGCTTTTTCCCTCCTCCTTCCTTCTTTTCTTTCTTGTCTGGTCTTTCTCTGTTTTGTTTTGTTCTTGGGGGCATTTCACATAGATTTTGTTCATTGTCAGTGAAGGGGTGGGGTAAGAGGAATAAAAAAAAAAAGCCTAGCCAAAATAAATCCTCCCCAAAAACTCACGAGTAGCTTTTGCAATGGGTGCTGTCATGGGTACGTTCTCTTCTCTACAAACAAAACAAAGAAGACCATCAAAAGGTAAGACCTCCTGTTATGCTTTTCCTGTCCCTTTGGTTTATTTGCTGTGGGAGACATTTGCATGGGGAAGGGAAGAGAAAATGAACATGTGCCACTTGCAAGTAACCTGGTAATGTTTTTGTGAGGGGTAATTTGCAGAGCAGAGTGGGATGCTAGGTGGTGGAAGAAAACGTGGACATGAGGAGATTGCTGTGGAGGGGCTTGGGGGTTGAAAAGAATCTGAAATACTGTAATCCTTAATGCAGGTATATATGAGGAGGAGAAACTCAGTGGCATCATATGCAGAGCACTTGCAGAAGAGACCTGTTTATTTCCAAATCTCTTGCTGTATAAACCCTTTGAAGAGGGAATGTAGATATACAGCACATTCTTCCCAATACCTTCAGGTTTTTGTCTCAGGAAGTATTGTTAGAGTTAGTGTTGCATATTCAGTAATCCAACACCAAGCGTGCAATACTAACGATGTGTGTTTTATAAAGATTAGCAAGAGGGGGAAAAATAGGATGTTTTTGTAGAAGAGAGAAGCAGGAGCTCATAAAAATGAGAAAATAAACAGCCGTTCCAGGGATTTTAATCCTTAAGTCCATAAATATTGTCTATAAATGCTGATTTTTCAGGAGGTCTGGTTTGTATAGTATTTGCTTGAGCTTTGCTCTATTTTCTTCAGGGTTAATTTGAAGATTCCAGGGTGTTGCTGAGCAGAAAGTTGAAAGCACTGTCAGAGGCACATCTACACCTTACAGAACAAGTATTTTTTAGAAAACAAAAGGAAAAACTCTATACCTTCAGCAATATTTGTGCTATTTACAAATATTCCCTGCCCGAACCTCTGCATTTTAAAGTCTTTTGGTATTTCTAGGGAGGTCTCTATTTCCACCGGATCTGTTGCTCAGTTCATATTTATGCTTTTGAACTGCAAGTTGGTATGGATTTTCTTGCAATTTAAGTTGGATACTCTGTTAAGAAATATCAAGCACCTATTAATGATGCAAAAGATAAGTGGGCAAGGGCTGTGAGATTTGTTTGTGTCAAGTTTGTGAGCAAAATTCTGTGTTCCTGATACCTGTAGAGTAATGTTTTATGTTGGGGTGTGTATACATAGTTTACAGTTCACCTTTCTGTGTTACTGTAATGCCCCCATAATTGTTCGGTTGTTTGGGACATGTATGATATTACTTAAAATATAAGAATAGCTGTGTAACTGTGTAAGCACTGTGTTACACCTGAAGCTGGGAAACTTGTGCTTAGGCACTGCAGTACACAAGAACTGAACAGGATGTGCTGGGCATGGTGGTTGCTGTGACACCAAGGGATGTCTTGTCCACTTGCCAGGAACCTGAGAGCTGATTTCCACTAAATGTAGATAATTTGTGGCTGAACACATCCATTCTCTGTGACTTTGTTGTCTTCTGATTGGCTCTGCACTCTAGTGGATGCAAGCCATTGCTTTTTGTTGGAGGTCACCTGCAGTAAAAATCCAGGATATGGTCACACATTTTAACCTTTACAATGGAATTCAATCTTGCTGATGCCTGCTGGCAGTGGTTGTTCAGCTATTTTATCAAAACCTGTGTTCCCACAGTTATGTCTTCTTGGCTCTGATGTGTTATCCGTGTGGTTTGCTGGTATGTTTTATACTGACTGTTAGCACTTCACCTTGTGAGCAGCGAAACACTAATGCTGGGCTTGAATACAATCTGAAATTGTTCTTTGTCTGTCAGTTAAATAGTCAACAGACTTGACTCCTTGGTGCTGGCCACATGTTCCCTTGGCATCTCCTCCAGCCCTCAACCATCCTGGTGGCCTCTACCAGACCATGCTCTACCATATTCTAGTCTGTCTTTGTCTGGGGAGTCCAAAACTGGCCCCAGCACTCTGGCCGTGCTTGCCAAAGTGTTGAGCAGAGAGAAAGGATCATCTGTCCCAATGTTTGCTGCATGGCTGTTGGTGCAGCTTGATGTGGGGGCTTCTCTGCCAGAGGGCAGCTGGATAGGGGTGCCTGGATGCCACTGCTCCATTGGCTGTTGCTAAGTTTATCTTTGATCGAGTCAAGTGTTTATTTTATTATTAGATTATCACATTATTATTTATTAATTATTATATTTATCTATGTGTTTATCTGACTATTTCAGGACTTTATATAGTAGTTAAATACTGCTGGTAAAACAAGGGCCTGGAGAAATTGCTGTAACAGGGCTAGATACACACCTCTGCAAATGCTCTCTCATGCTGGCAAGTATGTGCTCCTCCAAGTAGAGCAGTTTATACCAGTGTCTGAAGCTATGATTTTCTGGTGTGATAAAGTAAAAGCAAAAAACAGGCATTGTTTCAAGAAAATAAACAGGTCATGTTTAAAGTAAGGCAGTTCCAGAGATCATTTAATACCAGGAAGCCCATGGTGGGTCAGGGCAGAGTGGGTGCAAGTGGCCCATGCTGAACCCTTCCAGCTTCAGCACATGACACAGCTCTGCCTGTGCTGCTTGCCCTCATGTCCTGTTTGTGGCTGGGTCTGGGGTGTTAGCAGTGGGACTGGGGGCTGGTTTGGTTATTCTAGATGTGAGCAGAAAGGCTGGAAAGGACATATTTAGCACTGATCAAGAATACAAGATTAAATTGCTTGTTCTAATGAAAATGGGGAGCCTGAATCAATAAAGGCAGGAGTGACGCAGAAATTGTCAAGTGGAGAGCAGTGGTCCATCAAGCATGAGACCTTGTCTCTGGGATAGGACAGCATTGTGCATTTGTACAGGAGGACATAATTTGCTTGGCTGAAGTGTAAAAACTTGTCCAATATAATTGGACATTTTGTGTTGGTAGGTTGGGGCCCACATGCCCTGTCCTGCAGGATAAAGATTTTTGCTTCTCAGACTTGCAATCCTATCAGTAAAGCTGCGGAAGCTTTCCCTGTTCACTGAAGTGTCCCCAGACAGTCTACAAGATTGTGCTGTTCACTTTGGGAGTGGCTCAGGACAGTCCCACCAATTATTTGTACATTTCATTAGGAATTGTTTCCTGTTGGGATTCTTGTCTGCCTTTTCCAGCATTCTGAGTTGACCTACTAAAAGAGAATACCCCTTTCTACCATGTTCACTTCACTTGTATGTCAGACCAGCATTGCTGGGATGCTCGTGGAGCCTGGCTGAGGTCCTGGGGACAAGCTGACAGTGAGCCAACAGCAAAGGTGGCTGGTGGTCTGCTGGGCTGTGCTTGGCAGAGCTTCCCCAGTAGACTGAGGGAGGTGATGCTCATCCACTGGTGAGACATTTACAGTGCTGTGTCTGGTGCTGGACTCCCCATGACAGAAGAGATGACAGCCTACTAAGCTGAGTCTACTGAGGGACCATGACAAATAGGAAGCAATTGGAGAATCTGACATACAGAGGAGCGATTGAGAGAGCTGGGATTGTCCAGCCTGCAGCAGAGGAGACTTGGGGAAGTGTTAATCAGGGTGTATGAATACCTGAGGTGGGGGGAGTAGAGTTGAGGAGCCAGGCTGTTCTCCCTGGTGCCCAGGGGCTGGCCAAGGGGCAATGGGCACAAACTGAAATAAAAGAAATTCCACTTGAGCATAAGGAAAAAAAAATTTACTGTGAGGGTGACTGAGCACTGGAAGAAACTCCACAGAGGGACTGCGGAGTCTCCAAGCTTGAAGATAGTCAAAACCCAAGTGAATACAGTCCTGAGCTGTAGTTAACCCTGTCTTTAAGAGGGAACTGGAGGTCCCATCCAACCTTATCTACCCTCTGGTTCTGGGATTACTGTCACTTTAAAAACCCTAAAGATACAAGGACTTGAGGTATTTGGATCAGGAAGTAACATTCAGAGCTCATTATTAACCAAATGCCAACAAAGCTGACTGTTTGGTTCTCTCTTTAGTACATTGGTAGTTAGTGCTTAGACAGATGGTTGAGATGGACTTGAGACTATCTAATTGCTTGTATATTCTCCTGCAAACATAAACAATAAATCAATAAATGAGGAGAAAAAAACCCATCAAAACCCCAGCACTAAAAAGCAGAGGGCCAGCACAGCAGATAATGCACACAAAATGCATGTCTGATTTCAACTAGATGCAGAAATAGAGATTTTTTATGTTTTTACAGCCTGCATCCAATCATGACCAAATTTGTGGCTAGAATCAGCCATTTCCATATTTGCCATGGAAACGTTTGAATTTGCAGATTGCTAAAGCAGGGGGAAATTTCTAGTTTTGACTGCTTTCTGTACCCCTGAGTTCTTTTGTTTGTTCTCTAAATATGCACTCACCCCTACCTGCCTTCCAGTGAAAGTGAAATATAACTTGAATATTTTTCAATACCTGAATCTTGTTTGGATTAGAGCTACAGGTGCTGACCCTGACAGCAGCAGCAAGTGACACCATTTTCAGTTGGTAATCTGACTCTCTTAAATGTGAATAACTATGTTTTGATCAAAGACTACCCAAACCTAAACTAACAAGAGGAGTCTGGCACAGTTGTTTAATTTTGTTAGAGCTAACATCAGAAATTCACTTTCCTTAAAATGTCAGTTATGTGATTTTAATAGTAATTTCTAGGCTTTATTTTGAAATGGCTTATTGTCCAAAATTATCAGATTTTGTGCCTGACCAGCTGTATTTTCAAGTGTTTTACTTACCAGATAACCAACTCTGCTTGACTTCACAATCTTCATAAGAACATCAGATTGCCCTGAGCTCCTAAGGTTGTTGGGTCATGTCAGTGCCCTTTCAGTTCCCTGTGCTAGAACAACCTGCTTCTCTGCTCCAAAGGTGAAGAAGTGATTTAGTAGTGTTTCAAGGAGCAGGCCCTTTTCAGCCTTAGTACAGCCATGGAATGGAGATGATAGATTTGAGCAGGAAAGCTGCCTTTTTATTTACTTTGCCCAGTACATCCTGTTGCAAAAGAAAAGCTTTGAAAGCTCCTCTACTTTCTTTCTGCTTCTCAAAAAAACTTTACAGCTTGCCGCTATTGTGAACAAATACATGTGTTCTAAAGACTCAGACTGTGCTCTTGCTATTTTCTGAATGGAGAAAACATTAGTGCTCACCTGTTTTCTTTCATGAACAAGGACAGTATTGTTCCCCCTGATTTGAGACCTGAGCAGGTGCTTGAGAGAATGGAAGAAATGGCTGACTTGGTTTCTCCTGGCTGTACCTAAGAGCCAGTATTTGGCACTGACACTTCACTTTCTCTCCCTAGTCTTGTCTGATTGTCATCTGATACAGCCTGGCAGGCCAACTCCACAGTTGTCTGCTTGCACTGAAAACTGAGGATTTGACGGGCAGGTTTTTTGAGGGAATTACCTTTGTAGAGAGTGTACAGAACAGCACTTGTCAACAAAACCGTTAGATGTAAGCGCTCAAATCAGAACAATTTGGAAAAATTGTGGCGACCAATAAGTGCTTGTCAGAACATGCCTCTTTGCATGAAGCATTTTAGTTTCTCTGAAGTGCAGAGAGGTGCGTGGGAGGCTGCTCAGTGT
This sequence comes from Peucedramus taeniatus, assembly GCA_013400575.1. NCBI lineage: Eukaryota > Metazoa > Chordata > Aves > Passeriformes > Fringillidae > Peucedramus > Peucedramus taeniatus. The sequence continues at coordinate 73,211 of WBNO01022649.1, read as the reverse complement.
CATAGCAGCCAAATACCCCAGCCAGGTGGCTGATGCACCTATGATGGGTGGCTCAAAAGTGAGGGAGCTGTTTGCAGCCGGCTTCCCTGTGTCTTACCAACCAGAGTTCACCTGAGTGTGGGGTTAGCGGTCTTACGGACTCGTGACTGCTTCTATTCTCCACTTCTCCATCTTTCAGTCAAAATTTCTTTAGCTCCCATGCAGTTGCTAGCTCTAAATTTCTTCCTTTGCCTTCAAGTGACTCCAGTGAGGCAGAGTGATCTCAAATAGCTGGTCTTAGGAGTGGATAGCAATGATAAAAATAAAATAAGCTATGTGTGTCCCTGATTGCTTCCCACAAGCATACAGCTCCTGCCTGAAATGCTGCAGTCAGACCCAGCTTGGAGGTTTGGAATAAAATAAAATGGATGGAGGAAAGTACATGACAGAATGTTCTATGTTGCATTAGCATACATGTGTGCTGATTTCCTGTCCATGGGTACGGGTACTGTGAGCCTCTGTGCATGCAGCATGTCTATGCAGAGCCATGAAATCCCACCACAAAGAAAAGAGGGGATCAGAGACTTCATCCCTGCAGGCTAATGCTTTGAAGTTTTGTTTTTTTCCCACAATAATTCAAAAGAGTAAATCAGAAAACACATTCTAACTTTTAACTTTTAGCCTTGGTAATATTACAGCCTTTGTCATCACTACCTCTTCCAATGTGCATTACTGGATATTTGATGTTTGAAATAGGCACTAGGAAGCAGTTGGTTTTTTTGCGACTGAAAATATTTAATGCTGTAGATGTGAAAAGCTTAGAACTTAATACATTGCAGAAGTTTTGAGTAATTCCTAGCTTTACAGTTGTTAATGTCACCACATATATAAATGAGAGTCGGTAAGGGTTGTACAAATTTTTTGAAGAAAAAATTGAAGTAAAAAACAGAGTAAGGTGAACAAAGGCAAGTTATCAAGTCATTATGATTTTAGTCAAATGTGAGAGGAAAAAAAATCTTTTATTTCTCCACTTACAAACCCCTGCTCAAATACTTTATTTTCATATTTATTTAAGCTTTGTTTAAAAGACTGAAGATTTACAAATTTTTCAAATGTGGATTTTTTTTTAGCTGAAATGTTTCATTATTCAAAATTATTATTAGTTATAATTATTCCCTGAAACTTTCCAAACTAAATAAATTGGCTTGTGATTTGTTGTAGTTTTAGATGTGAATGTGTAAGTGTGACTGTGACTTCCTTGCAGTGGGTGACAGACCTGTGTGATTATGTTAAGTGTTTTGTTTCTTATTCAAAAGCATTATCCAGAGAATGTCATGGCCCAGAGACACAGAAAGTTTGAGTATCTGCTCAGGGTCTCTGTGTCCTGTTGTTGCTCACACCATGGCTATTTATAAGGTAAGAAGCTTTTGCATTTCTCTGAGAGGCATTTTCCAGCAGGTGCAGAGTGCTCTAGCCACCTCATACCATCCCTGCAGGAAGGGGCCCAATGGCCTTGTGTACCAACTAAAAAAAGCAGATAACATCTGTATGGTAGCACAGCAGAATTTTAAACCAAAATATATTTGGGATCCCAGGCATTGTATTTAATCTTTCTCCTTTTATTTGTTTGAGATGCCAGAGGGAGGGGGAGTAACTGTTATTATAAGATGGATTGCACTTAACAAATAAAAAATTATTAAAACTGTAAACTGCATCCATGTTTTTTCCAAAATAGGCAAGTCAAAACTGAAGGTAGCTGTGCCCACGTCTCCAGTCTGTGTTTGTGGCTGTTACTGTCAGGTGATGTCTGTCCGGACTGAAAATGATAGAGGTCAGTTTGTCTCTACCTTACTTCTGCCAGCACTGTTCAGTGCAGAGAGACTCTGAAGAGTTTCAACAAAGCACAGTACAACTGATTAGAGGTTCATGGGCAGGATGTGGGTCTGGAGGAGGCAAAGGAGGACTGTGTGCTAGCAGGCAGGTGTGGGGCAGCAGAGTTGCCCAGGGAACTGAGCTGGTACTTGCAGGCAGGCCGAGGGTGAGCAGGCAGGAGGGGAGCTGGCTGGGCTCTGGTACCAGGATGTTTTAAGGAAGACACGAAAAGGGTAACAGAGCCATCCTTTCCTGGCACAGCTCTACTACATCTGTTTGACTTTCCTCAATCCAAATATTACTTTCTTGACATATTTAACAACTACAGCTCTTCACACACCCCAGTGTTTTCTTTTCTTTTGCTCCACAAAAACCCTTCTCTCCCAAACTTGTTCTGTGGATGGCTGGTTGGGAAGTGCCCAGAATTTCTGTAGATGGCCACAGCTACAGTCTGTAAAAGCCAGTAGGCATAGGGCATTTTATAGTGTGGCTGAGAACAGCTAAGGGAGAACAAAGCTGTGAGGATACATGTTGTGCTGCTGGAGGCGGGTTTTTAGGAAACCCGTGAGACCGTGGCATTGTTTTACTGAGGGCTCCTTAGTAGAACAGGAGAGTTACTGGGAGAGGGGAGTCGAATTACAGCCTGTCAGAGATCAGTGCTGAACATCAGGGGCTTTTAGTACTCTGACAAAATAAATGTTTCTGCCTGTCAAATTTATATGCAGAAAAATATGGATGAAACAAGCCACGTTCACAAGATTTACCTAGTTACAGCATGGTTTCAGAAGCACATCTAAAATGTTTTGACAACTGTTGTTACTTTGCTGCCTGCAGCTCAGGGCCAAGCTCCCAGGTATGTTTTCCCAGGCTGCTGTTGCTCTATTCTAGTAAGTGATCCTGCACATCAACCCCACAGATTTTTTGACAATCAGCTGAAACCTCGGGCAAGGCCTCTGTTTAGCACATCAAACTGCATGAACTGAGGGTTCCTCCCTGTGGGGTACACGTAGCCACATAAAGAATGATGCTGCTAGCTCTCCAGCTGCAAAATGTTGGGAGCCAGCAAACATCTGTGGGAAAGCACAGATTCCCTTAGGGAAACTCTTTCATCCCATGCAGGTGAACTTTGTGGTGCAGTGGGGAACATCAGCACCCCTTTGCATTCCTAATCCACACAGTTCAAAGGACTTGTTGACCATGTTGCCATTTGAACTGGGAGCAGTACATGAAAATTAGAACTGGGAAGCAGGAAATTTTTGTGTCAGTGCAGAGAGGATTGTTGCCTGCTAATCCTAATAAGCCAGTGTAATTTAATTGGCACACTGGTTTACATGCTTTGCTGGGAGTGTCAAACATGACCCCAAACTGTGATACTGGCACCCCAGGAATTGAAGGCATGTCCTTGTGTGGAGCTGAATCCCTGTAACATGGCTTTTGTGTCAACCAGTATTTTAACATGGGAGCTGACAGACGGTCTCATTTGCAGTCTTGTGCATACAGAATTAGCCAGGCTGCAGACAACTGGAGAGACAGCTACATTAGGGCACAAGGAAAATTCTGCCTGGGTGGTCATTTGTATGTATTTAACAATGGGTAAAGGCAAGCATGTGCAGTTCTGCAAAGGAAATCTGATCCCACAAGGTCCTATCCTGATTGTGTAGGTAGCAGCTGGACCTGCATGCAGAGCAGGTTTGGTACTGGGACAGAAAGTCAGCTGGAGACTGATCTTTAAGGAAAATGCCTTTTATTTCCAGGGCTTTAAGGCATCAAAAGGGGCTACTTACATTAGCAATTTGGCATCCTCTGCTTGGCAGGAGTTAAGGACATTAGAGCTGAGCCCCACCATTTCTAATCACCTCTTTGACTGAGCACTGGGCTGCCCTGGCTCACTGCAGCCCTCAGGAAAGTATGAAGTAAAAAGCAGGGAATTTTCTAATCAGGTATTTTCTGGGCAATGCCATCAGCTATAGCACTTTACATGACTACATTTGCATTTCTTGTCGATGATGCTGACTTTTCTGTTTCCTCTGTCCGTATTATTGATGGAGATAAAGTACTTGCAGTTCAAAAATTCATGTAGTGCAGAAGAGGAGCATGCTTTCCTCATGGAAAATGTGTGCACTTTCCTCAGGGGCTGGTTGCTGTGGCTGCTCAGCAATTAAAGGAGAGACCACTGTGTCATTCTGAGTGTTGCCCACAGCCCAATCACATCCAGGTGAATGCTGTGCAGGGTAAACTTGGGGCAGCATCTGTTCAAGCAAATGCATTCTCATATTGTGCATACTAGTGGTTTATAAAACCTACAAAGCCCATCAGTTGTTAGACTTAAAAGTTTGGTTCAAACCTGGAACTTTTCTTTACCCCATAGAATTTGTAAGATATTTTGGAAACTGTGGAAATGCTTAGACTTGGAATGAATTTTGTTATAGCTCTTTCCATTGTTTGTGTTTGGAAAAACTGTCCTCTGATGAGTTGTTGCCTGGAAATTATTGATGAGGGGAATGACCTGGTAAAAGTTCTTAACCTCCATCTGGATCAAAACCAGGCTGCCAGTTGTTGGAAGCTGCTGGGGTGTGGCAGAGCCAAGGCCAAGCTCATGGGCTGCAGGGCTGCGAAATGCAGGCACAGCTTTACTGCTCCCCTTTGTCAGCATCTGGCCTTTTGGAGGGACATGCACCCGTTTGGAGACCAGTGCCCTAAAATGTCAGTATGGTTTAAGATCAGACCCTGTATTTTCAGTTAATATGCCTGCATTCTGTGTGGAAACAATAGTTTAAAACAGTTAAACAAATATAAATAAATGCAAGGGACGTGCCTGTCTGGTAGATTCTACCTGCAAGAAAGTTTCAAACCCTTCTGAATTCCTGAATAAACAGAAACAATTGAGCGCACCTTTGATCCTCTCCCTGTTCCCTTGAAGAGAAGCTTCCTTGCCGATGCCAACACAAATCACACTCGTTTACTTAATATTTCTGTCCTGTTAGCCATGAATATAGAGCAATCTGTTTAACGAGCTTCATTTCCTTATAAATTGAACGGCTGAGGCAGGACAAGGTGGGAACAATGCTGTAGGAGATCTGATTTCATCTGTGCTTTTCCTGTGACCTGGTGCAAGCGCCAGGTCTTCACAGCACCTGCTGCTCTGTATTTGCCAGTCTGCAGGTTGGGGACATGATGCTGCCAAGCTGCATTAGTCCCCTTGGGCATCCTCATCAGCTTGCTGTCCTTTTCTCTGTGATAGCTGTTAGAGATGTAGAGTTTTGCCTAAGTTAGTTGATTGTCACTGGCCTGCTTGTTGTGATTCAGTTTTGTTGTATTTTGTAAGCACTATGAGTTGGCTCCCAATCATGTGAGATTTAGGAGAGTGGGAGGGCATAGCTAAAGCATCATTCATATTGTGAGTGTTGCTTTGCAGTGTCAGACAGCACAGAGACCACGACTTAGGGATGTTTTGAGATCAGTAATGGTTGTAGACAGTGGTCATAGGGCTCCAGTGAGAACATTTGTGATCATCCACAAACGGGAATGTTTGAGTGCATCCACTCTGGTGCCAGAGCAGGCAGAGAAAGCTGGAACCCTGCAGAGCTAGGCTAGGCCAGGTGTGCATGGAAATGAGCATCACCTTCCTGAGGAGTCTGTGCAGCATTTACCATAAGATCTTGTACAGAGTGAACAGATGTCAGCAGTAACTGCTCAAATCTTTATGTTTTAAATCCTGTGTGCGCTTTGAAATGTATTCTTTATTGTGATTGAGGGCAAGGTGCCCTTCCTTCATCAGGTTGAGGTTGCATCAAACAAAGTGACATTTGTTAAGGGCAAAATAATGTAAATTTTCTATTTTGCTCCTGTTTCCCTGATTTTGACTGTGATCTTTCAGTAAATAACATTTTAATCCATTCTCTCCTGTGAAGGGTGGTGTGAAAATACCTGCACTGGGGAGAGAGCAACTCAGAGAGACAGAGGTGTTAGTTTCTATGCTGGAAAAGACAGCAGAGTATGACTTAAATTCTAACAAAGATAATATCAGGGTGGTTTCTAAGCCTGGTTCCCAGAGAATGACACATTTTTTAACTGAATGTTTCTTGTACTCGTAAGAGAGCCTTGACCTGATTTACATTTCATGGTCCACATAAATGTGGAGACTGCCAAAATGATCTCTTTCCTACTTCTATTTTCTAATATTCTCTTTCCTTCTTATAATTGTAGATATTTCAGAAAATTGAGTGAAATGTTTTTCCTGCTTTTGATTCTTTGTTTCATGCATATGCATTTCTGGGACGCACAGTTCTGGAGCATGCAGCTGAGTGCACATGCCTGGAGTCTCTGCAGGCTTGTGTAGCTTTGAAGCAAAGAATCCAAAGCATAAGTAAGATATTTGCAGAATAAAGAGAATTTAGAGGAACAGGAGTAGAGATTTTAAATTCCTGTAAATAAATCCAGTCTCAACACCAGGGATAAATTTTCACCTGCCTTCTGCTACCATCTTGGAGGTGTTTTTTGGACTGTGAAAGGAAAGGAGATATTTACAGAATGAAACTGCTCACAAATATAATGAGAATCCCTTGTGTTACTGGCTCCTGTTGATCACTCTAATGATTGCATTACAGAAGGGATTTATTAGTTAACAGTCTTGAGTCTTAAACCTGCAGACATATGGCAGTGCAAGAAAACACTGTACCTAAGTTGGATAGCTTTATTTTTGCAGCACTCTAATTAGGCACGTTCATAAAACAGACGCGGATTTGTAATCCAGCTACCAAAATCTCATTGCTCACCAGCTGGAACATATCTAGGATTCTCAATTCAAACATCTCAATCTGCTACACAGATCTTATTTTAGCTAAGCCTCAGTTTTTAAACTTCAGCAGCTATTAGAAGAATAGCATCCTACAGCATCCTCTGAGTCCATGAGGAAAGTTTGAAACCATTAACTAATTGTGCAGGAATTTACCAAATCTTGTCGAGCTTAATTCAGCGTGGAAAGTTTGGGGCTGGCTTTGCTGCCAACGCTGCTGTCTCCAGGGAGTCCCTTCCCATTTATTCTGGAGTTACACTCTTCAGCAATACAGGAAGGCAGCGAACCGATTAACACGTAGGTCAATTCTCAAGCTCTTGCTCCCCTTGGTGCCAGTAACCTACTTACGGGACTGGCAGCGCAGGCTCAGTGTGGGCTGGGGAGGATTGTCTCTCTCGGCAGTGTGGCTGTGGCTGCATCGGCGCCAACGCCTCTTTAGCAGCCAGCTTGGGTAGAAACTGACGTGTTGAGCAATAGAAAACCTCTTGTGCCCAAGGAGGGTGAGGGGCACACACCTGATTTTTCCAAGTTGTTGAAACAGTAGGTGTTGGAAGCAAGGGAGAAGCTTGTGTAACAATGACTGGTGTGCGCCTTGGGCTCTGAGTAGAAGTGTACTTTGCTTAAGAGCTTCCTCTCGAGCAGCCTCCACAGGTTCCTTTAAAGCCAAATAGGACATGTCTTTCTGTGCAAGGGTGGCAGGCAGAAGTAGGACAGGGTTTTGTCTTTTTGAAGTATTAATACAGATCACAAAAAAAATGAAGTTCCAAAAGATACAGAAACCTTAAAAAATATGTTGACACTTTGGAGATAATTTATTTTGATTACAGCTAATACTGTATTTGGTGTAAAACACATCCTTTCCCTGGTGAAAAAGAGAACAAAAAGGAGAATCCAGATACTCTTGAATGAAACCTTCTGAACCCTAAATGTCTTTTTTTCCATGAAAGGTAGTGTTGAGAAAGACACGTTTCATTTCTAACGCCCAAAGGAAAAAGAAAGTGTAGCCAGCACAAACTGGTACTGCCTTCTGAAAGAGTTTTAGCAAGTGTGTGGGATAATAAATCACCCAACATCAGTCTTGGCACCTGTGCAGGGTTGAAGAGGAATACAACATCACTGTGGTGTATCCATTTTCTCCCGCATGAAATAGAAATCATCACGTCAGCTATGTTAAAAGAGCTTCTGCATGTGCGGTGTCTATATGATTTATACAGTGATTTAAATATTTGTAGATATCAGCCCTCTGAAGAATTTTGTCTGTTGTGACTCACATCTTATGTTGCAAATTTATCTCTAAATGTCATCTTTTACTGAGGTATTTACAAATTTAAAACATTTTTGGTAATTATTTGTAAATATTAGATCTTTTGTCAGCAGCAACAGTTCAGTTTGTTTTGTCATAGAAAAGTGGGAGGGAACCACTGTTTTGGCAAGTGAGAAGCAAATAATTCAAAATCAAGTGTTGGATTGGAGTAATTAAATCCAACAGCAGTAGATATTCAGAGTGAAGTTCAGCAGTGAGATTGTGGCTGCTTAAGGCAGCTGTGCTGCATGCATGTGTGAAGTGCAGGTTGGTGTTCCTCAGAGAAACCTTCCAACTGCACCTCTTGCATTCACCAGGTCCCGTGGAAGCCGGAGGAGTTTGGTGCAGCTGCTTTTCCAAAGTGCCCAGCAAGTGCTTCTAGAGGGTGAGTGTTTAGTAGATTCCCTGCATGAGCCTGTAGAAATTTAGCCATTTACTGGGTAAATTGCATTAAAAAGAAGCCATTAAATCACTAAGCAAAATCTCTTTTGAACTTGCCCAGTATCTCACCATCTTCTGCAAGAGGACACTGACAGGGCTCCTGCTCTGCTTCTTTGAACTCATGCACATCTCCTTGCGCCACTCTCAGTCCTGTTCTGTTCTCCCTTGCCCTCTACATAGTCTGGGCTTCTGTGTTGCCAGCTGTACTCCTCATCCCATTGTTGCAGGCTTGGGCATAGCTGGGCTGCAGTTCACTATAGGGGCAAACACACTGAAAGCCATTGAGTTTTCCCACTGCTTTTGGGCCTGTGTGGAGGTACTGTACCTACAGCTATTCTGTTGTGCTCATGTGTGGTTTGTGCCAAATGCATTCATTGCTGATGATTAACTAATAGTTTTGGTATACACTGTAGACTGTGTCCTAGATTATAACTCAGTTCTCCTATATACAAGTCCGTAGCAGCGCTATGAGAAGCATGCTGTAGAAAGTGTCCCTAAGGACAGGATGTATGGGCACACAGCTTCTCTTGCCAAACTACCAATGCATACATAGTTTCATCTTAAGCAAAGCAATAGCATTGCCTGAGGCTGTAACTACCATGCTTGTGATGGCCTTGGGATCCTGGAGTGAGTTGAGTGCCCTGGTACCATTGTGAATTTGGTGAAATCATTGCACATACAGTTAAGAAAATCATTCATATGCTGCTTAGAAACTGCACCACTTATTTTATAGAGAAGGATTATTGAATTAAGGTCATAAATTTATGAAGTGAACAGCAAGTTTTTTGTTTGTTTCAAAAACCTTCATTGCCTTCATCCAAGGATGTTGTCTATCTGTAGTATAATCTTTGTGGTAACAAATGGTTTTAATATTTGTCCCAGTTTGTAGCTTCTTCTTTTTTTTTCTTTAGTCAAGCATGGCAGAAATAGGAGTGGTTCATACTGAGAAAAGTTTGGAGCTACCCAGGCTCAGAAGTACTCATCCTGTCTTGGAGTATTCCACTTTCTCTTTTCGTCTTTTCAAATAAGCAGATTAGATTTTGCCTGAACTCAAGACATTAAGCCTTCAAAAGATGAAGGTTTACTTTATTAAGCTGTCTTGAGAAGAAGCCCAAGGTCTAGTCCCAGTCTTACTTTGTATGATGGTCTGTCCCCACTGTTTCACCACTTCCTAAACCTCAGGGAGAAGTTAAAAAAAAGAAGAGAAAGCAAATGAGGGCTTTGCCCTTGGCAAAATGTTTTTTTTCACTCCCTCACTGTCATGTCCAGCACAAACCTATCTCAGGAAGCCACTGGTGGGGACTAAGACTGAGATGACTGACAAGGTGATCAGGAAGTTCCAGCCTAAATTACAGCCCGTGTATGTCCTCAGAGTAGACTGGTGTAATCTTAAGGAGCACAGTAAGCGGTTAGGACAGAATGAGGAAGGGGTCATGAACATTCATTACAAAGGAACTGCATCTCTGTGAATATGGGTATAGAAGCTAGTGTCAGGAGCCCACGTTTATTTTTTTAGGTATGATATTAATCTCTTTCTAGGACACTCAAGATTACCTCACCAGGGTTTATATGTAAGTTTAAACATAGTATAAGAAACAAGTGCCACACAAGCCAGCTCAGTATTTTTCTGTGGATACATGCAGAATTACTCCATGGAAGAAGCAAAACTTTTTTCTATTAAAAATGGCATGAATTTCTAGTATCAACATGTGTCTGCTTGTTTCTGCATGTTCCCCAATCTTAGTCAAGGGAAGAGTTATTTGGTATCAATATGTAAAAAGAAAATGCAGAAAGAAAAAGAAAAAATAGAGGAAAGCAGAAAATACTATCAGGATGGCAAAGGGAATCCAAAGATCTGTCAGCTTGGTCAAGAAAATCTGGGAGAAAAATTTGCTTATGTCAAAGGAGGCTGTAAGAGCATGCAGGCAGGTAGGACATGCGCCAGAGCAGTCAGTGTGAACTTTTGGATCAGCCCTAATAAACTAAGTATTGTACAGCTGCTCTGAGGTTTGATTTTACTTGGAGGAGAAACTGACCCATTTGGTAAGTCTTTTGCTTTTCTTATTATTCATGCTGCCTTGTTCTTAGTGCTTTCGCTCATGAACTAGAGGTGTGGAACTCTCTGGGGCGGCAATGCCTGATGAAGCCTGGGCTCTTGTATTGCCCCTGTATAAAGAGAGAGTTTGGGTCTTGGAAACCTTGATGTCTATTATTGTCACAAGCCATGTGAGACGGGTCAGGTGGGGGCAGTGACTGATCACAGCAGGAGCTCCATAGCATCAGCTGTCTGGACACAGAAATTATCTGTGCTCCTCCTCCCTGCTAATCTGTTTTCCATGGCTTGATAGTTAAGTGTGGCTATAATACATAGGAAAAAAAATAACTCATGCTATACAGGCCATTGTTAGGCTACTAAAAAAATTCACTGTAATCCAACTCCTTCAGCTTTGGACCGCCAGTAGACTGTGGAGCATGGCACCTGTATCTTATTTTCAGTAGTTAAATTGCATCAACAAACTGCTGAGTCTTACCTATTACCAAAATTACACCTGAGGATGGCAGGAGATGGTCTCTGAAAGCAGGAAGAGGATAAGGGGAATAGGCTTTGCCCTCAGAGTGTTACTGAAGGCTTTGTGCAGTTTGGCTGAAACAGCTCAAGAAGCAGTCAGCATCAGTTTCCCTTGTAGCCAGGTTGGAGTGGATTAGGTGGGAGTTTTAGAGTCTGATGCTTCCCATCTCATCCGTGTGCAAGCATATGCAGGAGAACAGTTCTTAGATGCTGTGTGACTGGCAGCACAAAAGTGTGAACACTAACTATTCCTCCTCAGTTTAACCACCTCCACGTATCCTCCAGATACAACTCTTTTAATCTCATTTTCTTCTTGTCCAAAGTCTCAAAGGTGACTTGAGTCTGTGAAGATGTGCTGGGGTAGCGCAGCAGAGCTCCCTCCTCACCTGTGCTGCTAGTTTATTCCCTTCCTGTGCACCATGCTCAGGATGAGCACAGTTGTTTGTCAACAATGAAGCTTCAAAGATGTACAGCCCAAAAGTTGTACATCTTGCTTAGCTTGATGTGCAATGTGAGCAGCACCATCCCCTTACCCAACTGTAAAAGCAGCAAAGTACAGGGAACTGAGAAAACCTCAGTGACAGCTCAAACTTAGACAAATACTTCAGCTGTCCAGTGTCCATTCCTCGCCATATGCTTCAGTATTTAATAGTCTTATTAAATCTAAAATAATTTTCCATGGATTTGTAATTCTTATTGAGTTTTTGTTGCCTATGGAAGCTAATTGGATTATAATTTGACCAGTTTGTGCCCAGGTATTAAAGTCAAAAGCAGCTTCTTTAGTTGTGTCTAATCCATGGTTCTTAGCCCACGTTATTAATGCTAATAATGCTTTTTCATCATAGTATAGGTCCCATTCCTAAAGAAGAAATTTCCATACCTTTAGTACTGGGTGGTACTAAAGAAGAAGAAATTTCCATACCTTTAGTACTGGGTGGTCCTGCGTGGAAATAAAGTTTCCCATATCTTCGGTGGGGTTTTTCTTCTATTTTCAGCTTCTCTGGTTTCTTCTTTCACACAGTCCTTTGGCTGTGACTCTTGCAGCCTTTGCTGCAGTTATTATTCTTGTAGCCTTTGCTGCAGTTGTGATTCTTGCAACCTTGGCTGCAAATTTGGGCTCTCCCCACCTCTGTCTTTCCAACTTTTCACTGTGGGGACAGGCTTCGCAGGCTCTGCCCCGTGTCTCTCTCCGCTCGACCCATAGGCAAACCTTGGACTGTTCGTCCTCACACCAGGAGCACCACATGACACGTGGGGCCTTGCATCTGAGACAGAACACACAACAGACCTCCAGAGTACATCAGCCAAACAGCCTGTTTCATTGTTTGGAGCATACTTTTATAGGCAGTTCAAAGCTCCCGGCTCTAAACAATCATTGGTCTAATCGCCGTGCCCCCTAAACGCTGAACCAGTCAAATGCTTGTATTTTAGGAGAGTTCTTATTGGTTGAAACCTCTGTCTGTCAGCCTAGAGGCTGGCTTATGGAACTGGGCTGGGTTTCTTTTTTATAACCAGATTAATGTTCAAGTCAGCTTGTACTGCAACATTAAAGCTCACACATTTTCTCACAAAGCAATAAATAACCAAAGTAAATGTGTCTGGATTCTGTGGAGGATGACAGTACTAATGCCACTGTCCATGTAAACATGGTCTGTGGGCTGCTAAAGCAGCATTTTCAGTTGTGGGATGTTTCTCTTGGTGTGGCAAATGCTCAGTCACCCTGCACGAGAGGCTTTGAAGTTTTCCTATAGGATTAGTAGGCTTTGAAATTTTTGCTTAGGATCAGTGAGCTTCTGTCTTCATAGGACATCTCTGGAGGCTTTTAATAAGGCCCTCAAACATGTTCTGCTCATCTAGCTTTAAAACTGCTATATTTTGATCAATAAAAGGGCCCTGGTGAAGAAGTTATTCCTGATGCAGATTCTGATGGGATGCTGTCCTGCTGCCAAAAGGTCTGGGCTGGTCTCCAGGTGTTTTAGCACTGTTCTAATTGCTTCTTGATTTCAACATCCTGCTGTTTTCTAACCTTTTTTTTTTTTTTTCAAATATCTGCTTTTCCTGCTATGTTATTCTTCTCCTTTTCTTCTCTTTTTGTATTCCTGATCCTCTCTTCTTTCTCTGAGTGTTTTGCTCTTTGTTTTTTACATCTTTCCACTTCTTTGTTCCTTCTCTGGGGAGGTAACTTGTGACTCCTTCCATTGCAGCTGCTCAAGAGAGCAGGGATTTCTTTCACAGGTAGGTGGTTTGAAGGGAAAGTGGGTGGACTACACCTGAGAGAAAGTGATCCCTGGGCTCCCACAGCTCTCCTGGCTTTGGCATTTCAGCTTTCCTCAAAGCCCAGCAATCATCAAAAATTATGTGAAATCCTTCTGACCCTGGTTAGGGTAACCCTCTGAGATTACCTCCATGTGCCAATATTGAGGCTTATTCCTCCTGAAAACCCTCACTGTGAGGACCTCCTGAAAAGCATTTTCTGAACTGCTTAAGTTTTAAGCACTGGAACATTCAGAAGTGAGAGAGCTGGATGCCCGTGCAAAGCTTTTGGAGCACATAAACCTCACAAAGGGGCTATGTGTTTTGTATTTGCTATGGAAGTTCTGTACTCTGTCTTTTTTGGGGATGGATTTTCTCCTTAATGATTTTCCCACCCCACTAAGTTTTTATTAATTGTTTGGTTGTCTTGTGGGAGCCAAGAATTATGCTCATTGCTTTTGATTAAGAATCACACTTTCCCAGTTATTTACATACGATTCTTCTATATAAAGAGATTTGCCAGCAGCCGTTAATTCTTCTTAGACCATCCCCAATGTTTTACAGAATTTCTGAGAGATGAATGTGCTTCAGTAAGTGTTGATTCACCCTTTTACTGATTTCTGTGCTGAAATGTAGACCAATGTAAAAGATAATGGTAGCAGTTCAGTAGTGTTACTTCTGACTAGGCAAGGCCTTGCTCTACAGATGCTAATTGCCTACGCTGTTTTAAGACTAGAAAACAAGTTACATTAATCACTAACAATTGATTTTAAATAGCTTCAAAGTTATAAACAATTGATCAATAAGGGTGAGAGAAAATGTTGGGGCCTTTGGGGATTTAGCAATACATTTATTACTGTGAACAAATTTGATACAAGGAATAAATCAATGTCTTAACTTGCCAGTAATGTAATGTAATTTTTAATAAAATATTGTCCCACATAATCCAGTGCAGGCCAGACTGATATTTCTTTCATGTGGTATCTGAAAAATGACTGTGCTTCCCCCAGTGAATTGCTGTTTGATATTTTCTGCAGAAGAGAATATGAAATAATAATGAGAGGGCCAAACACTGCCCTTCCCCGAGGCATGTGTCCAGCTTGCTTTGGTCTGCAGCCTACCTGCCAGCACTTCTCTGCATGCAAAAACCCTGGACTGGTGAGACAGAGTCCTACAGAATGTAATACAGAATGGCAGCCTGGAGCCACCAAGACCAACAGTGAGATAAGTGCATTGTATATCACAGAAAGGATTGAATAAAATAATTTTGAAGTTAAAATATATGGCAATTATTCAGAAATGAAAAAGTCTGTACTAGGTGATACCCACTAGAATGCACATAACTGTGAGATTTATGTGCTCTAAAGGCTTTGCACTGGCACCCAGCTCTCTCCCTTCTGAATGTTCCAGTGCTTTAAACTATTAGTGTGTAGTATCAGTGTCACAATCTGCTAGTACAAGTGGGGATCATGATGGTTCATTTTACCGATCCCAGAGTGCATAAGACATACAGCAGAGGGACTTTTGAGTTCAATCACAGCAGTGCACTTTTATTGAGTGCCAACAACAATTATGCGACAGAGGAGAGAGAAGGATATAAAGAAAACAAAGTAAAGGAGAGAGGGAGAGAAGGGGAAGTATAGTTACCAATGGAGAGATGAAATCCTCATGGTCCAGCCAATAGATATGTCCTGTTACGTCGGGGAGAATCTCAAAGTCTTTGGTTAACTCTGGTCTTTTATAGTCTGCTGCCGGGGGTGGAACAGGACGATATGTCAAGGGAACAGGTACAGGACAGTGGAGAATAAGTCCGTTGAGAAAAAGTACAGACAGTCCAGTTCCGAACAGGACAAACCAGTCCCAGCATTGAGCGGGGCCCATTGTTTCAAGACTGGTTCCCATGGGAAACCAGTCTTGGTCCAGCAAATACATCTGCAGGCAACACTTGGCAGACATCCCACTTTAGTCAGGCCAGCGCCCCCATGTTATAATTTTAAGGGTCTCAGTCCTTGGTGGGGGGGTTCTATCTCCATCCTTGACGGCGGTCATGAGGCAGATGAGGGATCTTCTCCGGGGGATCACCAAAGTTACCTTCTCTAAAGTGAGTGGCATCTGGCCAAGAGGTGGGGAATTTCATGGGCTGTTGTGATGAGTGGGGATCGTGAAGCAGGTGTAAGCACACAGAGCAAGCCCCTACTTGTCAGTCCCTGCTTGAAGCAGTGTACTGTGGCGGCACAGCAAGCACACCTGCAAACAATCGGCGAGCATCCACCTCAACCAGGCCAGAACTCCACCTGGGGTCCTCAGAGTCTTAGTCTCTGTCCTTGCGACGGTCTTGAGGCAAATGAGGGAAACTTCGGACCATCTCTTACAATCAGTCTGTCAAATTCTTCAGAACGAAGATCTCAGTTAATCTCAGGAATCTTTTTCCAGATTGGTTTTTCCATGCCCATTTTCCCCTGTAGCACCCACACTGCTCACAGGGAGAGCCAAGCCATCCTCACAGGCCATAGGTGGGAGCCTCTCTGGCCTGGCCTGTCTGGGATTCTGCTCGGAGTTTTCTTCCTGTTTTCTTTCTGTGATAAAGACAGGTTAGTGCACAGCAGTGTGGTTTCACCATGAGAGAAGCAATTGCTTATATCTCTTGGATTATATTCAAAAGCACTGAATAATGGCTGAAGTGGATTTCCTATTCCTTGCTGAAACCCTTTGCCAACTATGTTAGTACTGAGAAGCACCGTGTTCCATCTGTCAGCACTGTTGCCCAAGTTGGCAGGAGATGTTTCTGATCACAACTGGTCCAGGAGAATGTCCTCCCTCTGCCCCCTAGCACAGGGCATGGTGTCCAGGATGTCTGATGTATAATAATTTGCTACTCTGCAAAGATAGCTTTAGATAGATTCTCTTCATTGACTTTAAGTTCTTCATGTTTTTTCTCCTTGAAAGAACAATGTTATTTAGCTGCTGTTCTCTGTTTATAAGGTACTGCTGTGTTAGTAGGTTGTCACCGTGGGGCGACACACAAACGACACGGGCAGTTCTGTTCAAAGCAAACTAATAAACTCTTTATTAAAAAATCTGACTCCATATATATATCTTTTTTAAATGCTAGTGTCATTAGAGGGTTACAGTGCCACCTACTCAATGTCACTGGGCAACCCAACTGTCCATCAGGTTGCTCCTCCCCCATAAAGGTATGAAAAACAATAAGTTATTTCTATAAAGTGTGTGAGAAACTGTGCAAAAATGCAAACATCAGAAGGCTTGATAAAACTTGAGAACATCAGGGCGACATTAGGTCAGGGAATTCAATCAGGAATAGAAAAATTAAATTAGAACAAATGAAAAGTGTACTTTGGAGGAAGGAAGTTCCAACTGCAAGGAGATGTCAGAACATAAAGAACAGCTTAACACTTAGGTGTGAGATAAGGCCTAAGTATCTGATTTTATCAGCATGTCTTCAGAGCACACAGAGGTTACTGTGGTGTGTGCAGGCACAGTCTTGTCAGCATGATTCCAGCAAGAGCAGCCAAAAGGGGAGGGGTTTTGCAACAGGTGTTGCAGTCCTGACACCATTGCTGTTACCCTCCTTTGTGCTGCCAGACAAAAGCCAGGGCAGGAGTGGCTCCCCTGGCAGTGAACACTTTCTCCTGCTATGCTGCCATCCCTGCTGTGCCCACCATCCACCTCCTACTCTTCTCCTGAATCAGAACATTTATTGCACATGTGCCAAGGAAGACCCTGCCAGCCAAGCTGGTGTGAGGCCTGGATTTGGTCTTATGATGTTGTGGCCAGTGAGACCCCTTCTTTCTGTGCCAGTGTGTCATTTTTGACCTGGCTGGGCCTTCTCTGTTCTTTGTTGTTCCCCAGTCATGTGACCTTTGTGACACCAAGTGACTCCAGTGGAGAATGTATCCTCAGGGAAGCAGCAATCCCTACATTGTGTGAGTTTAACAAACCTCTGCTCCCTTTCTCTTCTAATTGTTCCTGTTATTACAAACCAAAAAGGGAAATTTATTCATCAGGCAAAGAGTGTTGGCTGGTCTATCTCTGTACTTTGGAGCCACAGAAGCTCCCCATCCCTCATTTAGCAATGGGCAGCTCTTCCTGGAAGGACTGGAAGGACTACCTCCATGTACAGTTTGAGCTCTGTTGAATAATATTTATCACTACCCTTTAATGGCCATACACCTGGCACAGCCACTTGGATTTTATTTTTATGTTGCTTGCTACACTTGCAGTTGGGGTTTCAATATTAAGACCAGAGGCTGAGGAGGAAAGAGCAATCACTCCTGCTGGCACATGTTCCCTGAATGACATGCTGAAGTGATGAATTTGAGTTTGTGACATGTTCTTCACAGTAATATTAAAGCAGTGATTACTGCAGATGACAGCAAATTAGATAGGACAGGATCCACCAATGCTTACTGCCTGCCACTGAATTAGGTTTGGCGTTAATATTTCACTTGGGCACCAATTAATGTATTTGTTCTGGTTTAGGGTAAATTTGGGAGAGAACCCCCAAAGGATTCCTCTAGAAAGTAAAAAGGGACAGCTTTTTGTTTTCTGAAGTTGATTCAGTGCAAGCTTTAGTTGATCAAAAGCCCAAGTTGCAAGAAAGTCCTCATTTTCAAAAGCTATGTTGATGAAAGGCATATAATGAGAACTTCAAAGTGCTTAATGAGAAGCCACAGGCAAAAAGAAAACTTAAAGAATGCTCTTCTGCACTGGGTCAGCTGTCATGTGATATTTGTGCCATGATGCAATGCCAGGACTGAGCTGATTGCGATCCCTTGGGCTTTGGTGTCTGCAAGAACTGTTCTGTATGGGTGGGAAGACATTCCCTTGCAGACACTGTCTTGAGTTAAATTGTCCCTCCCAAATCTATTGGGAACTAGAGTGTTTCATGGAACTGGTGTGAAGGTGTCCAAAGTGGTTATAAGAAGGCAAGGATAGCAGAACACTGTGCTTGAGCAAGGGAGCATTAACTTTCTTTATGGTTAGCAGCTGTGGCAGCAGTTTCCATGTTTGTGTGACTATTGGGCTTCAGAATTCAGAGCTCGTTTTATTATGCTGCATTTCTCCCATGGTCTGTATATTGTGTCCTGTTTAGGTTTCCCTATGATCTCCAGGTGTGAAGGTGGGCTGAACTGGGTCATAAATTACAGGACCCAAGAGTGAGATCAGTGCTGCTTCCCTACAAAGTTTTTGATTGCTGCTGATGAGATTCAAGGTGGTGGATGCCCTCATCCCAGTTACCATTAATTCCCAGAGAAATAACCATTTCCCAGAGTACCCATTAATTTGATGAAAATTTGATTTCAAGATTTGTTCTCACAACATGACCAGGGATGATTAACTGGTGTTGGCACAGCTCTCGCATCACTTATTTGACTCTCGTGAGTCCTTGCAGCAGGAAGAGATGAATGCGGTGGCACAGAGTACTTTGGGACAGCTTTGGTTTTTTTGAAATGTTGACCTAAGTGAAAAATTTTATAGTTTTTTTGCCTCCTTTGTTTTTTTGGGGTTTTTTTGTGTGTGTGTTTTTGTTTGTTTGTTTGTTTGTCTGTTTTTGTTTTTATTTTTGGTTTTGTTTTGTGGGTTTTTAAAATTTTTTGTTTGTTTGTTTGTTTTGTTTTTTGTTTTGTTTTGCTGATGCTTTCTTTTGACAAAGGATTAAATACTTGATTATTGTTTGAATGTGGAGAAGTTAGCATCATTTTACCCAGGAAAGGCACTACATGCTCCTGGAACAAAACTGAGGCCACCAATTTCTACATAATTTATACATTATTTCTGTGGGCCTGAACACCACACATGCAGTGGCCATTCTCCTTACTTGAGACACAGAAATTGCAGAGAAGGGCCCAGGTGAAACCATATAGTAGGTTTTCTTGTGTTTTTTGCCCCAAATTCTGCTGCTGTTAAAGCTTTGCCAAAGCACAGAAAGTACAGATATTAGTAAGAAACAGACCTTTGAATTATTATTGGGTTTTGGAGGGATTTTATCATTGCCCTCAGTTAACACATGATTATTATAAATTGCTGTGGTTCAGCACACACTCCGACAATGTGCTCCTGATGAGCAATCATCAGGAGTCACTCTGGTCCCCATGGCTTGCCATGTAACTGGAGTCACTGCTTTCATGGCTAATGCAGAAACAGGATTCTGCAAGTTTTGTGTAGTTCCTATGTGACTGATAATGTAGGCAGGAGATGGAGGTGCTATAGAGCCAGAGCTTTGTAAATGTTTATTTGCTTTACATGAGCTAGTCACAGACCTTGTAATATTGTGTGAGGGGTGGAAGATGCATTTATAGATTAGGATAATGTTACTACCTAAAACTGCCAATGCAGATCATGAGGGAAAAGGAGAAGTCCAGAACTGAGCACACCAAACTTGCGTGCTTGGTCAGTGCCAGCAGCTGAGAAGAGAAACCCAAGGCTGGATTTAAATATCAAGCTGTATTAGGATTTTGTGTTGTATTTGCGCTCATTTGTTCCTTCTTTTAATAGAATCACTAAAACAATCTTTGCCTGAAATATTAAGACCTGAATATTTCCTGCCACTGTAAATTTGCTGCCACCTTTGAATTGATTAGGCACACTTTGGAAATCAAGCCACATTCGCAATAGGGGAGAGGTGCATATGTCCAATGTTTATCATACCGTATTAGGTGTTTAATTAAAAAGATGTTCCCAGAGGATTAACCAGCTTCATGTCGATGGCAAAAGAATATCCGTTAGCAATTTTTCGCAGGTAATTATAATGTGGAACTGGATGGCTTGAGGTTAATATTTTATGATAGCTCTAGTGGGAATGAAGAGAAATATAATCACTCTTTTTTCTAAGTGGAAAAGACAAACAAGTCTATACATCTGTTTGCTTCTGCAGGTTTGTTAGCTTGGTAAATTAGGACACAATTAGTGTGTATGTGACCCAGATTACTGGGCTGAGCTCCATGTCAGGGAGTGTGGAGTTGGCTGGCAGCTCTTGCTGCATGCACTCCTACAGACACCGGCTCTCCTGTGCTCCTTGGGGAGCTGGGAGAACTTGATTTCCATTGTCTGCTCTTCCATTAGATTAAGCCAGACCAGCAGGATGAGATATACCCCTGCTTGTGAGAGGTAGAGCATGGCTGGCAAAGCTAAGTGTCTTCCTCTCCTTATGTAAGGTGCTGCCTATCCAGGTGTGATTTTCAAGAAACAATTTTACCCAATGTAGCTGGCAACCACTGATCGCTTTGATATCCCTGTGTCTGAGCAACCTTGTCAATGTCTGTTGATCTTAATACCACTCATGGCAGGTGGTGTAAGAGGAGAAATAACGCCTTGAGAGAGGGGTGGGCATGGAACACACTTGTTTCAGACAGCCCCAGCCCAAACCTGGTGCCACCAAGCTTCTCCTGTATGAGATTTGCTTCCGTGGCAGATCTTTTGGACAGACTGGCACACAGCACATGCCACATCTATTTGCTGCTACTCATGTTGCTGCAAAAGCTGCAGATGAATAGGTCTTACTGGATCAGATTGTGAGAAATTATTTCTCACTTTAAAATTTCAAAGGTTTATTAAACCTTAACAAATACAGCAAATAGCTGAATAAGGAGAAAGAGCAGTGCTGGGAGCGTGGAACTAAACCACCATGTGCTCACCCACAAAATGGCTGCTCCACCGTTTATACTCAGGGTATTGCATCAGGTAATCCTAACCCCTCCCAAATTCCATCAGTCAACTCTTCTTTGCCATCCATTAGTGGAGATCACTTTCTTGCAACTTCATTGGAGGTCAGGTGTTGCCATGCTGCACCTCTTAGTAATAAGCCTGCCCTCCCCCCAAATGCCCCGGCTACGGAGGCCATCCAGTGACAACAATACAGAGGGGAGGGGAAAGAGGGCTATGGGGAGAACATACACAATAACATAACTTTATATCAATAAAACTTCTCTGAACATACACATAATATTCATCCCTAAATTGTGAGAGCCAATTGCATTACCCATCTATAACAAAATCCTCAATCTTCTAAGTCCAGCAGCAGTCCTTTGCTGTGGCTAATGCCTGAGGTCTCACGTGACAGCAGAAGAACCTACTCCAGTTGGAAATATTCTATATGTTATCTGTCTGCAAAACCAAGAACTGAGTCTGATGACTCTCTGGGAGCAGACTTGTGAGAGGCATTCATGAATGTGGCTCTATGTAATCACTCAGGGAGTCCATGGAAAAGAGAGACCTTAAGGTGGGAGAACTTGACCCTGTACTGACAGGCATTTTATTATTAGATGTTACATTCGGGGGAGATTGAGACACAACACGACACTCCAAGGTTCCTGCAGCAGAGAGAGCTTTTAATGCCTTACACAGCTTTTATACACCTTATTCAAAAGACTCCGCTTTTGAACCTGATTGGCTCTGATTGGTTACCACCCAGTTCACTGACCAATAGCTGCCTGGTTAGCTGTCAGTGATTGGCTTTCACGGTCATAATTAGAGGCTGAATCAACAATATATACACATTTTTAAAATTGTTAATATTTGGTACTGACTGCAGCGTTAGCTGTCCCTGCTCTCATCAGGCCCTGTGTAGTGGGGTATGTTTACACAAGAGCATGTTTTTCCTGGCCATGCAGCCACAGGAGCTACCAAAACCAGGGCAAGGTGGCTGAAGTCACTCATGAACACTGGCTGGGGAGTTTAGAGATACCCTGAAACATTTGGCTCATCATTTTATAGGCATTAGGCTGAACAAGTTGATATAAGGAGAAGGAGAAAACAGATGGGAGAAAGCATTTATGAAGCAGCTGCCCATTAACCAATAATTTGGTACATTTCCTTCAGTTATTTTCATTAAGCCACAATGTGTGGTTGTCTCATTTTCTATGAGATGCATTGAATGTTCAAAAGACTCAGCTATAATTACACAAATGCTGAAAGAGCAGAGGCATGCGCTATGTCAGGAATAGTTTTCTCTCTTTGTGTTGTGGAGTACAACAGCCTGATGCAGCATCCTTCTTCTGTAGCCATCTCTTTTCTCTGAATTCTTCTCTGCAATTAATGGGGAAATGTGAGGAACTGATGATTTACAGTGAGAATTGTTTAAATCTGAGGGCTGTCTATGGAGGATTTGATTCCAGGTTCAGATACATTGGTGGCAGCTTAGTATGGTAACTCAGAATTTATCAATTAAATTTGCTTGATTGTGATCTCTATTCCAGGAGAGAATTTAATCTTTCATTCTGATGATAGT
This sequence comes from Peucedramus taeniatus, assembly GCA_013400575.1. Classification (NCBI taxonomy): domain Eukaryota; kingdom Metazoa; phylum Chordata; class Aves; order Passeriformes; family Fringillidae; genus Peucedramus; species Peucedramus taeniatus. The sequence continues at coordinate 50,752 of WBNO01022649.1, read as the reverse complement.
CGGATATATCTTCCCTGCACTAATCTGAGACCCTTAACACCTGCAGTTAGAAATATAAGGCTGAATTTTTCTAAGAATTCAGAATAACACTTATTTTCCTGACTGTGTTGCACGGTTTGGTAATGATGATGAAGGTTTATGATATTATGTTAATGGTTCATTACCTATGGACAATAGTCCATTACTACCATCTTGCCTGCCCACCTCAAGTTCCTCACCAAAATGCGAGTTGGCTTTGCCAGGAATTTGCCATGAGATTAGTAGGGAGAGGCCATGTCATGTGAAACATGTCTCTCCTGGCGCAGGAAGGTGAGCACAGCTTTGCTATGCTTGCCTGGCCCAGGAGCAGGGTGGGAGATGCTGTGAAGCTCTGCTTCTCATTCCTCTAAATCCACCTGTAGAGAATTTGACTTACACCAGTCTCAGGCAGTAGATGTGAACACCATTCCCAGTGTGCAGTGTGTAAGCAGTTTCCTTAGTGACTGTGTGCACAGAGAGATGAGGTTCTGGATGGGGAGAAGTGCTTTGAATACACTGTTATATAGACTGGGAATTCTAGTGGATTTCAGATGAAAAGGACTTTTGTATGACAAGACATAATACATCATCTTCTATATGCTGCCATGGTGAACAAGCCTTTGTTAAGTCTGCAGTTCCCATGAGGTAAATTAAGGCCTCAGATACCAGGTCTGGCTGCAGGAATCTTGCATCATTTTTAACCTTCAGGTAAAAAGAAACCTGAATCATTACAGGCAGACCAGTGCTGCCTGAAGCAGTGGCTTGCCAGGCATCCTGAAAGTGACTGGAATGAAAACCTTGATTTGTGTAACCTCTGCCCACTTATTCTTCAGGCAGATTTTCTAGAGAGTTTCATTCCTTCTGTGATTTTGGATTCTGGAGTCAAGGGCAGAAATACTGGCAATTAGATGTTCATTAGGTAGAGCACAGTCCCATGGAACTGGGACAGTTTCCACCATTTAAGTGGTACTCAAAGAAACTCCTTAAGCCACTAGCACAGTGAACTCAAGATGGATTTCAGTTTTATTTCTGAAAGCTTTAAAAATACTGATGTCAGAAAATAATAACTTTCTAGTGAACTTCAAATGGGGTAATATGCAGATATGGTAGTGCAGGGATATGCAGAAAGTCAGTTTACCAGTGTCCACTCCATGAGGTACTCTGAGACTTTGGGAATGTGGCAGCCAAGTCCCACCTTTGTGCTACACCCAGAGAAACGAGGATGTCCCCAGCCCCTGAGAGAGCTCTGCTCTCCAATGAGCAACACAGTGGTGGCTCTTACCACTCAGGTTGTCTTTGGTCCTCAAATACTCAGTGTTTCAGCTCCTCTGTCTGTGCCAACAGCCCAGCCAGCTCTGCTGGCTCATTGTGCCTTCCTCTCTCGAGCTGGAGGCTGGGCCTGCAGCATTCTGGCACTGGGCGCCATGGGAGGTGTGTGCGTGCAAAGCCTCTGGCTCCTGCGGAACACAATTACCATTGATCAGGAAGAAGCAGAGCTGTGTGCTTTGAGTTTAGCTTTTCATGCCGGTATTGTTAAGATAATGGATCTGCCAAATCCATTAACTCTGCAGTGCAGCTCAGGGTGCTTTAAAAATTTAAATGGAATTGACTGAAACCCAAAACTTAAGTACAGATGAGTGTTATTTACCTCCAGTTCTCCCTATAATTCTTATTTTGGAGCTAAAGCAGCAGCAGTAATTTTCTCCACCTCCTATGGATGCTAGTCTTCTTTGTTAAAATTTAGCTTGGTTGTGAGTCTGCATTGCCCTGAAGAAAAGCAGGATCCACCTGGACACGGGTGAGGCCAGCGTCAAGGAGGAGCTGATGGCAGCAGGAGCTGGCACTGAAGAGAGGTGGGATTGCAGTTTGTGTGATGGCCACACCAGCCTGTGACAGGTCAAAAAGCGGCATGGGCTGCTCTTGCAGGGCCTGGTGTGAACAGAGCTTTGCTTTCAGCCACAGCATTGTATTGTGTGTTACTCGTACAGAATCCAGAATCTCTAACGGTTTCTGAGAATAGAGCTCTTCCTTCCATGGAGGTTGTCTGGGTTTGAAAAGACAGGTGTCTGCTAAGGAAGGCAGGAGCCTCCCCTGAAATGGAAAATAAAAACCCCCTCCCTCCGAATTGTTATAATTTTGAAATTAATGGGGCTCTCAGGCAAAGATATGGGGAGCAGGAATAACAGTTCTTTATTAGGGAAGAAAATTTAAAAAAAAAAAAAAAACAAACCCACAATGCAGTAATACAACACTGACAGAGTCAGAATGGGACGTGGCACCCTGTGGGTCAGGGTGTTGGCAGCAGTCCCATTAAATGGTGGCTGCAGCCCTCCTGCAGTCCCAGGTGTGGTTCTGTTGAAGCAGTGATCTTGTAGAAGGGTATAGTCTTCCTCTGAAAATCTAGTGGTGGTGTAGATGGGCCTGGTCTTCCTCTGGGAATCCAGTGGAGAAGAAAGCTTCTCCTCTGGGAATCCAGTGGGAAAAGGCTGCCTGTGGTCTTCCAGATCTCTGATTATATCCAGTTAGGAATTCTTGGCTCCTCTCCCTGGGCAGAGCTTCTCCCAGTGGGATGATGTCATTTTATCAGTCATGCAGTGACAGTCAATGGCCCATAAACAGAAGATATCTCCTGGGAGGGAGGATTGGTTGTGGAAGAGATACAGAAAACTGCCCAATTAACAGAAGATAACTGCCCCATCAGATAGGACTCGAATACACACCCCCATTTCCAACCTAAGACAGAGGTATTTACAGCAAGTTCCTCCTCTGGCTACTACTCACATAATACCTACTTTTATGGCACCTGTATGAGTTTTAACTTTCCTCAAGGAGTGCTCTTTTGTTTTCCCCATCAGAAGATTAAATTGGTTGTTCTGAGCATGGAACATGCAGCTGTTCTTATGGTGATCAGGAGTGATCAGGAGGCATGTAGAGAGGGGTATCTCCTGGAAGGCTTGTTTCCAGAGGAAATGGGGCCCATTTCCTTTTTTTTTTTTTTTCCCTCATCCTTTGCAATATCCAAAGAATGAAAAGGTGGATTTTTCCAAGGGAAGGCATACAGCCAAAGAACAGGCTAAGCCTCAGTAGACTGATGTTGCCCATCCTGCTTGTTATGCTGCAGGAAAACCATAGCTAAACAGCACCACATGGGCGTTGGTAGCACCGGTGATGGAGTGTAAAAATCAGTTCTTCCCCTTTTTCAGTAGTGTCATACATATATCTGATGAACCTCAGGCAGAGTGCAATCATGTCTACCACTGGCAGCTTGATCTTTCCCAGGAAATTTAAAGATGTCTGAGGCAGTGACATGGTGCCCACATAGTGAGGAGTTTTTCTGTCCCCTTCTGCCTACTATGCATTGGGCTCATATTACTAGAAAATTACTGACTGTGCAGAATCTGGAGTAATGGATGCATAACTAGATTAACAGAGACAGCACATTGTGCAAGCAATTCTTTTTCTTCCCTTCTCTAGAGATAGAAATAAGCAAAAGTCAACATGGGACAAGATATTGCAGCTACAAAACTGGTGCTGGACTTACCAAGACACCTTATATGTTTTCTGCCCTGATTACAAATGCAGTATGATATACTTCTCTATGCTTGTTACCTTTACTGTGTACATTGGACAGAATATGTAGAATTTGTTTCAATCCCCATGTTTTGTAAGGTTAGAAGGCAAAAAATCAGAAATTATATTTGAGGAGGCTATAAAATTTAAACTACTTAGGGTCAAATTTTAATGGCTCTAATTTCTGATGACAGTCCTCTGTCATTGCTAGATTCTAAGTGCTAAAACTAAGTGCTGGATTCTAAGCAGAAACTAAGTGCTCCCTGCATTGATGTTTGAGGGCCTAAAGTGCTATTGTTGCTCTTTAACTATTAATTAAAGTGTTCTGTTAAGATGCTGAAATCATAATAGATATTCTGCAGTTGGTATAATTAATTATCTGATTTATCTAAATGAAATTGTGGCTTTGTGAGAGTAAAAAAAAATATTACTAGCTTATTGTTATGTCTCTACATCACAGCCTTATTACTTGGATACAGAAGGTTATTATGAAACCTATTTATCTGTAATGTAGTTACATGCCTGAAATGTTAGTGCAAGCCACTGTATTTCAATAATCAAAGGTAGATTGTTTTTAAAAACTAAGGACATACACAGTCAATACTGTGATCCTGACCCTGGTTTAAATCTTTATTTTTTAAAATATATAAGCTAATGTTAAGTGAACTAGGTTTCTTTTAATTTTGTAATTTTTAGATCCTTTTTCACTCTCTCAAGTCATGCTAGTCCTAAGTTAATTAGTCCTGATGTGTGCCTCAATAGATAAAGAAAGGAAAAATATTGGTTGTCCTTTCTTGAAAGGTCTGGGCTTCTTTTTCGTGTTTTGAACAGTACTTACTTATGCCATTCAAAGGCATTCCTTGCTGAAGGATGAGAAGTTTCCAATAGTCAGCAGTGATTCAGCACCACAGTTGTGTATAACAAGAGAATCATCATAAATACAGTAGCCAACAGCAAAGCATTTCTGTAGTGTCATTTTTTTGTGGAATAAAATAAGGAATGGTTCATGTATGAGACATCAGCATAGCCATGCTAGAGGCATTTTGGGAAAACTGCAAACTGCCATTTAAGAGCAAAGTTGTTTCTGTGAAAAGAACTAAGTGTTAAAAGCATTAAGAAAGTTAGTGTGATGACAGTTAAACTGATCAGAGGAAAAAGAAACTATTAACAGGAGCATCTCTGAGTTTTACTGAATTTGTTTATCCATTCTGGCAAATGCCCATTTGCCACCTGGTTTATCTGGTCAGGAAGGTGCTTGGAGAAGGGATGCGGTACATTCCTGCCCCAAACAACTCCACACTCTGTTCAGAGGGCCCATGCACAGATCCTGGGGCTTGCAGACAGCATCAGGACAAGAAGTCTGTGTAGCCTCCTTTTAAATACATTTCTCCACTGAGATTTTAGAGGAAGGAGCATGAATTATAGCACACACCATAGAAAAGCATCCTGCAGGCAGGGAATTCTTTACTTCCACCAATGTGTTAGCTATTTCTGTGCTACATTGAGCAGAGATTTGAAATGTAATGTTGGCCTTTTAATAGAAATCCAACTACAAGCAAGAAAGTAGCAGTCACAGTATCAAGGCATTACATGCCACATCGGCCCTAATCTGTAAAAAAATGAATCCACAGTAACTTGGTGGACACAAAGATCCTGATCCTCTTACTCCAGCTGCAGTAGCTCTTAGGGCTGAGTGCAGTATCGTCCTGCACAGGCTATTTTTCCAGTAAACCTTGAACAGAGAAAGCAGCAAATGCACCTCCAGGATATTCTGTGGTACATGCAGAATCCTCTTCTCATCCTTCCTGTTTCTGCCTAGGGGAATGCCTGTCCTCTGCCAGCTCCTCCTGGGAGTGATGCTGGTCCAGGGCTTCCCAAGGGCTTAAAGGCTCAGTGCATCGCTCTGTCCGTTCATGTTTTATGGATGGAGGGGACACCATGAGCATCCTTGGGTCTGGCACCCAGGGCTGGAAGGAAGCAGGACCAATTTATTCTACTGCCCAGGTTAAAACAAGCCTAGACACCAGCCAAATCTTAAGGCCAGTATGCAAGAGTGTAATGTGGGGACTTCGTAGGGTAGGTTCATAGCAGAAATTCAATGACTACATACAGCTTTCAGCATAGGGTATGTTCATAAGAAAGCCAGAACATAGAAAACTATGTGTATGCATAGATTACATAAATTTTCTGGGCATTTCTACTCCATATTATCATCTGCAATCATTAAAAAATGTAACTTAATTATCTGCTTTGGCACAGGTTCAAAATAATAATCCTGTCTTGCTTGTCAACATTGAGATGGTGGCTGATGGCAGCTATGTGATTGTCTCTGCCCCAGCCATGAATTTCATTAACTCCATCAATGTGACAACTGCAGAGTCCTGCTATTGACAGGAGCTCCGTGGTAAATTTTCTAAATTCCATGTCTTGTGCTGCTCCTTAGCTGTATTATAGTACATAGATATTTTAATGAATCCTAGGAGCCAAATGAGGTCTACCATAAAGACTACTCCACAGTTTTTTCAATCTTATACAATACATAGAAATAAGTCATTTAGTTATTGAAAGGGTAGAAAATGTGTAGAGTTCACATCTCTAGTGAAGCATGGTTCAGTGCTCATCATGATATGGTTATTTATCAGTGACAATACTGGAAGCAGTGTTTAAATTCAGCACCTCTGCCATTTCTAAGAAGAGCATTGCTGGGAGACCTGTCAGCTGCTTGATACCAAGTAATTTGTTACATCTTTTTATAATTCATAATATCAGTTCAGCCTTTTTTCAAACAAGTCTGACTTGCTTCTTTAAGCACTTAATAATCTTCACAGAGGCCCTCACCCAATAATGAGGGTACATATGCCTATTTGAAGGAGTTATGTAGGAGTAAAGACAGGAACATAGGAGTAAAGGACATGTACATAGGAGTAAAGATTAGGAAGATTAAATGTCTTAATTATAGCCTATATGTTTTTAATGAAAGACTACAAGTGTCAGAGTTGGGGGAAGCAGCAAAGGTGTTTGGTGTCACAGTCACTACCCTCCAGGAATGGGGCGCTTGCTGTCTTTCCATATCATCAGCCACTCTAGCTGTCAGGCCAAAGGGGCATGGGTGAAGAAACAGGACTGTTTCTTGAATGCTAACCCCCTTCCACAGATGGTGTCAGAGGGTAACGAGAGGTGCACTCTTGCTGTGGTTGTCTCTGACTGCCCCTCTCCAAAGGTGGAGACTGCAGAGGTCAAGGCTGTACATATCAGTCCTATCCAGAGCTGATCCCCCATCCCCACAGCAGTGGCTATATGGTGAAATCCTGCTGTAGCCAGCATGGAGAGCTGGAATTCTAGGTGAGCTCAAAAAATTTGGGTTTTGGCCAATAGTTATGGTAATGCAAATCTGACTAATGAAAATTACAATTTGACACACTACATGTGCTGCCAGAAATGACTTGTGCAATATTAATAAATGCTAACAAATGCTATCAAATACCATGGCTATGACTTTTACTGTGATCCACTCTCTAACAGTCAAGACAGGCTCTCTGGAGATGGGCTTAGGAACACCAAATATTGATCTGAATCTTGCATTACTCCCTAAGTGGCTTTGGTACTTTATGTGTATTATCTACTCTTAACTTTATTTAGACTATTTTTGCAGCTTTGAAAGATGTGTTCTTGATTTTGCCAAGTGTGACCAATTAATTGTAAAGTCTTTTAAAATAATTTATTGGAATGCAGGATATTGCTTTAATTCAGAGAGATTAATGCTTAGTCCTCTTTCTGAATTACATGTACAGGTCTAAGGGATCATTTCAAATCAATGTAGATTGTAAACGGGGTAGCACTGCTGACAGTCTTCTGGGCGAACCCACAGCTGTGGACAATGTTTTACTACTTTCTTTTAAGATGAGCAGAGCAAGTTTTCACTTGGTAGGGTAGGATACCAGGAGGATAAGGACAGGACAGGATAGGATAGGATAGGATAGGATAGGATAGGATAGGATAGGAGAGGATAGGATAGGAGAGGATAGGATAGGATAGGATAGGATAGGATAGGATAGGATAGGATAGGATAGGATAGGATAGGATAGGATAGGATAGGATAGGATAGGATAGGATAGGATAGGATAGGATAGGATGATATGATACCAGTAGGATAAAGACAGGCTTACAGTAAGTAAAGCAAAAAGAATCAGTATGACTCTGGGAACAGGACTTTTTCAGAAAGAATGAAGGTATTATCCTTAAAGTAATTATTTTGATCGACTCCCAGTGGCCCACTGAAGATGTATTTGGGTTTGCATTCATGCAACAGAATCAAGTAGGTAACCATCAGCCCAGTTAAACATATCATCTGTAGTTGTTTTTCCAGGTACCAAAGACCATCAGCTTTTAATATGGTTGATTGTTAAGGAGCATTTGATGTGTTCATACTTCAACTGGGCTGAGCAATGGAATGCCCATAACATTTAACACAGTAGCCTGACATTTTAATGTCAGTTAAAAGTCTTTTCTTGAGCAGGTAAAATTTCCAGAGGGATGTGTGTTTTATTATTGGAATGGCCTCACAAATAGCTAGATAATGTGACTGTGATTTCAGGTCCTTGCCAGAGTTTTGTTCTACAAAAAGAGAATTTTAAATTAATTATTCCCAGGACCTACATAACTTACAGAGTTCATAATGACTGGTGGGGCAGCCACTGTGTGCAAGCAGGTGGGGAGAGGCATGAGGAAAATTTGACTGACTGTGCTGGCAAACCACAATGCTCTTATGAAATACTGTCAGAAATAATTATGAAGATGACACATTTTCCAAACATTTAAATTACTTCCAAGCAAAAGTCTGCTTGAAAATAAAGGACCACAGCAGTTTATGCTGTGACCATAGGATGAACCTCCTTAGTAAATATCTTGTATGCTGGTGGGTGTAAAAGGTTATTCTTGAAGCAAACACAGTGCAAAGTGAAAATGGTAGAGAATAGTAACAGGGAGCAGCTTGCAGAGCTGTTCTAAGCCCTAGAGCTTGAGCACAGGAGGCTACACTGTGATGTGCACTTCCTTTACTCCTGTGGCTTCCCTTGGAGCAGTACCTAATCCAGAGGGGCTCGCGGCAGTTGTCTGCTGCACAGAGAAGCAATGCTCCTTATTTTCCTATCTATTTTGCAGCAAAAAGGTCCTAACTCTGCTGCAGGGGAATAGCAATAGAGCCAAGAGCAAGATTTGCCATTCTTCTTTGCCAGCTAGCAGCATTCTCTTTAATTTTTAATGATTACAAACTACCCTATTCATGAGGCTTTGGAAAAATCAGTAATGTATGCANGGGGGGGGGGGGGGGGGGTGCGGGCAAGTGATGTCATCTGTCTTCAAGTGTGTGATTATGATGTGAGATACTGACAATTTTAAATCCTTTTAAATCCTTTATAAATGATTTAAATTGCTTTGTCTGAAAAGAATAGCATGAACTAGATCAAAACTGTTCTTTTCTGAGATAATAAACTAATAATATGATTGTTAATTTCCCTGACTGAGGTCTGGAATCAAATTTTGAAAAGAAAAATTGAACATAGGTGTGAACTCCAGCTTCTAACAATTGTTTTATCTCAAGAGGATCTTGGGTTCCCTTTCCATAGGAGAGCACTTGGGTTATGTTGAGAAAAAGTCTGATATAAAATGCAAACTAAAGCAGATAAACCCAGGAAATTAACACAGGCTTTCCCAAACCTACTTTGATTGAAGTTCACTGAGTGAACTATTTTGATAATATCAGCTAGTCCAGCTGTACCCTTAGGGAGAGGCTGCACCCCTGTTAGTATGCTGGGAAAATGGTGCTGCTGGGCCATTATTGTACATCGAGGTTTACTGTCAGCTGGGCAGGGATCACTTTTTACTGGAGCACCGTGGTAAACTGAGTTCACTGAGTTAATTAATATTAAGCATATATTTCTAATGGGGGAGTCTTTCTGCTCGCTTTAAGAATTTTCCTCAAAAGATAGAGGAGGCAGTTCCTTACAGTTTCCATCTTTCCAGCCCTAAATACCTGCTAGCACATAACTAAGAATCCTCCTCATCCTGATTCTAAAATACCTATAAAAAATGCTCAAATTTATTTGTGCCTTCCAGAGGCAAATATCTGTTCTTGTTTAAAACCTTCTGTAAGGAAATCTGTGCCACATTATTGTCACATGCTGTCAAATTAGAGGTGTTGGTCTGAGGAGATGTCCCTGTCATTTTTACAGTGTGCACAAGCATACTGCACTACACTCCCTGCTTACAGATAGGTACCAAACAAATCAAAGTAATTAGGAATTAAGAATGAACTATTTCAGAGCACAACCATTTGAGATTTCAAAGTATATACCTTGCCTTGCAACTACTGCTATTCTGGCTTTTTTTTACCTCTTCAACTGAGTTAGCATGACAAGGATGTGATAGAAAAGGATGAAACAGCTGGGTCCTTTTCAAACTATGTCAATGATTAACTTTCCTCTGTTTATCGAGGAAAGAATCCACAATGGTTTATTGTTTGGGGTTTTGGAGGAGTTTGTTGTTTTTCATTCCCTCAAGTTTTTCAGTGTCATGTCCAAATAGAATTCATTGCTTTATATTGGATCTTAAGTCACCGTTGGGTTCTAAGAAGGTGAAGGGGATCTCTCCTTCCATTTGCAATTCCTTCCTTGTGTAAAACAGTACTAACTCAATGTTAAACCAATATCTAGTGAACAAAATTACCCTAAGAGATAATTTGTTGGCAAGAGGAAAGAAAAGGACAGTGGGAAGCCATCCCACTGTTTGAATGTTTGAGCTTAAATCTGGAAAGTAAGAGCTTGAATTTCTCTTTTTATTTATTTGTTGTTATTTGCCCATGCAGTTGTTTTTAACACTTGCCACAGTTGTTGAACCATGTTCTCACTGACAGTGCAAGCGAGTAAGTCCTATACAGCTGTCTTTTTCTTTATTTTGCATAAGCACTGTTAAAATACAGCTCTTCACTCTCGTGCCATGGATTCTAAGTAGAAATGTAAATATCTCATGCAATTCAAAGACAATTCAAAGGAACTCTGAGTACTGCATACTTTTTAATCATCTTATTGTTACAATTAGCAACAATAATTAGTACTATAAGCAACAACTGTGTATCATTTTGATTTGGTAATATCTCCTATTGTTAGGGAAAGGGTCAGAGTGCAATATTTAGAAAAACAAGAATGCCTGTATGAAAAGAGAGAAAAGTGGTTTTAATATTCAAATTAATTTTGAGTTGGGATGAAATTGAGAAATTCTAAATTGTGCAATGGTTGGATTTATGCATTTAATGCAGAGCAGGCTTGTGAGCAGGGCCAGCAGCTGCACTGAGGAGGATGGGTATGAATCTGGCTCTGCATGACTTGCCCCAGGATTTTTGCCCCATTGACACCTAGACCCTGGCTAAGGGCCTAAGGCAGCCATCAAGCTAGCAAGGAATATCTTAAAGGTGTAATTCAGGAGCAGGCCTAGTAATGCCAATTTGGGAGTTAATCCAGCTGTATTCCAATTCATGGGAGTAAAGCAAGGAGCAAGAAAGCTTTTTGCTGCAAACACTCTGCAATAGTAGTGAACATCAGAGTGATACACAGAATTTGCACCTCTGGACCATGACTGAATTACCCTTGATTCTGAGCCCGCTACTCCTCCTCAGATAGCTTTGTTTTCATATTTGTCTACTGAAGCTTGAAGTAGGATCTCTTCCACCAAATCTAGCTCAAAAGCAGTCAAAATACCAGGTGCTTCCAAAGTAGATGCTGTCAAAACCAAGACTTTTGCCTCCCTGCCTTCTGGCTCTACCCATCCTTGCAGGTGCAGAGGGGGGTCTGCTAAACGTTTTGCAGTTCCATTCTAGAACATAGGTGGATTTTTAGTTGCCTTGTTTGTTAGTTTGTTTTATTCCTGGTTTCCCATGCTCTTCATAACTATTTGCAATGGCTAGGGTTAACTGTATTAATTCTGCATAGTCTTACATAAATTAGAAATGTAGAAGTTCTGAGCTGTGCCTAGGCTAGTGAGGCAAGAGCTCTTGGAGCTCCCTGGAAGACAGGTAGCTCCATGCAAGTTTCCATCCCACCCCCCTTGAGCATCTATTTTGGTAGGGGATGAATCACTGCTTTTTCACTCCTTTGCACAGAAAGAACCTGATGACTCACACACACTAGCAAAGTGCATAAATGTTAGATATCTTGGCTAAGCTCATCCCTGAGAACTCTTTCAGGAACTGGTATTTTCAGAGACTGGCTCAACTGCCTTGTTTTGGAGGAGAACCAGGGCAGGAAGGAGGGTGATTTTTGGCTGCAGTGTCAGGGCACAACTGGTCTGGCCCTCAGCTGTGCAGTATATTATGGTTGTGCACCACAGCACAAGCTGCAAGTCCTGGGTTACAGTGACCTCATGCCTGAACCTGGAACTGTTCCAGTCAAGCACAATCTGAGCAGCTGAAAAAAAATCCTCTCTAGTCCTAAGGAAGGCTTACACATGCCTGGGATGGCACAATCAGCAAGCTGCAAAAGGATGGCTCCAATCCCAAGTTATGTTTTCATCATTGTGTTTTCATCCTGGGTATCTTAAACTTGCTGAATTTCCCCACATCTCCCATATGCAGCTGTTATTGCTTATGTCCTTTTAGGTGTGGGTATATTCTGCTAAAACTGCCTGTTCTTCATATGATTTCTACAGCAATACTTCTCATAACAATAAATTCCTTTCTCTTACAAATACAGTTAAGATAATTGCTCCTTTTACAACCCACGCTTACCTAAACAATTTTAGTTAAGAGCTCTGATCAAGCATTTCCACATCCAAAGCAATGGGACTATCCAAGAGTGCTGCTGCGAAGCAATGCCTGAGCTCCCCTGGGGCAGCACCTGTGCAGGCTCTGCTTGCTGAGAAGGTCTTGGAGCCAAGTTCCTCAGCTTCTTCTCGGGCCTGACAAAGAATTTCATCACAGATGAACTGCTGTATTTCCAAACAGCTGTGCAGCTTGATACACAGATCGATATTTGGCATAGAAGGTTGCACAGTCTGTCCTTGTCTACTTCACGCTCTTCATTACTTTTCCACCATTTGGCATTGGACTAGCTGTCATTCTGCTTGATTAGCTCCCAGATGATGGAAAAGTTGGCAAACTGTGTTTCTAATGGAAACACAGCAGTCTGTGTCTAGAAGAGGGTTGTTGAAAGTGAAGATATAACAGATACATTTAGGAAATATTTATATTTAAAATATAATGGATACATTTAGGAAATTGTTTACATTTTAGGTGTGATGGTCCCCTGGGACAGAGTCTCACTGAGCTCTTACTGAGTAACAACCTTTTGGGAGAGAGAGCTGGATGAGAATTTCCCATCCAAGCAATTTTCTGAAGTGAGGACAGTTTCCAGAAAAGAAAATATTTTTCCAGAAGCTTATTTTTATTATGAACAATAAAAATTACATATTTTGTGGTCATTTTCATCTTGATTTTAGCACTTTTGTCCAAATGGCCTGAGGCATTTAATATTGTGTTAGTATTAGCTGGAATTCCCTTATTGCTGTGCATCAGTCCATGGAACCACAGCTCAGGACTCTCTGTGTTTGCCTACTTGATGGCTGATCTATATATCCCTCAGCGCTAGGCTGGTTTCTGGCCAGCATCTATCACTTGTTTTAGAGAGGGACCCATGGCAGATCTGGGACTCAAAGGAGGGCAGGAACAGCAGGGCCGTGGAGGTTTCCACACACTCTCAAACTACACTATTGTGTGTTGAAAGGAGTGGCTAAGAGATTGCACTCTCAGGTGGGTGGGAAATCATCAGAATCAGGCTCAAAGGTAGTCTAGTCAGTTATTTAAACTTTCCAGTGAGTCAGATTATTAATACTTTCTTTTTTTTTTTGATCCGAACAATACCTTTGGAGGATATTCACTGCAGCACAAAATCTGTTGGACCAAATTAGAGGCATTGTTTCAACAAAGAGGGCAGGCTTGAGAATGGATGTCTTCTCTGGAGGGGGGAAAAAAGATGCACAAAATCAATCTACATTCCCTCAGGAAAATGAAGTTAATTCATTTCAGCTTGTAAAAAAATAAAATATTGAAATCCCAAGCTGTTTTGGTTATTTTATCCTGATTACTGCACTCTGTGTGCCTCTGCACTGCAAGTTAGCATTTGCTGTCTGTAATCTCTCAGTCAAACCAACTGTGTTGATTTATACCTCTGCGCTTGTCCAGCTTATCTCCCTTGTGACCAAGGAGGCAGTTCTCTTCTGCTGGTATGACTTTTTCATTATTGGAATTTATCTCGGGGCTGTGACTGTAGTGCAGAGCCTGCTCACTGCCTCTCTGAATGAAGAACATGCTGCATTTTGACACAGCTCTGGGAGGAACAGTGCTTCCCTTTCCCTGCCCTGGGAGCCTGATACCGTGCAAAGCATGAAGAGTGACTTCAGAACTCCCTGGGAAACTCTGTTTCCACTGAATCAGAGTTTAAGAAGGCAAACATAAAGAAGAAAGCATTTTTATTATCATGGCAGATCAATTCAAGTTGTACCCAACTGCATAATGCTCTAGATGCTATTTTTAATGAAAATATTTTAATCTCTGTGGCAGGCTAAATGTTCCTGATAGACTGTATATGCTGTCTCTGACTTCTATGAATAAAATAATTTTACTGTTGCCATCAATAATTCTCTCTGTTTCCACTTAAAAGTGCTTCAGTATTATTCCTGGTAATTGAAACACAGACCCAGACATGGCACACATTGCTATGAATGGGAGCAGATGAAGCACATGGGAACTAAGCTCTTGCTCTGGCTTCATGGGGACAGCGTTTGGGGTCCCAGGGGAGTGAGAGTCACCCTCAAGGGATGCTGTCTTGGAGGAGCTGAGTCCCATGTGCAAGGAGTTGTAAAGTGGGGGGTTATCCCTTACTGCTCCCTGCTCTACAGGACTCGGTCTTTCGTGGAGTCAGCTCAGATGGTAGCAGAGATAGAGAAGGTGCACCTAGGGAACAGATACCCTGAATTGCTTGAAAAAGTTCCTGACACTTCAAAATGCTTCCATATGACCCAGGTGTTACTATTCTTTTAGTCACTTTCCCATCTGGATAGCAGAGAACAATTGGTAAGGTTTCTGAGTTAAAAGGGTCCTAATTCTTGTGTTTTGCTGTGAAAATGGGGAGAGCCAAGCCTGAAAATACACTTATAAAATGATACCTGGGAGAGTAGAGCCTTGCTCCCAGGCCTGGACACAAACATCTGGCAGGGATATGGGGTCATCTGATTTTGGCTTTAGGTAGTTAAATCCCTTCACAAACCTTCACAGGTCCCTCATCCATTTATTACACCACTGAAACTGAAGTTCAGGAGCTGCTGCCAGATGGCACTGGCACTGCATGGGCATGAAGTGGCATAATTCAGCCCTGTGCAGTGAACCACCCAGTGCTGGTTGGCTGCAGGTGTAGAGTTGAGAGGCATTGGCAGACACCTGAATTCCTGCTCCTGGTTCCTGAAGGTGTGCTGGCTGAGGCTGGGCCACCCTGTACTGTGGGTCTGTCTGTAACGGAAGACAAATGTGTATTTTGGACACTGAAAAACACATCTGAGAAGGCCTCTGTTAATGGTTATCACTATGTCACTTCTCCCCATCCAAAATCACATCAGATGAGAACATGAGAGATAATGAATTGCACAAATCTTTTTTCTTCATTAACACATACCTATTGATCACTTGGGTTTATTACAGGTTTTGTTACTTTATTTTGTCACAAGCTATTGATTTGACCAAATTTTTTAGTAGGCAGCAAAATGTAAATTTTGTAGCAGTCTTGTTACCCTGAATGAAAAACCAACCACATGCATGGAGCGGGAGCCAAGGATTTGCTGTGTTCATCTCTATTTGCTGGGGATGAAGCAACGCGGAGAATAAATAGACTCCACAACTAAGTTTAGTTATGCAGTGGGTATGTATTGGAGCTCCGGCACAAGTGAGATAGCTCTCATAAGGACTTGTGTCCCGAGCCTCGGGCTGTCCCACAGCTTTATTCACAAAGGTATTCCATATGTAAGACATTACACAACTTTACCATGCATATTCAACCCCTGGCCCCGCCTGTCCTCGCCTCGTATGGTAATCAGATCCACGCCCTTCTGGCCATGCCTTGTTGGCTCTGGTGGTCGCACGGGGGTCTCTGAGGCTGAAGATTTTGTGGTCTTCCTCCGGATGAACTTTTGAACTTTTTCTCCTCTCGCATGCGCTTTTTGGTCCCTCGGTCCTTATCTGGGTATTCCGTGGAGACAACTTGGAGACAGAGGGGTTTCTTTATCTGGGCTTTTTGTATCTCCTGATCTCCTCTTGGTATTGTTTTCTATGCAAGAATCCTTAGAAATTTGCATTTTCCTATGCCCTTTGTACCATGGCAGGGGTTTCTTAAGTAAAAAGGTTAAACTTCAACCCAGAGTTCCACAGACTATACTTTAAATGCTCAATTCATAATGTTATTTTAAGCAAACTCCAAAATCTCTATTTCAGGGAGTAAGCTGGAATTTCACTTGGTGTGTTCAGCAGCAGCTACTCAGCATCACCTGGGAGATTGTAATTAGGGACATTCCTCCTGCAGGATGCGCAGCCTGCTCTCATAGCAGCGATTCTCTTTCAAAATCCTCACATCTGTCTATGGATATAAGACTGTGTTCTTAATTTCTGTATGGCTGTTTTGGAACAGGGTTGGTTTTGGGGGTGTCTCCAAGAGCTGTGAGAGGACAAGTGTCTCCAGAGGAAGTGGCAGCCCAGTGTGGCCTTGGGGACCTGGGACAGATTCACTGCAAGGTGTTGAGGAGGTTGATTTGAACTCCAGCACCTCCAGGCCTGCTGCTTGCAAAGTAACAATGTGTGGGTACAGTCCCCTCTCACCCAGCTTGTGGCCAGCATGGGCTTGCAGAGCACCCAAGGGTATCGGGGCACTGAATGTCCCCTGCTTTGGGACCAGGCACTGGGGGGGCAGCAGCTCTGGGTGCCTTCCTCCAGGGTCTTGGACATTTCTATGCAGAAGAAGGTGGCGTGGGTGCAGCTAGCATCCTTCTCCCCACAGTCCCTGAGCCTTCAACAGAGCCACAAAGGAGGGGGAGGGGGGGTCTGGGGGCTGTGTGGAGCTCAGGGCTGGAGCAGGTTTGGGAGGGGACTGGTACAGGCTTCAGGGCAGGGGAGAAGGGCACAGCAGGCTGAAGTCTGACTCAGAAAAAAATCCCCTGATGTCAATCACTGATGGCTTATGTTTATTGATGAGAGAGAGACAGAGGTGGGATCTCTGAGCTTGGTGGACAGTTCTGCCATTGTCCAGTGCCTGGGCTGGTCAAGCTATTCCTTGCTATGGGTTTTTCTGATGAGTAATCACCCACAAAGGAAAAAGCCTTGAGTGCTGCCCAGATGAGGTGATTGGAGTGTTACTAGCATGTTAGTAATATGAATTACCAGCAATGCACTCTAAATGCTCTGCTTTCTATTAGAGCTCCCTGCTCTCACAGGGCATCCATGGCCTGCCCTCTGCTGCTTACAGATTAAACCTCCAGCCTTGCAAACATGGCATTGCCACTTCTAGGATCAGGGACTCTGACAAAAACAATGGCCTGGTTGCAGATAGAAGCCTGATAAATTGTATCTCCTCAAATCTAGAGTACAGTAAAATGTTATGCAACGGAAAAGAGTGAAAGACCATTTCAGAGCCTTTTATGGTGATTCATCTGGGAAATTATCTGGGAGCAGATAATTTAATGCTAATGCCTTTCTTTTCCCCCAGTGTCATTGTTAGATGATATTCCAGCATCCTCTCTCCATGCAAAATGGGCAAGGATTTGCTTTGAAATTCATCAGCTACACAGCCAGTGAGATGAGTAATGAGCAACAAAGATCAGGAAATATTTTGAGGAGGATTATGGGGCCTCCCAGAAACTGATTTTTTTCCTGACTGGGTGTTATAGGGCAAAATCATAGTCTATGGACCAAATACTTGGTTGGTGTTAGGTGTTGTAACTACAGTGAGTTTAAGGAATTGTACTTTATAGTAACTCTAGATGCAGCAAAGGCCATGTGTGCAGAGAACAAGCAGGAAAAGTACTTGAAAGATGGGAGGCAGAGGATGGGCAGAGGAGGGGGAATGGTTTATGTCAATTCGTTTACTGGAAATTATTAATTTGCCATGTAAACAGTGTTTAATTTTTGAGCCCTTATAAGTGTGGAGTAGAGACAGGTGCTTTATTAGCATATGGTGGCAGAAGCCCATTAGGCAAGTGATTAGAACACTTGGCAGGTTGAGGGAGCCTGATTCCACCTCATCTCTGCAATACCAGCATGCCCTTGCTACTGGCTCTCTGATTTTTATTTCCTCCTCTTGACACATCCAGCTTGCATGACCAGACATCCAACTGGCCCAGAATCCTGTTGGAGATATGAGAGAGCTTCATCCAATTCCTCACTCCAAACTGTGCTGGCAATGAGCAATTTTTCATCCAGGTGCAGAATGTACTTATTTTTTTCCTCAAAGTTTCTAGACCATGTACCAACCTGAGACTGCTCTTCATTCCCTGCCACTGCTGAAGAGCCCACAATTTCTGACATTCATACTTAGAAAAAAATGCCCTTTTAGAGTTCAAGCGAAGCATTTCCATGTTATTGCACAGTCTCCAACACATGCTTCTGCCACCTCCAGCTCCAGTTCTTTTTTGGACAGTAATTGAGACTGTATTCCAACTGTATTCCAAGACTTGCTAAATAATAGAAAATAGCCTGAAACAAAGTGAAGGAAAATGCATTTGAGATCAAAATGTGTTCAAGGTGTAATGTGTCCTTGTTGTTGCCATATCTTACAATGAGTGGCCATACAGGCACACAGCTGAGATGTTGAGACACACTGACAAGCAGTTTCCTTCATGTCAAAAAGTAATGTTAAATCACAGCTGTTATATTCATGCCAGATGGACCAAAAAGCCCCAACTGCAAAACTTCTATCTGCAGAGTAGAAGAAACATTACATCCAGCTAAACACAGATTTTGCGAAGTCATGACTTTTTTTTCTCACTTTTCACTAATTTATTTCAATTTTTTTGTACCTCTTAGAGATCTTTGCCTCTTTATCTTTTTTTAGGAGTGCAAACCTGCTGATGGAGAGAATTGTAATTTTTATATCTTCACACATAGTTTTGTTGCTTATTATTTTGTGTTCTTAAATTCTTTGAAACCATTTTTTCCATATACTTATTCCCTTGTAGTACAAAGCAAAAGTCAACATTATCATTTCATTGCAAAAAAAGTAAATTCATAAATTCTTTGATAATGACATTCAGGGAAATACTTTTTTTTTTTTTAACAATGTTTAAAAGTGTTTAAGCAAGGTAACAAGATGGAAATGGGAAAATGCATAAGACCTATTTTTTAATCAACTCTCTGATACCTGACCTATCTTCAAAACAGGAATCAGTTTCATGCTAAAGCCTTCTTAGTTTTTTTTTATGGCTCTGGCAATCTTAACTAAATAAAATTTTAAATGTCAGATGTGAAAGCCTGCAGAATAATTGCTGTGCGGGTAAAAAAGCAGGTAATGGATTTGATGCTGATCCTGTGATTTTTCTGGGGGTAGTTTTGCAAGCCTGACTCTTATCCTATAGCAATGTTTTCTGCTATCTTAGATGTACTTGTAGACATTGAAACGTGCTTTGAAAAGAACAGTATCCTGTGAATGTTTAACAAGAAAATAGAATTTCACTGCTGCTCAGGGAGTACCTTGGGCCTCGTGCAGAGCTGTGGTGCAGCAGCAGGTGCAGGTCGTGGTCACTCGCACTGGGGATGCTGTGGGCTCACGGGGGGGGCAGAAGCCATAAAGAGTGGATGTGGCAGAGCTTCAGACTTTCAGTCCTCAGTTTTTCTGCAAACACCCTTGCTGCAGCAGCTGGTGTGCTTTTTGTTGATTTCATGCTCCAGGACAGATTTTCATCTTTCCCCCAGAATGAATCCTGTGGGGAGGGCTGCCACCATCTGTCCCACTCCTGGGCAGATGCTCTGCCAGGGGTTCTTGTCTGTTCTCTCAAATCTTCAAAACCTCAGCATCCAGAGACATAATGTATAAGAATAATATAGCACAAATATTACAGATATGAGAATTAATCAGAGTGGTACTTTAAGATAACATGCAGCAGCAGGACAGTCCCAAACAAATTAAAAAAAGATGGGCCCCATGGCTGAGACAGGTTGCTGTCAGGTATTCCCCCATGCAGTTGCTGTGTTCCTCATCTCAGTGTGATGTAGCTGGGGTCGATTGTTCAGGGCCTGACAGCCCTGAGTAACTTGTGACACTCTAAGCAATGGGTGTGACCAACATTTCTGCTCTGGTATTTCCTCAGAGAAGGAACCAGAGAAACACCTGCTACTTGCCTGAACCTGCTGGTCCTTTGAGGCCTATACAACTTGAGTGGCACACAAGTAACACATGTGTGTTATGGAATTTGGTGAAATTGAGAAGTTTGGCAGTAAGTTCTCTTATGGTTTATGCAAAATTCCATGACAGTTCTCCTTAAGTTTTTTGCCTTCATCTTACACTATTCTTTGTTACAATCATTTGGTGGAAGGCCACAGTGAGCAAGAAGAATTAGCTGGGGTTTACATTAGCACCTGTAACAAGACTGGAGATGAGTAAAGCAATTTTCAGTGAGTCACTGGCATACCAGTGCTGTGGTGCATGTGGGTGAGGGCTTGACTAGCCCTGGAGTTCTCTGGAGACAGCTGCTGTCCACCAGGTGCTGGGCTTCCCAGCCCAGCAAATTGATGTTTGAATCTAACACATAGAAAAAGACTGAGGCAGCTCTTCTGCAAAACCAGATCCCATAGAACTAGTTAATCAGTGTTTGAGATACCCCATTGCTTCTGCAAAATCAGGGACTGTAGACAGGTCAAGCAGTGAAACTTGCCCCTGGTTTCAGCACAGGCTTCAGACATGCCTTGTGGGAGGGCATTTGGGATGCTGGAGAACCTTCGTTGCTCGAGATGGGATGGGATGGGAGCAATTGGGAGCACTGCAGTGTGCAGGCATATGCCTGCTCTGAGAAAAAAAACAGTACCTGTGAGTTAAACATACAAAGGCAGTTTCTTTAATAACCAGTTTTTTGGAGAGGAGTTCAAGCTGTAGAAGGTATACCCTGCACCTTCTAAACCACACTTCATTACATGAGACTCTGTGTTAAGTTTTAAAATCTGTTTTGACAACCAGTTTGTTTGGCTGTTTCAAACAACAAATAATTCAGCATTCCCCCCCAAATGTTTTTTACAATTAATAAAATTGTGTTTATGACACTGAAATAAAATATTGAAGACAGAGTAAGATGGCTGTGAGTAACACAGCCGTGAATCTCATTCACAGTTCTGTGATCTGCAGTTCAGCAATGCTGGTTTCGCTGCCTCTTGTTAGTTTTGTGTTTGCAAACTGCTTTGACAATATTGAGGAAGAGTCTTTCTCTGGGCCAGGAGAGAGTGAGGGCCCTGGTGCTGCCCTTGACCAGTGCCAAGCTGTTGCTGGTCTTAGCAGGGCCACAGGGCAAACTCCGGCTCCTGGGTGTGAAGTGCTACTTCACTGCACAGTGTTGTGGGCTGAAGGAGATATTCACCCCCAGCAGACCCTTTTCTCCCTCAGGCATGACTTCTGCTTGCCAGGAACTTGTGTGCTGCTGGATGGATCGCATTTAGGTGGTGTAAAAAAGAACAATATTTTGAAAATATTTTGAAATTATTTTTTACTGTGGTTTGTTTTTCCAAATGTAAGGAGTAACTAGGTTGAGGCTGTTGGTGAACACAGACCTTTAGAAAAGTTATTTATGTTGCTCACCTTGTAGCTTGGTTTATGTACACTTCGCTTTACCCTGGTTCCTCCTCCTTGCCCCAGGCAGCACAAGGGGAGTGGCAACATTCCATGGCTGTATGCAGGTTCAGAAGAGCATTTCCCAGTGTCCAAAACTGAGTGCCTTTTTAAGGGTGGCCTTTGCAGAGGTGGGTTTTGATTCCAGACACTTCTCCAAGGCTGTCCTCATAATGTGTCTCCCAGATCACTCCTTGGGCTTCAGCTCATGGGAACTGCTTCAAGGAAATCCCATGGCATTTGTCATTAAAAGGCAATGGAAACAAGGGAGATGAAATTTCTACCTTTTCTCTGACACCATACAGCTGTTGGTTTAGTTTCCTAGGGATGAAGTGGTGCATATTTATATGTTCCCCATGCTATGATGGTTCCTTCTGTAAATGATAGGGTCTAGCAGACAGGGGAGCAGAGCAGCTGGGCTTACAAATGTAAAAGCCTGAATGCTGAAGGGAAGCATTCACAGCAGTTTTCCTGAGCAGCAGTATCTATAGATTCCTGTGGCATTTCCATTGTGTTGGTCTGCAGCGTGTGATGCTTGGTCTTGACAGACTGGATGCAGTTTATCTGAAGTAAGGAGCAGTCTGTGGTTTTGCTCTAAGGGCCTAACTCAACAATCTTTCAGCCTTCCCTTATCCTTGGTTTTATTGGGAAAGTGCTCTTCCTTTATAATTGTGAGCTGTGCTCCAGCTGTATTACCTAAATAAGGGGTGTGGTTTAAACTTCCCCTTACCTGTCAGTGGTTCTAGAAGACATATTGGCTTTCTTGATCTTCCATCCTATGCAGGCATGTCCTTCCCATCAGCAGAGTACAAATGCGGCCAAGTTAAGCACTCAAAACACAGTGATGCTAGGGTGGAAGGTTTCTGTAGAAAATGAACCTGCATCCTGGATGTAAATCCTGAGAATGCAGGTCTAGCAGGGAGAAAAACATCAGTAGCCAAGAGAAAGGAAAGCCCAGGTTCAGCAACCAAAGAGATTGCCTAATTATTGTAATAAAACGTAAAAACCCCAGGTGATTTTCTGTAGTTTCACCTAATAAACCAACTGAGTTGCTAAGGCCACATTTCCAAAAAGAAAAAAATTCATTAGGCTGAAAATTTTTTCCCATTCTTTAAAGTTTTAGCTTAGAATAGTGAGGAGAGGATGTTGCAGCAGGCAGCGTCAGCCAGAAGTGCTAACAGACTGCTCCTGCCCCTACATATGCTTCCTAAATAAGTTCATTTTCAAAGATTTAATCCATGATGTAGTTGAGTGTCTGTGTGATTTATATTTTCATTAAATATGTCATCTTGTTTCTTCTGGGTTTGTCCTTAATGCTCCATTGTTAATTTTCTGAGTATGACTCTGAAGTTACCTTGGCACAGGGATGAGCTGTCACAGGCACTCTGCTCCAGCAGCAGTAAAATATTCCAGAATGAAGTGGCAGTGCACAACCCACTTTAAGAAAAGCCTCCCTTGTTTTCTCTGCCACAGTAGCTTCCATTGATGGATTTCACAAAGTTTATCATGTTTTAAAGAACAGGGCCATCAGTCATGTACTTCAGGCTGTCCCAAGCACAGGGTGTATTTGTGATAATCTGAACACAAATGTGTTGCCAAAACGTCCATCCACACACGTTATAGGTAAATTAGTGATCCAGCCAATTTAGTAATAAAAATCAAAATTTTATTTCGCAATCAAAATATAATTTGGATAGCCACAATTAAAAGGACAGCACCGAGCCCAGGATCGGCGCTGGGTGAACTCTGGTCTGACCTCTATCGCATCAGAACCCGCTCTGTTCACAAATGCCATTTCCATCGGGTTGGTTTTTATACAGTTTTTTTCCGCCTGAGGCAGAGGTTCTCCTATTCCTTTGTTGCTTCACGTATTCATGAGGCCTTCTTTCTCTGTGCTGGACTTGGACAAAGACGCTTAGGAGAAGTGATGAGATCAGATGACGAGTCGGGAACCTGGTATTCAGATGCGAAGGTCTAACGACCCTGGTTATCTCGATCTTGGGCACTTGTTGGTCGATCATCACCCAGGTGTTTCCCATCAGTCCCAGGAAGAGGTTCATCTCCATTGGAGCCAAGTCTTTTGGTTTGTTAGTCAAGCCCTCTTTTGCTGCTGCTCATGGTTTCGCAACCCTGTGAAGCAACCTTCCCCGTTCTCTGCTTGTGAGATTTAAACTTTTAGAGTTTTTTTAATACATGTACCATTCGTTTACGAACATAAGTTATTTCACCATTATTTTATATTTCATGGGAGCAGGAATTAATCTACACCATCTATAACACACACATGTGGTATATAGCAAGATAAGAGATAAAGAATATTATTTGTTCTATCTGGGATTATTTGTTCTAACTCAGATCTCTGGAGACATGTCTGGAAGAAAACAACAGAGAAATTAGGCATTATCAATTAAATCTAATATCAAAGTGTTAACTGATAGTTGCTAGACATCAGATAGCATGACTGATAATTTATCAGTCAACCATAAAAGCAAAGTATTGGCACAGTGGTACCAGATGTCCATTGTAGTTCACTGGGGGATTAAACATAAGAGGAATGCAGGTACAGTGGGTCCTCTCTCCTTATTTTATCTTTTCTCTTTGGTTACACTCTGTGTTTATTTGCCTGCACAGAATGAATGGCTGTAACTTTCTCATCAGCACCTTGTTACCTTCCATTCAAAAACATTCCCAACAAAAGGATCAAAAGGGAAAACCTGCAGAAAGCCTTGTTTTCATTTCACAGACAAGACATATAGAAAAGGTGATAACTCAGGTATTTGCATTTAGAAGAATATGAAAGGAAACTCAGAGATTAACAAATCTGATTTCTGCAGACTGTCACTGTTTTCTGTACATCCGTTCAACGAGAGAAATAGTGAAATAATGAAAGATTCCCCTCCAGCCTGTAAGCATGTCCAGCACAGGGAATTCTGCTCAATCCCACCTAACATCAGTATCTCTTTTCGCAGTTATTGAAATTTATTGCCTTGATGTCATTTTAGCTGCTGTTTGAGCTTAAAGTTTCACTAACAATGTGTTCTGGTTTGAGAAGTGAGACCAGCGGGGCACCCCAAGTCAGAAATACAATTTATTAGAAAAAGGGAAAATAAAACAAAAAGGAAACAAAATACATGCAATAAGAAAAACCACTGACAAAGTCAGAATACAACCTGACACCCTATGGTGATAGCAGTCCAAGCAGAGTGGTCCTGTTGAAGCAGTGATCCTATAGCAAAATGGGTCTGACGATCCAGCAGTAGCTCTTATCCTCTGGAGAGTCCAGTAGGCAAGCGCTGCTGTGGTGTTCAGAGTCCCAGCTTATATCCAGGCTGGAGTGCTTTGTTCCCCCCTCTGGGCGGAGCATCTCACAATGGGATGTGATAAGGCTTGATGGGCCATTAACAGAAGATTTACCCCCGTTGTGGAAGAGACAATGGAAGCTGCTCTTTGATGGTTTCTTATCAGCTGGCTTATCAACAGAAGATCTCCCATCCCAGTTCTAACGGATGGTAATAGAATACATTTGGTTATATCTTGCTCTGCAACCCATGACACAATGCAAAAACACTTCTGGAAATCAGCCACATGCCTGGGTGCTTGTTCCATCCCTGCAGTGGCTGGGACAGCATGTACCCCTGAGCCTTTGCCTGCCACTCGGCCATCATGAGGAAAAAGAAAGAAACAGATTGTTTCACTCTGTGTTATATTTATTTCCCACTCTTAACGGTGAACATATATTTTGTCCTGCTGTCCATCTCTCCTATAAGTGTTCCAGCTATTCTGAGTACATGAAAAAATTATTAAATAGAAAGAGAAGGAAAAAGAATTAGAATTCCCCTTCTTAAAATAGAAGAGAAGGGAAAAAGGGAGGGGAAAAAAAACCCACTGCTGATTGTGGGTGGGGGTAGCCAAATCCCATCCCCACAGTACTAAAAAAATTTTCCACATTGTCTTCTCAGTGCTTTGTTCCCTAAGAAGCTGTAGTGCTGATACTGGTGCAAGCCCTGGTGTTCCAGGTACCACACTGTTTGCCTGACTGACGCTGTCAGGAGCTCCACAGTATTATGGCAGAAGCTGGACTCACTGGCTTGTTCTGTGCTGAGCTCACTGGTTAGAGGTGCTGAGCCCTCCAGACAGGCTTCTCTGATGAGAGTCTCAGTGCTTTATATTGCCCTGTGTTACACAGGATGAGTTGAGCTCCTGGCTGGCACATTATGTATTAACAGATTGCCCTTTATGGACTTGTTGGTGAATAAATTGCCAACTTGCAATTACAGCAATTGGACTGACTTCCTGCTCCCCAGAGCACAGCTTTCTGCTTTAACCAGGTGAAGCTTTGAAGGGACACGTGCCCAAGCCACACCATGGAGCCATGTCCTCTGAGCATTGTAAAAGCCCCTGAGCAGCACTGAGTACCAGAGGAGCTCAGGCAGTGGCTGCAACCTGCTGCCTCCTCACCACTGGCCACCCCACGGGGCTTGGCATGCTCAAGTACAGGTATGACAAATCAGAAAACACTTCTCAGGCAGTTGGGCAGGGCTCTGCAGCAGGGCAGGTTCTTCACCATCTATTTATCTGGATTTACTCAGTTGTTCAGAAACTAATGCAATTTCAAAGTTTTTTGAGCTCAGGATTACACTTGCCAGTAGAAGGATGGGACAGTATTGGGCAACACAGGAATATGGTATAGTGTTATGGCTGTGTTTTTCTTGGTCAGAGGGTAAATATTAATGCTGTCCAATTTCTTTGAGAAAGGCAGCGGGCAGAAGTTGTATCAGACTTTTTTCCCTAATTTGTTGTGTGTCAGGAGCCGCTGCTGCAGTGGAGTCATGCTGAGGAACAGGGCGGTGAGCAGGGCAGCTCTGGCAGCACTGGCAAATGCACAGGCCCAGCACTGCTGCATAGGACATTATCTGTCTTCCTGTTGGCACAGAGGTTGTCTGTTTTTTCCCAGTGGCTACCACAACTAATACACTGTGTGCAACATAATAAATTGCTGTCCAGGTAGGATGTTCTGGCAGTCAGACTGCTGAATATCACAGATGCTCTGAATTCAATACCCAGAGAGGAGAAAACTGGGCTACTCCTGATGCCCTGACACAGCCAGGACCTTCCCATACCTGTGGTGTTGTGTAGGATCTCTTTCAGTTGCTCACCAGCACTGCATTTGTTAAGATGGTTTGGTAGAGATAGTTTTGATCTCCTTCATCGTGGGTTTTATCAGTAAGTGGGCACCAGGAGCAGTGTACACCTTCCATTTCCATCATGACAGAATATTTGCCTGCAAACAGAGTTTTTTGGGAAACTCAAATACAAGCATTTACATAGAAATTTAACTGACTTTTCAAAGAATTGCTCTATTTGATATGCAATGTTTTTATCTAAATCTGGCTTTCCCATGTGTAAAGGGCAAACATTTAGCACTAAATAAATAAGATGCACAATGAACTAACTGTGTTTCATCTGCCAGAATTACTCATCACTAACATTTCATTAGCATTAAATGCTTGTCAGTAGGTTTACAAATTAAAGTGGTCTAACAACTTTCCAGTGATTCCAGGCAAGGACCAAAGGCATGGATATCAGCTAGACAGCCTCTGTTTGGTGTCAGCATAGCAAACAGCAGTGACTGTGCCAGTCTGGCTGCTGACTCAGTGGGCTTCTCCAGCCACTACCCCAAGGTGTAGCAGCCACAAGGCCTGCAAGGCCTCCCTGGCAGTCAGCTGCCTAAGATAAGAAATGCCTAGTCATGATGACTGGACCAAAGAAACCCCTCTTCTGCCTTCGGACCCCTGTTATCTCTCTGTAAGACCATAGGTCATATTTACCTCGACCCTTACTATTGGACTGTTTCCCAAAACCCATATACCCTATATAAACCCCTATTTCTACCCAGTTCGGCAGAAGAGCTGTCACTGTCACCCTTTGCAGAAGCAGCCAATAAAGACACATCTGTGGAACCTCACACAGCTCTTCTTCTCTCTCTCCCTGCATCAAGCAAAGAGCTGAAATCACTAAAGAGCTGAATTCACCAAAGAGCTGATCTCACTTAACGCTGAACTGCTTGCTAAGCTTGCCTGCGGCTGGGAGCCTGCCTGAGGCACCTGGACAAGTTATACTTAGCGGTACTCCTCTATCCAGGACACTGACAGCTGCCGAGGTCGGACAGACCCCAAAAACCCCAAGCTGCTATAACGAGGGATGCTGGAGTTGTCTTTCCTATGAAGTGAATCCATTCATGAAGGTTTATTACTGACTGTTTTTAAGGAAAATCCCAAATGAAGCTGTAAACCATATTTAACTGATATAATGCTTTTCCTTGTTCCGGCCTGTATTGGGCTTGCATGGCCAAGCTTTGGTAGCAGGGGGGCTACAGGGGTGGCTTCTGTAAGAAACTGCTGAAAGCTATCTCCAGTGTGGCAGAGCCAGTCTCTGGCAGCTCCAAAGATGGGCATGCTGCTGGCCGAGGCTGGGCCAATTGAAAATGGTGGTAACGCCTCTAGGATAACAGATGTAAAATATTTTAAACAAAACTTTTCCTTTTCAAAGATGTGTCTGGAAAACATCTAGGCAGCAGTTTTTTGCAGTTTAATGCTATTTGGATATGAATGTACCCTAGCCTTAGTATAATAGAAGATAGCTGAGGACTTCAGGACATATGAAGAAGAATATGGCTTCACAAAAACAGCATTAGGAGCTAATTGCAAGACCAGTGGGTCAGAACAACACTAAGCTGCCAAAAATCCCAGGATAGTTATTTATTCATGGTGAAATGAAATCTAGCAATTGAGTGGGGAAATGTAGCTGTAATAAAAATCATGCCTGGAATATTTATAGAAGAGTTTATCAAACAGAGTTCAATGAAAAAGATAGTATTAACATTTATATGCCTTTAAGAAAATCTTCTAATTTCACTTTGAGCTACATAATTTTATGCAGCACCAAGTTCATTTCAGCATGCCATGTTCATTAAAGAAAAACAAAAAAAAGACCGCTTAAATAGAAACAATGGAATTCCAGGCTGGAGCAGGACAAATACCTACAGAGTACTTACATTGTGTTTTCTCTTCTTTGGCTCATACTCTTCTGACAGTAGGCAGGGCTGTGTAGAAGGCTTCACCTCTGATGTTTGCTACAGAGGATAGAAAAAATAGTTGACTCTTTTCCTCGACAAGATTTAAACAAGAAATATTTGGCAATGTTTCTGAATATATTTTTTCTTCCAAGAACATGTCTATCTTGCATAAAAAGCAAAGAAAAGCAAAGAAGAATCCCTACCGTCTGTTTTGAAATCTGGTAATCTTGTGTTTAGCCTGCAGCTATGAGGAGCTATAGAAGATGGAACATTCCGCAAAGTTCTTATTTCATTCACAGAAACATGTATTCCTGACAAGTTGAAAGACACTTTCACCACCTATTTTTGCATCGTGCATGTAGGTGTTTCAACTCCCAAATATGTCTGTGCTGCATCTGGAAAAGGTTTCAAATGTAAGTATTTATCATCACCCACAGAACTTTGGTCCTTCTTTCCTACCCGACTGATGCTTTCAGCATCACTGTGCCTTTGCCTCATAGTTATTGGAACATACAGTGTTGCATACTTGGTAGTGTGTGTGTGGCCCACCCCAAATCCTGGGATCGGGTCTTCCAGATGCTTCTCATTGATGTGAATCTGTTGGGAAGACCCGTTGTGAAAGGCTGAAATGCTGCCTACCAGCCAGTCTGCCTGAAACTTCTCCTTTCTGACAAGTGCCATTTAATTTCGTCCTGTTTAATGTCTGTGTTAGAGCAGAGGCTTCCTTTGCTTTTTGAGGTTTAATGAATGATTCAGAGCAGGGCGGTTCTTTTGTCATGAAGGGAAAGCCACCACAGCTAACAGTGTCAAATGCTCCTTTGATGCCAGTTTGCAAGCAGAATGACCTTTCTTTGCTTTCATCCATTCCTTTGCTCCTTTTCTTCATCTCCCATTCAGTCTCCTAACATCAGTGTCACAAGTAGTGCAGCCACAGTGTTTTATGTTTAAAGTTCCTGTGGCTTTAAAGAATGTATGAAACAGGATTGTCTCACACACAGGCTCACCCAGCACACCATCAGCTAAACAGCAAATTCAGTTAATGAGCAGTAAAGATTGATGATGGCTCACGAGGATCATTAAAGGCTGTGACTGAAGTCTGTTTTCTCCAGGTGATGCTTAATGTGATAATTCAAAAGCATCCATCCGTTTTGTGTGTTCTGCGGGGAGGGCACTGCCGAGCTCAGGACTGCTTGATGTGCCATGCCTCACTGAACTTTGTTCATGTATCAATACATTCCCTGAGGAATGCAGGCTTTTGCAAGACTTAAGGTGCTTTGCATATGGCTTAAGGAGACTTTTTCTTCCTGCCCTGAGTGAACCCAGTCGCTGCCCTTCTGGCTCAGTTAGAGTTGCCCATCACTGTTACCAACCTGGTACACGAGGAAGGGGAGGGAAAGCAAATCCAGCCAGTAAAACACTGTCTTTTGCTGTATGCATACTGTGACAACTGAAAACTAATGATAAATTGGACTTCTGTTCTAGACAGCAATCTATAGACTAAATAAACCCCTGTTATTACTCACTTTAAAACTAGAGAACATCCTGGACAATCAGAACACTAATAGTAATAAAACAGCTTCTAGTGCCATTACCTAAGATGATCCAAGTGGACAAGATTTGACCAGAGGAGTCTCAAGTTTTATTAGACCAACCAATGTAACCGGCAAACAAGGCAGAGCCCAGAGGCTCCAGCATTGGAATCCCTGTGAGCTGCAGTAGGTGTACTCAGCTCCCAGGCTCATCCCACCCAGTCACTGCAGGCTGTGTTTTTCAGGGAGCTTCTCACCATTTGTTTGGAGGCACAAACATTGCTGTCATGTTTTTTGCAGTGAATAAACAGCATTTTCATTTTGTGGAACAAAAATGCCTTCAAAACCTAGAATATCACATAGCACTTAGTTGTTGTTGTTTCTTGTGCTTCTTTGAATGTTTTTCATTATAGTTGCTGTTTCCGTAACTATTTCCTGCCAAATGGTTGTGAAAGGGAGCTGCTGCAATTATTGATTTCAGATTGAGGCCCCTTTTTTTCTTGTTTTCATGTTATTTTGTGAATCAGTTCTGATGTCAGTGAAATCAGTTGTTTATTCCTATTCATAGGAGAGCTTTTTAGACTGTGAATGTTTGCTTTAGAGTGTTTGCTGCAATTATGGGTCATTTAATTATCTGGAAATGTCTGTTCTGTTGCATGGGGCTCTGGAATCTTAGGCTACATCAGTGGAGAGGTAACAGTAAAGCAGTTTTCAGTGTGAAACTGGGGGGGAGGGTGTTGTGGTATGTGCTGGTGGTGGACACAACCTTCCCCGAGAGTGTCTTGCGCCAACGGGTAGGAGCCACAAGAGCACCAGCACACAAAGACAGACACACACAGCAGCTCAGCAGTAAAGACATGGGAGGGTCCAGGCTTGGAGTTCCAATGTGCTTTATTTCAGACAATGGTGAAGGCATCCAGGAGCCAAAGACAAAGGAAGGTCCAGGGTATAAATACAGGGAAAGAGGGGGCGGAGGACAGCATCAGGGATCCCATGATCTGAGGGCTCAGGGGCAGTACACAGGGAAGGGACCAATAGGGAATGCCAGGGTGGATGGGCAGGGTTACATAAACCAATGGGAAGACAGGGAAGGGAGAACTCACTAGAATGTGAACATATAAGGGTAAAAGGGATAGGGAAGGCCAGTGGGAAGGACAGAACTGGGACAAATTAGCATAGTGCTGCAGAGCACCATGGGGGAAGCTTCTTTCCTCGCCTTGAGCTAGAGGAATGCCCAGAGCCTAAGGTGCATTTCTCCATGGCACTGCTCTTGCTCTCTCCCCAGTCAGCTCACAGGCCTCCTCAGGAGGGGGCATTCATTCATGCAAAGCAAAAATTTGTGCATATTCTACAAAATACTGAACCAGTGACTAATGTTCCAGTGAGTAAGAATACTGCTGTAGTGTTTTAGCAAGCCATGATTGTTTTATTTCCCCAGCATCACAGTGATTACAAAGAATTTCCCAAAATCTGAAATCTTGAACTTCTACCTCGAAAACCTGATCAAAAAGCTTTCACATCATCTTGACCTCTTGTTTTTTATAGCAAAACCCTCCTGTGCATTTCTCCCCATCCAAACCCTGTCAAGCAGTGAGATTTCTCCAGCTCCCTCTTCTGTGCCCCTTGTAACTGTCAGCTTTCAGGTATTTGTATGGTTGTAGTCTCTTACTCGTACTCAAAATCTCAACATTTCTCACTCCTTGGTGTTCAGACAATCCGTTTTGTATTTCCTAGCAGCTGGATTTTCTGTATGCACCAAAATGAAGGGAGGATTTTTTCAATGGGAATGACATGCTTATGTAGCCTTAATGCTAGGGAGCTGGGCATGGAAAAGTACCTCCTATAAGCAAGAGGCACCAAAATTTCAAATTTTTTAATGCTGAGCTTCTGGTGATAACCTCTCTGCAGCTTTTGGGGAGGAATGTAACCTTATATCTGCAGGCAGGTCTGTGCCTGATACCAGTTACAAATTTTGCTGGGGATACTGAGAATATAAATATCCAGCCTAAACTAAGATCTTAATGGGACTGTCTTATACATTAAGTTTAATTAGCCTGGAAGAGACCAAATTAATATAGATAAGAATTTGCCTGGATAAGCCATGGAGCAAAGTTCTATTAAAAAATGCATGAGAGACTCCTTGTCCTCCTATGTCTTAGCAGGAGCTGCAACAGCTCTGTAGTGGTACTTGCTGGGGAAGAGGCATTGTTGTCATGGGAGACAAAAGGCAGCCTGGGGCTGGAATTCACAGGAACCCGAAATACTTCTCAGGAGAGGAGCCTCTTGCTGGGGAGGGCTTAGTGCTAAAGGTGAATGTAGATGTCCTAGAATCAAGCGGAGAACAGGTTCTGGAGAACCTCTTTCAACAACATCTTGGTGTGTGCAGAGCAGACAGGTTAAGCTGAACTTTCAGTACCATTGGAGTGTCACCAATGGCTGTGCTGCAACCTCTGCATTTCAGTGAGGTAGCAAGGTAGGAGAGTGAATATTCAGGACAAAACAGTCTCAAAATTAGACAGTAGTTGTGATGTTTGCAAAGCTATAGCAGACTATAAGCACTTCTGCTTTCTGTTGCTCTTGCTATACAATTTGAAGCATAAATGATTTTAAAGAGCCTCTATATTTTTGCATTTGGGATGAAATACTGTTGTGTTGGGTCATTCATCAACAATCCAGCAAATTCAGAATTGCTGTTTGCTTGTACAGGATTTGACAGCAGAATTGGAATAAATCATTTTTCATACGTGTTAAAAGCCCCGGTACTATTTTAGTGAGCTCTTCGTTTGCATTGGAATGGAATCCTGCTCTGGCCTGGCTGTGATTCCTTGCCCAGATGAAGCAGGAGATACTCAAGTAAGAAGCTGGTGTCTAGCACTGGGATTTGCAGAGATACTGATGTTTCCTGGTACTTGCCTCATTCCGGGTCCTGGAGAGCCTACAGATCCCATACTTGTTGTGAGCCTGGAGAATGTGGCTGGCTGGTTGGCAGTTCTATCCACAACAAAACAGCATAATAGTAATCTAAAATGACTAATTTTAGGGTTTTATGCCTTTTGTTACCATTATTGCAAATTTTAATCAAGATTATTTCACATCAATGAAGTTTCCTTAAATTGTGTTATCTGCATATTATATGGAAATCACAGAGCTCGAGTATGTAATGGTATGAAAATAGTATGTGTTCTTTTCTCTCCACTCCTAAAATATCAAACTAGATCTTTTTTTCTGGAATGCTGATATTCTCTACCAAATCTCTATTCCCTTTTCTCACTCCCTTTTTTGCATTTGGTCTGTAAAGATGTCACACAACTGAGTTTGCAGTGGTAGCCACTGGAATCAGACTTTCTCATCAGGGAAGCCCAGTTGAAGACTGGGTTAATTCACCATATCTTTCAATTATTCTTATTATCATATCTTTCAATTATTCCATTTCTTCAGATTTCTGTGAGTTTCTCATGAAAGCTCTCCACAAGCTGTGGTTCTTCAGATTAGCCAGGCATTTGTTCTTCAGTAATGTTGATTGTGTTGAGATAAGCCTGACATTCAGGGTTGATGTTGAGCCTATGGCTCAGCAAGCCTAAACCACACCAGCCAACTGCCCCTTTTATATCCTGCATGACGTACATCTTTTATAAAGCTGTTCTGTCTTTAAGGAAAACTAATCAAGAAAATAGCACTTCTGACAGCATTGCTGGCAGCATGGCACCAGCTGTAGGAACAAGAAACCCGAGCTACTGCTCCTGCTCTGGACCAGGATGTAAGTCCCTCCTGGAAAAGGTGAAAAAACTCATGTAAAGGAAAAAATAATATCTGAAATTAACACACAGGGAATATAGTCCTGGCGAGGCACAGCTGGACACAGGTGAAATGCCATCTTTCTCATTGCTCCAGTTACCAAAACCCAATTGGGTCAAATTGTTCAGAAAAAATGTGTCCTCTGTCATTCAGAGGACACATTCTGTCCTCTGTGTGTAACAAACAGGGCTGTAGGTTTGCTTGCTTGTTCTTCTGTGGTCTCACTTGTTCTGTACTTCCATGGCTTTTCCATTTTTGTACAATATGTTTCATGCAAACTGCTTTTTCTTCTCCATGCTTGTAACAGATCTTAGACATCTTACTGTTAAGAACAGTTTTCTTAAACCATTTTTAGTTTTCCCTTTGTTAAATAAACCAGTCTTGTACAGCAATTCAGGAGGGTCTTTGCTCCATTTCATATTAAATTCTAAATGAACGGCAACACATTGTAAAAGAAAAACCTGGTGACCATCTTTCAAATTACTTTAGTCTTTTAATCTAACAGTGCTTTATGGAGGGCTGATTGCAGGAGGGCTGCAGTGAGAGGTGCTTGCTCTCTTTCTTGTCACACATGCTATCAGCTGCCATCCTGCTACTCCCGGGTGCAGACTGCTCCCATTTCGGAAGAGCTTGCATTTGTCTTCTGCCTCAAGTGTTTTCCCAGATTGAACTCCATCACCTGAACTGGTGATTCAGGTTATTGGACCTTAACTGCTCCAATAACTCATTTTCCTCCATGAGCTCTAGCACTGGGTGCTGCTGAGGATGCTGGTTGGTGAGGGACCTCCCAGATGCCCTCCCCATCCCACTCCTGAGGCCCTGTATTGCTCCTGCCCCCCTGCAGACCTGGGGCATTTCTCATTCTTGCTCTTGTTTGGGCTGTGTAACTTCCCAGGCACTGCTGTGAGCTCACATAAAGAGTATAAAGACTCCAGGGCATTAAAAATATACTTTCTTTACTATGAATCCCTATGGGAAGCACGAGCAGGTATTTAAATTCCAGCGGTTGCTGCTGGATGTTTCAGCTCCAAGCCACAATAACTGTCCCCATATTAAAATAAATCTCTTGAATGAGAAACCTGAGGCTGGTATTAAACCTTGGTCTAAGTCCTAAGGCTACAAGAGTGGCCTCATGCAGTCAGACCACTTACTAATTTTAGTCTTGAGCTGAATTCTCCAAACTGGACAAAGTCTGTGAGTAATGGAGCTCTGTGTGGAGCTGCGCCAGGCTGGTTGGGGGCTTGGCTCCCCTGTCACTGGGCTCCAGGCTGTCACTGCTTAGGTTAAATGGGTTGCCTGGCTGGCTGTGTGCTCTAGGCAGCCTCTTCCTAGAGCAAAACCACCCTATTTTAGCATTGCATTCACAAAATGAGCTCTGCAAATCTTGCCAATCCCTTAGTGCATGATGCAATTATCTCTATCTTTTAATTTTATTTTTCTGGTTTCAAAAGATGAAACAGTCCTGTTTAAAAGTGAACAGTCCTGTTTAAACCTGCACTAGCTCTGTATCCTCCTGGATTTTCTCCCTCAAGTGGCAGTTCATCATTTCACAGAGATGATCACCACATAGGGGACAGGTGCCTGAGATGAGAATATTTTAATATTGTTGTTTTTAAATTATTCTGGTAAAATGGATCTACATATCAATTGTTTAACTCATCATCTCCTAAAATGTATACTTTGTGGAAGGTAAAGGGAAACTTGGTTTAGCTTGAAGGATGGTAGAGAGGTGTGACTCATCCTTCAGGGATAAAATTTTTCTTTTCAGTCATGAATGGATGCACTGTAGGTCAGGCAGGAAAGTGAGTCAGAGCAGTGCATGGCAAAAAGGATTTAACTCAGAAGAATGTTCTTGTATTGACAGCACAAATTATATAAGCAATTTGTTTTAAATTAGTACTTTCTTTAAAGGAATTAATGGTTCAGGAAAATCTCTTTGGTTAGAAGTTTTCTTATTTTATGAACAGATCTCCTCTTTGCCAGTGTGTCACATCACTCCCTCTGGCTAACACAGAAAGATTCTTGCAATTACAGGAACTATCAGCTCCTTAATGATAAGAGTTTTAATTTGGCTGCTTCTAAGACATGCCATGCATAGAAATCACAAGGTCCTCAACCCCTTCTGCACAAATTGTAATTGCAAGTGAAACTTCAGCAGCTAGTTCGCAAGCTAGGTCTTCTTTAAGGTCCTGGATGTGCTCACTGGTGAGGCCTTAGGGATATCTGCAGGGAGCTCTCTGGAAGGCTGAGGTTTCTGCTGGCAGAAAGCCCTGGAAATGAAACCCTCTGTGCCATGCCAGGGTTCAGCTGTGCTCCTGGAGTGGCTGCCCTGTGCAGAGCCTTATGGGAGGCCCAGCTCTGCCGTGCCAGGGGCAGGGACAGCCCAGCTCTGCGTGCTGCGCAGCCTGCCCAGGGTGCTGCCTCGCTGGCACTGCTGCCACTAGCCTCCTGCCTGCAGGGAATCGTGGCTGCAGGGTTACCTGGCTACAGGACTTCTCTTGCCAGCTTTTAGTCACTTAGTTAAGATAAAACGACAGAAAACATGAATTATGATTGTCAAGCAAAAACCATCTTAATCTGCAAATCAAGAATGGTTGATCCTTGTTATTTCTTTCACATTTGCCATTACATTTCATTTCATTCTGCAGCTGTTTTCCTAGAAATACAGGATTTTTTTTCAAGGACCTCTGGTTTTTTTTCATTCTACAACAGGACCAAAGATGCATCCCCTCGCTGCTAGACTGCAAGACACTTCTGTGCTGCTACATTTAATAAATATTTTTAATATAGTTCCATCTCTTCCAGCCTTTCTGAAACAATTAAGAGCCCTATTTGGATTCTGATCCATGCTTGCAAAATGGCATTAATGCCCATGTCTTAAAGAAAAGGGTTTGTCCACATTAAGGGAGGAAATAAATTACATTTACCCTGATGGGGACTTAATTTTTAAATGTCTTTGAAAACAGTAATCTGTATCAAGAGCTTAATTTTCTACATGACTTGAGGCTTCCCTGGGCTGCCAGCGTCAGTGGCTCCAGGAACAGCAGGGAAACACTCTGGCCCGGCTGGCTGCCACAATTAGCACAGGCACATGCTGCCTTCCCCTAATTACTGTGCACTCATTGTGGACCTGGAGTGATCCTTCAGCATGTGCTCCGTGTGCTGCAGACATGAAACAGCCTTGCTCCAGTGGTCCTTCCTCCCACTCTCCTTTGGGTACCACAGACCAGTGAAACAGAAACAGATTTCAGTAAATAATTTAGATGACCAGGTTTTCAGTTTTCTGAATTTTCCATCTGTTTTCACACTGGCTTTCATAATGATTCTATCATCCTTTGGTTGCTGATAGCTACGGGTAGCAATTATCACTAAGCAGGTTTAAAGCAATCTCTCTTTGATTTTGGTGTGGGGGAGTTGATTGATTTTAGTTGAGACACACTGAACCCAGATTTTCACAAGCCTGAAAGCCTCTGGGCACTCTTGGCATCAACATGAGTATGAGTGAGAGTTGCAGAACCCTCCCGATGTCCAAGGCTGCATTTATTTTGGCCAAAGATCTCCTACCAGCTCTACGTCTAGGTGCAAGCTGATGCTCTGTATACAGTCCCATATGGTGTTCACTTTATCTTGAGAAAAGTCGATACTTACAGTCACCTACATGAGTGTTTGATACTATGTGCTCTCTGCCTGTGCTGCTGGAAGGTCCTTCCCTCTTATTATTCATTAGTGAGTTATGAAAAATAAGCTGGCAGTGTAAATCTAATAACTGTTGGAAAATGGATGTTGCACTTGTGCTTGGCATTCTTCTAGGCAGAGGCAGTAATGACAGCAGGTGGAAAATTCATCTCCTCCTGGTTATGGCCTTCACAGGCACCAGAGGAACAAGAGGTTGGTACATTGGACAGCAGGAATGTGCTTCAGGGACATTAGCTGACCAGATTGCAGTAGCATGGAATTTATTTTTTTAAAAAAAAGATATAATAAACTTTACTGTTTAAGATATAAAATTGTCATTTGGATCATTCCTGAACTTAACAGGTTTTTTGCCAAAGGAGTTTTGTTTAGAGAAGTGCCTCTTTTGGAGCCCCAGTTTCTTGATTTTTCCTGATCTTTTATGTAGCGTGACTATTTTCACAGCTGTGACTGAAATGATACTAATCTATGCAAGAGTTACACATAGAAGGGGATTTAACTTCATGTGATGAAAGAGAAAATCTTATGCTGATCTTTTATTTGAAGAATCCAGGTACTGCTTCATGAGGGAGCCATCTTGAACCACCATTCAGGCTTCACAGATGAGCTTTTAAAATCTTCTTCCTAGAAAAGCCATATGCACAGTTTGCATGGTTGGCAGTTAAAATGCCATGGCCCCCTGTATGCTGCTGACTAGGTGCCATTGCCCTCCTTTAGCTGATAAAAACTCCATTGTTTACTACTTCCAGCAACTGATGCTCCTTCCTCTACTTGGCCTTTTGCTTTCCCATCCCCAGGTGCAGGAGGAGAAAAAGCAATATGTAATGGGAGTAAGATAAGTTGAGTATCAGAGAGTTTTAGTGTTTGAATGTGAGGTTTTTGCATGCTACAGAACATGGTTTTCTTGTCCCAAAAGATGGAGGAAAGGGGCTGGAACTTCCTTCTCTGCACATTTTGTTATCTTAAGTGCTTTTTCCACCTCAGGCTCCTGGGAGAGTTGTCTCCATGTCCAGACTTTCTGAGACACAGGATTTACAGTCAGCCGGCCTTTTAATGACTGTGAGATATGAAAAAAGGTACCTGCCATAAAACTCCGGTAACCTGCCTGCTGTTGCTCTGGGCATAACAGAGTTGACCACAGGGGCTGCAGGTGGGTGACAAGGGAAGCTCCTGTCTCTGGTGGAACAGCTCTCATGTGCTGCCTCACACTGATAAAACTTACCAAGTCGGAGCAGGCTGCAAAGTTCCCCTGCCCAGGTGAAACCTGGCCATGTTTTCTCAGCAGATCTTAGCTCAGTTTTTTCCCAACTCTTGCAGACTCTGAAGGTGGTGTTGGCCTAGTCCACCTAGTCCACCTCCTGCTACTGAGAGTGCACCTAGTCTGGCACTGAGGTAACTCTGTTTCATGGAATATCCAGCAGGATAGTCAGCCACAGTGACAGCCGGTTGTGATTTAGTATTTGTTACTGCTTTGGTGCAGCAAAAACAACCCTTAGGTGTCCAGACACATGAGTGGATTTCTGTTGGTGTGAAGGGAAAGAAAGTGCTCCAGGCGAGTATCTTCTCATTGGGGAAATATCCACATGTAGTGCTGAAATTGGATCCCTTGTTAGGCTAAATTTGACCCCACATGCCTTGAAATCCTCTTCAACTATGCTCTTTCCAAAAGAAAACAAACTAACAAAGCTCATAGCCCACCTGAAAATAAGCAGAACCTGTTCTCTATTCTAGGAGGAGACAATTAGACATAATTATTCGCTGTGATCAAAAATCAGCAGAAAAGCCTGTCATGCTATTAGCCTTGCTGTATGCAGGGGAAGTTGGATATTAAAAGAAAAAAAAAAAAGAAAATTATAGATGGGAGAAACTAAACTGAGCTGTGAGACCATGATGCTCTACTGCCACATGGTGGAAACACATTCCTTGTTTACAACCCCCTTACACTTCACAAATGATGGTGATTCATAAATCAGATAGTGCTTTATTATCTCTAGTTTGAGGAGATGCTCTGCAGAACAGCTTACAAGGCAAGCTCTGCCCCTCCTGTCCCTAGGGCAGGCTGAACCCTGGGCTCTATGTGCAGCTGCAGCAGCCCCAGAGACTTCTCTTGGACTACTGGAGTGTGTAATCCTCCTTCCTCTGCCAGGAGTGCTCTGCACCTTCCAGCCATCCCTCCACAGGGGCAAACCAGCCTTTGCTGTTAACTTCAGTCATCAGAAATGGCAAAGAAATAAGTAAAAGGAATACTGTGCTTTAAAAAGAACTAAAGTCTTGCTTTTTAGGTGTTAGCTCCTTTTGCTAAGAGGAGTTTCACTTACTCATTAGTCAAATCCCTTCCTGAAAACCCATTTATTGTGAGGCTGACAAATACTAATCTGCATACATCATGTAGTTTCCAGTTTACAAGGAATGCAATTTGCATCTAGCTCTCAGATCTACTGTGTGGGTGTCTTCTCTGACAGGGTTTTTTGCACTCTGTATTTGGTAAAGGCAGGGAGGCAGAGCAACCTCTTCTCCTTCCTAAAGTGCCAGCCGTATTATCAGCAGGGAACTGTCAAACCCTTTCTGTTTAACTGTTCCAGTGGTATTTTGCAACCTGCCCACCAGATATTTTGGTTTTCCACTGACATTTGAATAACCCACTAGCATTTTCTTGTTTAATTCTTTTGCTAATGCTTCAAAAGAAAAGCCTCAAGACTGTGCAGCGGCTTGGCATCCTGTGCTTGGTGATAATACTGTTGATATGTTGCATGTCACTTGGTCTGAACAGCAGAAAGCAGTATCCTTCAAAAGCAGCTGCTTGCCTCTAAAAAGGTTACATCTATGGCTTTGTGTCATGGAAAAATAATGTACAGCAAAAATTTTTTTTTTTTATTATTGGCAGAGGCACAAACAAGATTGAGCTTCAGGGAACAGAGAGGCACTTTGGGCTAATAACTAAAAATTTGTGTTCCGTGGCATCATGGGAATCAGCAAAGGATGGGAGTTAACATGTTGAACATAGTATAGGAAGGTGGAGAGAGTCACTTTGTCCCTCTTGAGTTTGTGTGACACCAGAGCAGGATGTGTTTTGATATGCCAGACAGGCGTGTTGGGAAAGTTTCTGCCTCGTGGCGGGGGGATTGTTTCTCCATGAAGTAAATCTCAGTTCTGAGATGATACTCTGCAGGCAAGATTTTAATAAACATTTTGAAAAGCATTTGAAGGTGTCAGAAGCCTAAATTCTTGTGGCAGACGTTACTTAGTCTTTGCAGTCACTCTTGTGCCATTTCTGTCTGCAGCCCCATGTAAAAGCTGACACTACTAAAAGCATCTTTAAGCATGTGCAACAGTGGTCTGAGCTGCAAGGGCAGCCCAAGGCAGTGGCTGTGCTGGCACACTCAGGGACTCTGAAAGGCATTTAGCTTGGGTGAGTTTGCCTTGCCAGTGGGAAAGTCAATCTGCTTTTGGAGAAGACAGACATCAGGTGGCTGGAGCCATATCAAATCTGAGACAATGTCTTCTTGTGTTGCTCATAATTCTCAGTCTCTGTTACATTTGCTAACAGGAGGAACAGTAGGTGGTAAATGGAAAAGGCTAAGACTATGCCTGATGGTGTAAAATAATCAGGTTTGTAAGCTCTTTACACAAACAAACAGCTCTTTAACTGCACTCAGCTGGTGAAATGCAAATACACATTGGAAAAATGTACAGCAACTCTAACCTGCTCTGCCCCTCAAACACTCCTGTGTTTCCTCTTGCCAACAGCACCATGCTCTGGCAGGATCAAAATCACAGAGAATTGGAAGAAAATGAAGCATTTTAAGGGTGTTTAAATGTGTGAGAATTACTGCCCTCCCACGTGGTCTGTGCCATGAGCTGCAGAGCTGTGCTTCCTGCAGCCCGAGTGTTGATGAGTCTGGATAATACAGCAATGGTGTAAAACATTTAAGATGAACTGGCAAAAGGGAGTTTCCGTTGTTTAGATGCCTTTGTGCCTCTCCTCATGGATGCAGTTGGAAGGTGGAGCGACGCTGGGTGCTACTGATCTCCTCTGGCAAAACACAGCAGACACCAAGGGAAGGTCTGGCTTCAGGAGGGAGACTGAATTTATCTCACTGTGGGAGTTAACACTGTGATTCCCGGAGCTGTTGGCAAAGTGAGCTCCCAGTGCTGAGAGGGTGCCCTGCTTTCTCCAGGAAAGGCAATGTTTTAAAAGGGGTAAGGCTTTTCCACATATAAATTATGCTATTCTCAATTTTCATGTAATTTTAAATGAAAGGTCAGGATTTCTAGTTTCTTCTCAAGTTATCTCAATCAATTTTACCCTTCCTGGGAAGGAACTGTGTTTCAACAACGGTCATGAAAGCAACTTACAGAAAGTAAAAGTAAAAGGCTAAATTACCTTATAAATTATCATTTATCTTCATGAAATAGCATGTGTGCCAAAGTATTTTTACACCTTTCTATTTTCTTCGCTTCCCTTCTGTGTGAGAAAGATGTTTATGTGTTGTTTATATGCATCTTTTTCTTTTTTTCATGTGAAAAATGTCACTTATGAACCACTCTGAGCCCTTCTTTGCACCATAACTCAACTTCTAGTTTGAAAATTAGTAAAATGTGGTTCTTCTAGTCTATGCCCAGTTTGGGTTGACTTTACATTATCTATTGTGCTGAAGTTCATATCCATTCAGCTCCCAGGATCAGAAAATCTACAGTATAGGTTTTCTATCCCATGAAAGAATAATCTCCATGGAATGACATGGAGTTTTTAGTTAAATGTGTTCTTTTATCTTTTTGGGAACATTCTGTTTTGGCTGCAGTTTTTGCCTGTCTCTAATATTAGAATAATGGTGATTTGGACAGAACCACTATTCTGCAAGAGTGAGGTCTCAGGATGGAGAGAGGGATCTGCCCCTGTGGAAGGGGTGAGATCACTTGGCTTTATTCTCACACTGTTTAGTTACCAGTGTCTGTAGGTGATTCTGCACTGAAGTTTACCATCAAGTTATCTACTTGTCAGTAATCTCCTTGTGTATTTTTCACTGCAATTAGCTAACAGAGAATAGACAGATGGATGTTGAGTGATTAATTTCTTGCATTCTTTAAAGTCTTCTACCTCGAAACTCAAAATACAGGCAATATAAGTAATTTGTCACATAGAAAATTACTACTTCACTTTTAGACATCTCATTGCTGGACCTTATGCAAACAACTATATAAAAATATGTTAAAAATATATTTAAAT
This sequence comes from Peucedramus taeniatus, assembly GCA_013400575.1. Taxonomy (NCBI): domain Eukaryota; kingdom Metazoa; phylum Chordata; class Aves; order Passeriformes; family Fringillidae; genus Peucedramus; species Peucedramus taeniatus. The sequence continues at coordinate 7,954 of WBNO01022649.1, read as the reverse complement.
AAAAAGGTCATTATCTCACATCCTTAACAAGTAAGACTCATTGAAATGTCTGTTTCTTTAATGGAAGTACATGCTAATACATCATCAGTAAATCTGTAGTTGTTTAATAGCTCAAATTCAATCAGCCCTGCAAGCCTCATTTTCCATAAGTTTCTGCTACAAGGGGGATGTAATTTCACATTTAAATAAGTATTTTATTTAGTGGGTAATGACTTTAAAATAACAGCAGAGCCATAACAGGATCAAAGAGCATAAAGCACAAGGAATACTCTGATGCACTGTAAGTTGTAGTGCATTGGGAGAAGCTTAACCTTGTAGCTTTTGGAGATACTTTCTATATTTTCCATGTGATGCCAATCAATACAGCCTGGTCCTTCCTCCCAAAAGCCCGAGACGCTCTATGAAATCTGATCCCTGTATTTTAGGAATTTTTTAATTGTTGTGAAGGCTGCCAAGTTAATGGATGTAGGCTTGCTACAACTGTGGCTGGGCATCTCTAAGGTCAGGATAAGAAGTTTTGAATATACATTGCTTTGGAAGTATGATGTGCTGCAAGTGAGAAAAGGAGGCATTATGACACTGGCTCTCAGCCTACTGAGGTGTCCAAGGAGCAGTGCTGGTCTCAGGCCATGCTGTTAGGATATCCCATGTTTTAAGGAGCACAGCTTCACACATATTTAATGGTCCTATGCAGTCACAGGGATGAGAGTCAAGTCCTGGGAATAATCCAAACAATGAGTTTTGTTCTCACTGCCCAGGCCGGGCCTCATGTTCTCCCTGCCACTGGGGTGAGACTTCTCCAGTCTAATGTTTTAGGGATAAGGCCTCTATTGGGCCTCATGCTTCAGGGCCTGCATGAGACCAAGAATTAAAGAGAAACCCCTTGTGCCAGCTCTGGGAGCACCTTCCTTGCCTCTTCCTTCCCTGCAAGACCACTGTTGTGTCCTGCTGCAGGAACATGCCCATGCATCACTGCAGGAACATGCCCAAGCATCACAACCTGGTAATATCAGCTCCTGTTACAGGTGCATCCTGCTTTCCTTTCCCAAAAGCCTGACATTTGCTAAAAGTGACCCTGTGGTACGGCCTCCTTCTGGCTGGAGACAGGGGACACATGTTTGGGAAGGAGCTTTGGGCTTCTGAACCAGCCCATTAGCTGTCAGCCACTGGCAGAACAATTAGAATTGCCTTGCTGTTACAGGGCACCTTCCTTGCTTTCGTTTGGGATTAAGCACATTTCTCTGCCTGACATTAATTTCTGTTGAAGCAATAATTCCACTTGCTCAAACCCTTATCAAATTCCTGACATTAAAATTTTAAATTATAATTAAGATGAAATTAAGAAGTCATACAATGCCTCTCATAGCCTCATTATTTCATGCTGATTAATGTTGCTGCAAATGTCTCGTTGAAGCTGCTGAGCTGAGAGGACCCAAAGTTAGGTCTTAGCCTCTGTCTCTCCCTCCCTCCCTCCCTCCCCAGAAGCCTACTGCCCTTTTCAGTGTAAGAAATTACATTTGATGTTACGTGAAGTCGTTGGTCGGAGACAGACATGAACTCTCCGAAGATCATGAGACAAACAGCAGCGATTTATTATGGAAGACTCTCTATACAGGGGATTGAAACTCCCAGGTTAAAACAGCTGATTGGTTGGGATCTCTCTCTCTGCCCAGACCTCTGGCCAGTGGTGTGCCTGCATCTAAGCTTGAACAGGGCTGGCTGAGGGTCCCCTGTATAGGTTTGAATACAGCCAATTGTACTGTGACAATTTGAAATTTTGGAAAAAAATGTGGTTTAGTTTTGAATTTGTTTTACATTCTGCTCCAAATAAACCACCCAAGCTCTCTACTCCTCCAGCTTGGCTTTGCCAGCGAGCTGTCAGAGATGACTCAACAGGGGGAAAGTGGTATAAGATGTAAAGATCTGCACATTAGTGTTCTTGATGGCCAGTTCTTCATATTCCCATAAATGTTTACAGCCCCATAAGCCAGGACAAGTGGAAATTGCTCTTGAACTTTTATCAGCTGATTAAGAGATGAAAACAAATTGTGGCTATTGAGGTTTACTGTGTAAACCTGAGGAGCATTAAATGGGAGGTTAATGGGGTCTTGACTTTGGCTTATTCAGCCTCTGCTGAGAGTTATAAATCTAGAGCTTGTGGAAAGGAACTGTTTGCTAATAGGTAGACTTAAAATAATGCATACATAGAAAAAGGTAAGTATACAGAGTGCCGTCTAGTGTTATCCATGTCTGAAGCTGGGCATTTTTTGTTCTTGGAGGAAAGCTAAAGTTTAGCCTGGATTTTACAGCACTTTGCTGTCAGTTAATGGAGGTGGCATGACACACGTCATTTTTTAATTGCTGACTTGAATTTACATTTGTTTACTGAGATGCTAAAATGAAGTGAGGATAGTAATTAAAAAAAATACTACACCAGATCTGGTCAAAGCAGTTGGATAGTGGGAACAGGTTTTGTGGCATTTAGATGAAACAAAGATTTTTCTTCTTTTCATGAAATTTTTGCTGCCTACAAAATGTCGCATTAAAATTCTTCCTTTTTATAAAAGTAAGTGAAATTGCTTTTACATGTATTTCCCTACTGGGTTTATTTTACCTTAAGACATCAGCATCACTTTAGGGGTATCTTGATGTTATTTTAACTCCAGGGCACTTGCTGTTACTCTATAGCTTGTTTCATTATACCACACATAGAAAAAGCTTCTGCTTTAAGATAAATCACAAAGAATTCTCACATATCAACATTTGAAGATCTGAAAGATTGGAAAATCACTGTCAATTTTCTGACTCTGAGAAAATCTGTAAATTAGTAAATAATTGTAATTGTAATTGGTAAATTGTAATTGTAAATGGTAATTGTATTTACCAATCTGTAATTGGTAAATAATCTTGTTAGGACATTGTAAATGCAAGGCGACCCCCATGGCTGGGAAGAATGATGCATCTGACTCCATGTTGTCAGAAGGCTAATTTATTACTTTATTATACTATATTATATTAAAGAATGCTATACTAAAGAATACAGAAAAGATACTTCCTGAATGCTAAAAAGATAATAATAACTCGTGACTCTTTCCAGAGTCCCAGCACAGCTTGGCCCTAATTGGCCAATGAGTCAAAACAACTCACACCAGAGTCCCATCAAGCAATCACCTTGGGTAAACAATCTAGAAACACATTCCACATGAGCACAACACAGAAGAAGCAAATGAGATAAGAATTGTTTTTCTCTTCTCTGAGGCTTCTCACTGCCTTTCACCTTCCCAGGAGAAAATTTCTGGGCGAAGGAATCATGTTCATTCCATGTGAATGTGACTGCCACAGGACAGATCTTTAAAAAATCATTGTTATTGCTGCTCTTTGAACTACACAGACCTGGCCAACATTGGTTATCAATACAAGAAGAGATAACACCAGCCAGACATACTGAACCTGGGTGAAATAGAGATTTTGGAGTTCACTTGAAATAGCAATATAAATTGAGTATTTAAAGTTTAGTCTGTAGAACTCTGGGTTGAAGTTTAACCTTTTTACTTAAGAAACCCCTGCCATGGTACAAAGGGCATAGGAAAATGCAAATTTCTAAGTTTTCTTGCATAGAAAACAATACCAAGAGGAGATCAAGAGATACAAAAAGCCCAGATAAAGAAACCCCTCTGTCTCCAAGTTAAGACCACGGAATACCCAGATAAGGACCGAGGGACCAAGAAGCGCATGCGAGAGGAGAAAAGGTTCAAAAGTTCATCCTCGAGGAAGACCACAAAATCTTCAGCCTCAGAGACCACCAGAGACCCCCGTGCGACCACCACAGCCAACGACGCATGCCCAGAAGGGCGTGGATCTGATTACCATACGAGGCGAGGACAGGCGGGGCCAGGGGTTGAATATACATGAGAAAAGTTGTGTAATGTCTTACATATGGAATACCTTTGTGAATAAAGCTGTGGGACAGCCCGAGGCTCGGGACACAAGTCCTTATGAGAGCTATCTTGCTTGTGCCGGGCGTCGACATACACACCCACTGCATAACTAAACTTAGTTGTGGAGTTCATTTATTCCGTGTATTGCTTCATGGGTTTATTATGAGCCTCTGAGCCCTTGTATAGTTTAGTGTTGATACTGTGGTGTCTTGCTGAGGCAGTCAAATCCTGCAAATAACATTTTCTTAAATTGCTCTGCAAATTTGAAATTACTCTTGAGGTCTTGAAGGTTTTTATGAAAGCTAAGCCATTTTTCATGGATTCTTGTTCTCCATAGGCTGCAGCGCAAGAGGGCACTTCATTAGTGTCTCAGTCACACATTTTTCAAGTGGGATTTTTTCAGTGCAATTGTCATGGATTCAAAGAGTTGTGTTTGGTTATGTTAGAGCAAAACTCTTCAGTGAGATTGCTGAAAATTTATAGTCTTAAAAACAGGCAGGCACTTCTGGAAGGCTCCGTGCTTTCCATGTGCGAGAGGGGTTTCCCTCCCTTGTCCTTTTGGTCCCGGCACAATGAGGAACTGGACTCTGTCAGGTTCCCAGGCACTACCCAGAATCAAGCTGGTAGCTCCCACAGTGAACTTGTGCCATGAGGAGCAGTGGTTTCTGCTTTCAGAGGTGTGAGACGTTCTAGCATGTCACTCCTTTAAAACAGTAAGGCTTATGTGTATGTGTGCACAGCTATAAAGCTGGACACATGAGCTTCATCCCCTCCTACCCATGTTCTGCAGCCCTGGTAGTATCCTGGTAATGTTCCTCAAACTGAGAACTCCTACTCTTCCCTGATGAGCTATCAGGGAATCTATTCTCAGTATGGCTTTGATTGCCAGGAAAACAACCAATTTGATTATCCCGTATGCTTCAGCTGCCTGTTAAATTCATCTTGGACAGATAACATCACAGTTTGTAAAGTATGTTAAAACTTTTGAGATGTTATTTCCTACCAAAAAAAATTCAAACCATTGAATATCTTCTTGATTTAGATTTGAGACACTCATCAAAAAACCCTCAGGCTGGTTTGATGCTACAGGCAGATTTGCACAACTCTTTTGTATGGTTCTAGTTTTGCATACAGCATCAGAATCAAATCCAAGCAGCTGTATCCTGCAACCTGCCACCACACCAGGGCATCCACAGACAGTATTGGACACTATGCTACATGGTGCTGAGATCAATGGCTTTCACCCCTTATATTACCAAGGCATTGCAGCATTTGACAAGATGTGAGTTATAGGTACTTTTACCAAACAAATCCATATTTCTCTTGGCTCTGGCACTGTACTGAGAGATAAAGCTTGGAAGGAGCTACTGCATTCCAAGGTTTGGAAACGGAGCACAAGGTTTAGTAGTGGCTGACTGTGTTGCTGTTAAATATAGCTACTGTTCCACGTCAGGGTTGAAGAAGAGTAAATAACATGTTCCCTTCAAGAGCAGGCTGCTGCAGCTGCAACCCTAGGCAGTAAGATGTGAATGTAGAAGTGCCATGATACAATTTCTAGAGAGATTGTTTTGTATTTATGTGGTGAACAGAAATTTAATGCTGCGGTGTTGCATGAGGAAAATTTCAGATTTTACCAGCTACATCTGATCTTTTGGTAGACCTGCCAGCTAAAGTCAGATGTAAAGGGGCAGACACCAACAGGAATTTAACATCAACCCAGGAACTTCTATGACCCTCTCTACTGTAGCAAGTTCAAGAAAGTGAACCCAGCATGTTGGAGCTGGAGATGGCTACTTTGCCCTGATGGTCTTTTCCTCCATATAAAGGAGAGCTCCTCTAAAAAGGAAAGCTGCTTTGCAGCAGAATGTAGTAGCAAGTGTTTGAAACATTCTGAAAATATACTCACTTTGAAATTTCAGATTGTGAGAAATGATACTCTCTCTCAAAAAATTTAGGACGTTTATTAAAACCTTTTGAAAAAATACAACAGAAGACTGAATAGAGAAAACAATACAGCATGCCAGGAGCAAAGGATTCTATCACCATGTGCTCATCCACACAATGGATGTTCCTTCCACCTTTTAACCCTTTAGCCCCTCCAAAAGTTTTGTCAATTGACTCCTTTGCTGTCCAGTGGTGGAGATTACTTTCTTACACCTTGACTGGAGGTCAGGTATTGCCATGGTAATTAGCTGACTCTCCCCAATGCCCTGACTACCCAGGTCGTCAGGTGATAACAATGCAAGGGGGGGAGAAACATAACTATGCATCTACAAAACTTCTCTTAACACATACATAATATTTGCCCTTTAATTGTGAGAGTCAGCCATCACATTACTCATCTATAACAAGATCAAAATGACAAATGTAAAATACATTCCACGTTGAAGTGTTTTTTATCAGACAATATTTTAACAACATTCTCTGTTCAAAAAATTGAAATCAGTGACATGACAGGGAATGTGTTGGGACTGAAGACCATTTTGGTGATTGCTACCACAGTGATTTCCTGTCTAAAGTCAAAGTGACCAATAACTCCAGTTAGAAAGAAAACCTTTTAGAGGAAAAAGAACTCAAGTCAGAGGAACTCACTGCACTGTTTAAGTAACAATATTTTATAGATCCAATAAACAAGCTATTCCCAGTCCAGTAAGCATAATTCCTCACTACAGGTTAGGTACAGCAGAAATTAACTTAGCTCAGTATGTGTGTATCTTGTAGAACCATTCAGAGCATTACAGAATTATTTTGGATATGCTTTTCATTCCAGCCTGGCTCTCCACAGGGCAGTTCACAAAGGAGGATCACAGACATTACTGTCACTACATAGACTGCTTTGGAAAACCCCAGGTACAATTCATCCTGTGTGGTTAGATAGATTCATAAAGTCATTTAGATTGTAAAAGAACTTTAAGATCATTAAGTCCAGCCATTCTGCCAGCACTGCCAAGGCCATTAGTGAACCCAGTTCCCAAGTGCCACATTCACACCTCTTTTAAATCCCTCCAGGGATTGTGACTTCACCCCTGCCCTGCTCAGATGGTTCCAATGCCTGACTACCCTTTTAGTGGATAAATTTTTCCCAACATCCAATGTCACCCTTCTCTGGTGTAACTTGAGGCCATTTCCTCTTGTCCAGTCACTTGTTACTTGGGACAGGAGACTGAGTGAGTCCAGATAGATATCACCCTCAGCTGTTCCCTCATTCACTGAGTAGGTCCCCATGTCCCAGGAGGAGATAAGTTTGGTCTAGCAGGACCTGCCTTTCATAAAGTCATGCTGACAAGTGTTTCCCTTCTGCATCAGCTGTAGTGGAAGGTTTTTATCCATCTCAGCCAATCAATGTCTGTGCGAAATAGTCATAAATGAGTATCATCTCTGCATGACTAAAGCGATGTGAAATGGTCAGACAAATCTGATAGGTCAGCAAATGGTTAGAGCAATGGGGCCATAGTCAGGGCTGGTACGCAGACCATGGGACTGGCTCTGCCAAGCCTGATCGGCTCAGGGCTGAGGGGGTCTATCTGACAAAGAAGGGAATAAGTATCTTTGGTCTAGGACTTGCCAGATGAGCGAAAGGGCTTTAAACTAGATTTAAACTGGGTTTGAGAAGATTTCTATATGTACTTCTCCCTGCTCAAAGTAGGGAGCACTACCCCTGAATTTCATCAACTGCCACTGGGAATGGTTCTCCTGCATTTGCTTTAGCCAAGCATGTCTCTAATGCTTCAAAAATGGGTCATCTTGGTTTTTTCCCTCTGATCTCACAGGTTCTTTCCTCACCATGCAAATATTGATCTAGAAGCAGCATAGGCCTAGCTCTGCTCCCACAGATCTTGCTGAATAATTTAGGAGAAGTGCATGTAACAGTTGTTTTGACTACCTCATTCTTAATGAGTGCTATCAAATCACTGGCTTTGCATAAAATGCGTTACTGATGTGGAGGGGAAATAATCTATGCCTAGCATCTGAAACAGGATTTTAAGTTTAAAAGCTTGTCTTGGTTTGAAAGACAG
>WBNO01022646.1:623912-671312 GCA_013400575.1 Peucedramus taeniatus | reverse complement strand
ACCAGAGGAAACTTTCAGCTGAGTACCTCTTACTGCCTCTTCTTCCCTGCCTGCCCTGTACATAGGCCTAAGGTCCCATGGCAGGTCTATTCTCGTTACCTGAATCTGGCATCGGTGTTGATGTGGGTGTCTCTTCTGGTGGTGTTGTGATTGTGGGTCCTGGTGTTGTTGGAGTAACATCTATGAAAGAAACAACAGTGCAAGGAAATTAAGCCTCCTTGATCACCTCTGGTTGAAGACCGCAACTATGGTTTATGACAGCTCTTCAACTTAGTGCTAGAAGAAGCATAACCTTTTTCAAGGTGCCCTCTCCCCATCATGGTTTGTACCTGTGCATTGTCCCTTTACAATGGACAGATCATCCAAAGCTACATCACTCTGGAAATCTTCACCGATCATGCCCTCCAGGACAATCTAATGGAAGGGATAGATCCTGTCATTAGCTCCGGCCACACAAATGAATTGCTGTTATAAAGCATGACTCATCTCAATGAAAGTTAGTGTCCTTACCTGCATATTGCCTCTGCTGTGTACCGTTACTTCTCCCAAGTTCCATCTGTCCCCTTTGTTTCCAGCATCTTTCCATTCCAGTGTTGATGTCTCATTGTGAACTACATACACACGCAGAGCCATAGCTTCAGCTGCTCCATACATGTGGTACCAGAAGCGGAAGCAGTGAAGTCCTTCTGAACTGCACACCGGACTGACCAAGCGGGCTACATCAGCTGGCTTTTGCTTGCTTCCTTGCAGGTAGATATAATAGCCCTCTAGAAACAGCAAAATGTCAGGTTTTCACATTAATGGGCCAGGATAAGACAAAGTCACTTAATTTATAGAGTGTGTACTGTAGAGCATTATTTTACCCAGCACCTGCATTATTCTTTCAATTCCCAAATGGACTACCAGGAGATTACACCAGTCTTGTACTTAAGGAAAGGAGCACCTTCTAAAGGAAAGGTCAGCTGCCACAGTGATCCAGTATCAGCATGAATATACCTTTGCTGAAGCCTCCTTACAGGAATGTATGCTAAGAGGTCACATGCTCATCAATGTTCTGCATTGCTCATCCACCCGTAACAGACTCCTGACTAGTGCAGAAGACCCTGGATTAAGTCTAGAAACACATGGCCTGGATTTGCTGTTACAAGAGGCTCCTTGCGTTCTTCCAAGAGAAGAACAGCCCAGTGCTGTTCGGGGTTCTCACCTCCAGTTGTGTGGTCATGGGAAGGGCCAGTATTGGGTGTGGGTGTCGGTCCCTTGTGCCTTATCCAGTCAAAGTTGTCATTAGTTTCCTGTTTCCACTCACAGAAGTCAACCTCAAATGTACACGACATATTGCAGGCTGTTGGTGCAGCTGTATATGGTGCAGAAAGAAAAACAGAATTTCCATAATAAGGTTTGGAATCTTGTCTCTGTTTGGAAATGCCCTTCTAAATCTAATGAACCCATGTTCATGAAAAATTTGAAGATGCTACAATGGAATGGGTAGAATTGACCAGTAGTGAAAAATTGACTATAAAATATGAAATTGTAAGTGTCTGAGAATGGGTGTTATTTTACTACTCCCTTCCTCATGTGTCATTATAATGCACTAAGTTCCTATATTTCTACGCTATGCGACAGTCATAATCCTTTGCCATTGCAAATTGCTCAAAGCTGTGCTGTTTGGCAAAGTAGTACTCCACTGGCTCTCAAAGTGCTTTTTAAGTGGAAATGTAGACTTCATAATAAGAATGGTCTGACATTGCTTTTTACTGCTCATAAACTGAGATGAGAAATATTGTCCTGGAATTGGAAATCAGTTACAGAATGCCTTTTCATGTAATAGCCTCATTCTTAGGCTGCTGGTTTTTTGCTGGCTTTGGTAATTACCTCTGGTAGCTCCAGAAAAAGCAATTTAAAGATACAAGGAAGAATTTTTTTACCATGAGCATGGTGAAATCTGGGAAACATTTGGGGTGAACTTAGATGGTGAATGACCTGATCTAGTTATAGATGTCTCTGCTTGCTGCAGGGGAATTGGACTAAATGACCTTTGAAGGTCCCTTCTAATCCAAACTATTCTATGGTTCTATGAATGTCATGCCTCTTGCCTTACCCCTGTGTTAACCAGTCTACCTAGGTAAAAACAGCCCAAGGCTGAATGGACCTCAAGCTGCAGGATTCTTGTTTACTGATTTTAAACCTCTGGTTTATATACTTAGGAATTTATTTTGCATGTTTGGTGAAAATGTGGAGCTGTAGACAGGTTGGTTAAGTGACATGTTAACACTTATTAAAAAGAGAAAATATAGTATTAAAGCCAAAATGGTGATTTATTAGATGAGTGCTCAATTGTCCCTTGCTGACCCCTTAGCTGACAATGTATGCTGTCTCTCACGACCTCATTCTGAACAATACTCTTGGATCAAGTGTATTGAGATATCAGATTCTAAAGTGAATACTGGAAGCCCATTAAAAGCTTAATTAGAAGCCAAATTTACAGAGATGTTAAGCACTTGAAAGCTTCCTGTGTTTTGTTGAATGCCCATCTCTGAAATTCTGCTCTATTCCTTAGTCACTTGAATTTATATTTGTAGCATGAGGATTTAATTGGATGGTGATTTGCTAAATGTCCTAATGACTTACCACAGATGGTATCCTCTCTCCATTCACCCAGATTTACACCTTCAACTTCACAGGCAGCAGCATATGCCTCTAAAATCTTGCAGTACTGCTCAGAATCCCCCTCTGTGGCACACAGATCATAGACACAGCTCTCAAAGTACAGTTGTGGGGGAATGTGCCAATGGCAAAACTGAAAAGGTCCACCAGTTTTCAAAATAATTTTGCAGAGTTCTTCATATTCTTTCTCTTTTTCTGTGTCACAAGCAGGCGGTACAACTGAAACTTGATTACACCTGCATGAAAAAAAACAGGAGAGTGGTTATATAATAAACCTCTGCGTTTTGCTCTATTCTGCAAGGTATACCCCAACTATAATGGAATGTTACACCAAATTCTGTAGATTTGTTATGTATTGACGTTGTTAGTGTGTCAAACTCAAAAGTGAGAAATATTGCAATTCAACTTATAAATCCCCATTAAGAATATAGCTGCAAATTGTGACTGTCTATCCACAGAACAAAGCCCAGAGGAAAAAAAATCAGCTGTCCAACACAAGAAAGATAATTTCAATTCATTATTGCATATAGTAAGAGTAGCAATTTGTATGTGAAAGCATTAATAGATAGATAAATGCCACATGCCTACGTTAATCTACGTGAAGTTATCTTAGGAGCTGAATCTGAGAGTTAGACTTCTGATAGCAGGAAGGAGAAATATTTTATATGATATTTTAGGCAATATTTTAAAATAGAGAAGTAAGGAAAAATTCAAGTTATATCCATAAAAAGTATGCCAATCACAAGTAAAATCTATAAAGCTATTGTGGAAAAGCTCCAAAGATTTTCTGAAATTTTGAAATTTCAATGCTTTCTATTGAAAACTGAAGTTACCCAAAGGTGAACACACTAGCAAACAAGTAATATCAAAAGAGGGCTATTATGGAATGTAAATAACATATGCTAGACCTATAACTAGATGATCTATGCTTCAGGCATTTTGCTGTTTCTAAAAGTATTATCTGATACTTACGTCCTGTTGTCATCCTTCACTATCCAGCTGTCACCAAATTTATTTGGATCCTGTTCCAGGACTTTGTCTGGGTTTAAAAAGTCATCCAGTTGGTTGTCATTGAATGTCCCACAGAGACCACACAGCTGTCCTTTGAGACTTTCATCAACCAGAATGAAAAGCTCCTGATCACCATCAAACTTAACCTGGATCCCTAGAGAGGTATCAATGACTATGTAGTTTCCTTGTATGGATACTCTGGCTCCATGGTTCAAATCCACAGGAAGATGAACCTGATCTCCATTCACCTAAAAAAACCCCCACAGAACCAAGAGTCAGCTTTACTCTAATGAACTATACAGATAACAGAAGCCTGAGACTAAGCAGAGACTAAAGGCATACACTTATTTCAGACCTTGAATAGTGCTTTGTAGCACAATTTTAGCTTTCTGCTGTCATAACTACACATAAAGCAATTGTGGGATAGTTAGTTTAAAGTTAGTAAAACCTTTCTGTTATAGATGAAGACACAGATGAAGCTGTTCTATCCTACAACCTCATTGAGAAAAGATACAACTGGACAAAAAGAAGTTATGCTGATTTCTGCCTTTTTTAGAAAAAGAAATAAATTCTGTGGCTTCTTGCATGTGCTGTCTAGGAGGTGAAGAATTCAGAGAAGACTGATTCAGTTCTTTGGGCAGAAATGTAAAGTGCTTAGATGTGATGGACTGTTTGTGCCTAAAGTAGAACACTTACATAGGTCTCTCTGTTTTTCTTCAAAACAATGTGCAGATTTTTCAGTGTGACAGCAACTGAGTTCAAGGCTGTCCAGTTTGGATTTCCTCTATGTTCATTTCTGGTTGTCACTGAGAACTTTTCAGAAGAATTTGTGCATCTCTCAACAACGGTATAATTGCAGTCTCCTTGGAAATGGTACAGCCTCCCATCAAAGGTTATATAATGTGGATCCCCAAAAATGTGGCAGGTGCTGGGATTCAATGGATAACATCCCAGGAGTCCACTCTGCACCTTGCAAACTTCGCTTACTTCACATGTGTCTGAGTTGCAAACTACAGTTCCATTTCCAGTACATACACATTGGCCTACACAGTCTGGTTGCCAAAAAGATTCTCCTTTCTGTTAGAGACAAAAAAATAAAAATAAATTCAAAGAATTAATGGTAGTGTTGAGTTGTGAAATAAGCCCTGCATAAGAATTATATTCCAGAACAAACCTCATAATATTTGCCATTCTGAAGGCAGCCACAGTTGCTCATGGACACACATTGTCCTCCACTGAGGACAAAGCCACTGTTGCATTCACATCCTTCTACACAAGGTTTGCTGCAGTTCTGCGATGCAAGAGGGTCAGTGCAGGTTGCAGGACAAGCACTGGTGCATGGATTGTAATGACTATTGGGAGGGCATGCAACAGCTGAGAAACAACAAAAAGCACTGCATTAACAATCACAGCCCACATGAAACTACTAAACCCACATGAAGCCACTATTCAATAACATTATTGTTTTGAGCTAGTGGCAATTGTGGGGGTTTTTTGAAGCCTGAAATTCCATTCCTATTTTACTATCAAAAAGAAGAAAAGAAAATAGACTACACAAGAAAAGTATGTTTAACCCTGTATCCTGGCTATAAAGCATCTCCAAATCCAAGGGAAACTATGCCTTTCTACACTAGATCTTGTACATACATGATACATTTCCACAAGTATAAGAATTGCTAAAATCATTAGATGTAGGAAGACTATAAAAGGCAAAACATCATCTAAAACTCAGAGATGAGACTACATTAAAAGGGGCATATTGCTGGTGGCTTACCAAAGATTCTTGAGACAATGAACAAAATTAACCTTTGTTCTCTGCCAGAAAACAATAATGGCATGAATTTAGAAGAATTTTATTTCTCAGTATTTTTTGCAATTATGTGAAGAATTTATGATATCTAAGATATGGCAGTTACTGGCTAAAATCAGCCTCTTTTAAAAAAATGGAGCTATTCAATGGCTCATTTTTCTGTGGCAACTCACGGCAGAAGGTAGCATTCCTCCAGGGAAGAAGAGTCACACCAGCTGCCTGGCACGCGTCAGCATAGGCCTCCAGAGCAGCACACAGGAACTCCTGGCCACCATTCAGGGCACACAGGTCATACAAGCAGGTGTCAAAGTAGTCCTGGGGGTTGATCACGCCATGGCACCCCTCAAAAGGGCTGGGTCTGGTGGTCAGGATGCCACAGAACTGGTCAGACCGGTAGAGCTTCTCCTCTTCTGCACTGCAGGGTGGGGAGGGGACTGGGACACCGCAGGAGGGGTCACTGTCTGGGACCTGCCAGCTCTCCCCCAGCGCATTGGAGTCTGCGGCTTGCTGCCCGTTGGGCATCGTGTATTCGTCGTCTCTGCGGTTGTTGAAGTTGCCACACATGCCACAGGTCAGGTTGAAGTAGGTGGTGGGCACCTTCACCTCCACCGAGTGGTCAGCGTCGTAGGACACTCTGAGGCTGAAGTCTGTCTCCAGGACGATGTAGCGACCACTCTTGCTCACCGTGATGGCCCCTCCGGCTGCACTCACCGGCAACGTCTGGCGCACGTTGTTCACCTACGGCACACACACCACAGTGGGCCCTGGGCCTGTTCCCGGCCTCCCTGGCTGCTCCTGCCCAGGGAAAGCAGCTGCCAGCCCAGGCATGGCAAACAGCTGCCTGGGACGTCCTCACCCCCCAACACCCCTGGGGCTCGCAGAGCTGTGTGCTTTTTTCTGCATTGGCTTAACATGGTCCAGGTTCCCCAGTTGACTCTTCCTCCTCCGCCCCTCCCAAAAGGGAAAAGGACATGACCCAGTGTCTTCACGAGAACCAACTGCCACCTGGTATGTGCCAGGCTCCAGCTGCAGCCGGCACTGCCAGGAGCAGCCTCACCCCACTCAAGCCAACCCCATTGCCTACCAGCACGTGGCTCGTCTGCTGCTTGAGGATGACAATGCGCTGTCCATACACCTCAACCACGACTTCTCGCACGTAGGACACTCGGGTGTTGCCACGGTGCTCGTTCTTGGCCTCCACGTTGAAGTAGGGCAGGGAGGTGGTGTTGGAGCACACTTTGGCCAGGGTGTAGGTGCAGTTGCCCATGAAGTTGTGCGTCACCTTGTCAAAGGTTTGGTAGTGGGGGTCCCCGTGGACGTGGCAGATGCCATAGGAGTGTTCGAGGCACTCAGGTTTCCCGTTCTGCACCCCGCAGTACTGGCCCGCAGGGCAGGAGGCATTGAAGCACTGCACTTTGCTTCCCCGTGAGGGACAGGTGCACTTGGAGGAGCAGGTGTTGTCCGTCCAGAACTCGGAGCCCACGGGGTAGTGCTGCCCGTTGTGCCAGCACCCGCACTGCTGGCTGGGCACGCAGCGGTCGTTGTAGAGCAGGTACCCGCTGTCGCACACACAGCCCTCCACGCACGGCAGGCTGCAGTTGAAGGGAGCTGTTGGGTCAACACAGGTGGCAGGGCAAGCTGCAGCACAGGGCTCGTAGTGACTGTTGGCTGGACAGGCCAATGCTGTGTAAGAAAAGATAAAGATATATATTAATATTTTAAAATTACTCACGTATTGGGGTTTGTTTAATATCATATTCTGATTTCTTTTGTTATGTTTGTGAACATCTTGGAATTAGAAGCATTTTCAGGCATGCCTTTCTTTTCTTAACACATGAATTTCTTTTGAGGTTTGGCTGTCTAAACTTTCACCCAGAGAGAGCATTTCCTAGGATAGGAAAACTATTTCTTGAATTCTTGCATTGGACAGAGGATATCAATGTCATGTTAGCTATTTGTACTAGACCTGCTATATTTAGTCTATATTCTGATATTTAATTCTGGACATGTTTTAATGTCTTAATTCTTATTTTCTCACTGCACTGAGGTCTTTAAGGTTTGTTCAATAATCAGGATCTAGACACCCTCCATTTTTTTTTTATATTTTGTTACATGCATGACATATAACCACCCTTTGTAATTAGATGTTTTAAACACTGTCATATTCTGATGAGAAGGTCTGAGAACTAGAGCTTCCTGAGCAATCTTTTTTCAGCTTCTAGATGTGTATGTGATGTGGCACAATTTTTAATAACATATTTTCTCACTCTATCTTTAGCCTACTTTTCTAAGGAGACAGAAATAATACAATGACCTTGTACATTTCTCTGCCCATCCTCCTACTTAATTTGACCCTGGTGCTCCACAGGAAATAAATTGGTGAGGTTGGCAGAGGACAAAAATATATACAGGTTCATTGAAGGAAATAGGCACAAGGCGAGGAGAAGGGATCCTGTGAGCTCTTTCAGCAGAAAGAAGAGATGCAGAGACAGCTCACTCCTGCTTAGAAACCCTAGAACCTCTAGGAGAGAAAGCCTCAGTAATGTCCCCAGCCTAGAAAATGTGCCAGATGGAGACTGAAGTCAAATGGAAAACAAAAGCCAGAAAAGAAATTAGGCTTTAGTAATTACAATGTTTTCAGACAAGCTTTTTAGTCTCCCCATCTCCTTAAGTCACATGGGTCACTGAATTACTGTTTCCTGTTCCTTTTATTGTTTCTAGTGGGAACATAACTGTTCAGGCATTTCAGATGCTAAATTTGTATTTAAAATCCGTTCTAAAAAAATATGGGTTTTTCCCCCTATAATATATACCTGAATGCTTGAGAAATATTCTTTATTTACTCTTTACCAATACTCAAAGAAGAAAAATCCTTATTCCTACTTCCTAGCACAGATATCTATCTATTACTTCAATATTTGACACAATACTTTTGTGTTGTACCTCTGTGTGCTTTTGTCTCTTCCATCTCTTCCCTACTCTCTCTGTGTTCTCCACACTCAGTAGCATTGTTACAATATACATTTCACAGACTTTTTACTTCAGTCCTAGCCTTTAATTCCAGGCTGCCTATCCGTGTTGGCTCCTCTCCAATCTGAAACCGTGTAACCATCTGGAACAGACTACGCCTGTACAGGACACTCTGATGCTTTCCTCCACATCCAGTTGGGAAGAATGGTCAGCACTCCCTACTCTCTTATATATATGGGAGCCTGTGCCACTGATAGTGTTTACAACACTCTCCTCCCTTTATCCCAGATCTCCTGCTCAGCTTGTCAGAAGAGTTCCTCCTTCATCTTGCTCTCTTTGCAGAGAGGAATTCAAAGCAAAGGTCTCAAATTCAATTTTAAGATGGATTAGATGAAATTTTTTTTCTTTCATTCAAAGCAGCTGAACTATTTTCACTAGTATCTTCCCAAAGGAATCAAACTGAGGAATTACACATAACCTTGAAATCTTTAGCCCTATCAGTCAAGATTCTCAGTGTTACATGAATTCAAAGGAGGGTTGTAAGGCTCTGTCTTCTGGAAATCCTCATTAAACCCTCCTGACAAGTTGTAATTTCTAGCAATCTTTGATACATACGGCAAAAGGTTGCATTTCTCCATGGTGTCAGCTGGACTCCTGCAGTTTGGCACACATCTGCATAAGCCTGTAGGCTTTCACAGAGGGCTGCATTGTTCAAGTGAAGTTCACAGAGATCATACTGGCAATCTTCAAAATAACTCAGTGGATCGACCACTGCATGGCAGCTCTGGAATGGACCACTTGGATCTGTGATCAGACCACAGTATGCATTGCTTTGGATCATGTGTTTTTCATCCTCAGTGCAGTTTGGAGTATGGCCATCATCTGGTGAGCACCTAACGAGGAAAAAAAAAGAAAAAAGAGGTGGAAAAATGAACGGATTTACTTTGGATTCACTAGCATCTGAGATGCTTTTGAAATCACATCTACCAAAACTACAGGTCTCTTCCCAGACTAAACATGACATATTTCCAATCCCTCTATTTCAGACTCTAAGGATAGAAATTCAGATTTTAATAGGATCTCAACCTGATAATCTTTAAGAGGCCTGGATGAAATCCAGGTATTTATTTTTGGCTTTCATGTAAGTCAGGCTGTTTACATGGAAGGGGAATTAGAAAGTGAAAGCATTCAAAGTTCAAATGCTACTGTCATTAAATAACATACTGTGAAATAATTAATAACAAGTCAAGGATCTCAGAAGAGTTGAAACAATGTCTTCAAGTATTAGCATTCATAAACTAAAACAATAACTGAAATCTTAGTGGTCACCTTCAGTGTTTTATTCAAATACTAAAATGTACATTTAAGTGTACAAGAGGAATTTAGCCAAGACAATGCTAAAACTCACAGATCATTCTCCCTGTCTGGCCTGTGCTTGTATTTAACATATTCTTCCTTTGTGTTTGCTCAAACAGCACCAGGGGACAAAACAAGTCCCTGTGGCCTTTCTCTCCTATCAGCAAGGTAAAGCAAATGAGAAAGGCAGTATCCCTTTTATGGGAGTGTTATTTGCTTGCAGCTTTGTGCCCTGAGTTGCATCAGGGTGCCTGAAGAGACCATTTATGGAGACATTACAAAATATATGTTTTTCTGATTTAATTGGCTGCTGTTTCTGAAAACCTCAATGTGTAAGTAACCCTAAAACTCAGGCCCAGGGGTCCCTCCAGGGGTATGTGATGTGAAGATATGGGTGCTATGTATGCAGTGCCCAGCACCTGGCAGGATCCAGCCCTGAACAATAGGGACAAAGCCCTTCCCCATGGTGAGGCTACAGGGATGGCCCTGGCTGCCTGAGCCCAGCAGAAGCCTGAGCTTTTCCTGAGGAATTATCATGATGTGAGGGAACAAAAACAGTCCCCCCCTCCCTGCCCCAGCTGGACTCTCTTTGGGCACAAAGCATATGTGGACTATGATTTGAAGGGGGAAGAAGGAGGGATCACTCCCCTGTCCTTGGCACTGTTGAGGCCACACCTTGATTTCTACAATCCCTTTTGGGCCTCTCACCAGAAAAAAGACCTTGAGGTGCTGGGCTGTATCCAGAGAAAGGCAATGGAGCTCGTGAAGGGTCTGGAGCACAAGTCTTATGAGGAGTGGCTGAGGAAATTGAGGTTGTTAGGCCTTGGGAGAGGAAAGGCTCAGGGGATACCTCCTCACTCTCTGCAACTCCCTGAAAGGAGGTTGTAGTGAGATGGGGGATGGTCTCTTTTCCAGGTGACAGGGTGAGAGGAAGTGGCCTCAAGTTGCATTAGAGGAGGTTTAGATTTGGTATTAGGAAAAATTTCTTTTCCAAAAGGGTTGTTGAGCATTGGAACAGGCTGCCCAGGGAAGTGGTGAAGTCACCATCCCAGGAGGAATTGAAAAGATGCCTAAGTGTGGCATTTGGGGACATGTTTTTTTGATGGATATAGCAATGCTGGGTTAAATGTTTGGCTCGATGACATTAAAGGTCTTTTCCAGCCTAAACAGTTCTAAGAGTCTAAGAAATTTTCTTTTTTTAAGCACAGTTACATTTTCTGTGAAACTTTACCCAGATGCATAAAGTAAGAACACTGATAAGGATAGATTTTATCCCAGGTCAGACATTTTTGGCCTCCAAAAAGAGTTGCATAAAACACTGGTCATTGTATAGCCAACAGGTACAACCTGACATGCTGGCAGGAGTCTTACCTGGAGTCATTGTAAACCTGCCAACTGTTGCCAAGGCTGGTTGAGTTTGCTTCCATCTCTCCATCTGGGTTGAGAAAGTCATCTGCTTTTTGTCCGTTGTAATTTCCACATATTCCACAGACTTTAGACATATAGGTACTGGGAAGAGTGATTTCTGCTCTGTGGTTTCCATCAAACTTGACTTGCAGCCCGAAATCAGTAGTAACCACAACATACTGCCCACTGAGGGAAATACTGACACCTGGGACCAAGGTCACAGGGACCACCTGGCTGACTCCATTGACCTGCAGGCACAGAGGAGGACAAGTATTGTAAGCACTTGACAAGAAGCATTTTTAATGGTGACCCTCTTAGATCCCTATATAGAGACAGTGAGCAGTAAGAACTCACTCTGTGCTAGTATATGTATGTATATGTGTATATGGCCACATAATCTAGGGCTTGAGGGTATACATGCATAACAGCATGGCTAACAACATAACTTACTAGTGTGATCTTGGTGAGCCCGACACAGCTGGAAAAGTCCAAGACTTAGTGTGGTCTGTCTGCAGCAACTGCCTACAGACCTATTCTTTTTTATAATAAAACCAGTAAATAGAGGGGAAAGGTAAAGAGAGAGGCTGTTGGACAAATGAGGACATATCAGTTCTCTATGTCTCTAAGATCAATTGGGAAAAGTTTCAGTGTACCTTTAATCCTTTGCCTCCTTTAAATCACTGTTGTATTTCCTTATGAGAAGGGTAATAATGAAGAAACGTGACCTGTTCATATGCTGGGGGTTTGGCTCAACCATTTCTACTGTCTTGGCCCTTTATGGAAAGGATCCAGAAAAAAGTCCTAGGATGCAATAGCAGGCCAAGTGTACAATCAGTGTAAGGAGAGTCATGAGATTGTCACTCCAGGACTGCCACCTGACCCTGCTTTATGGCAAAGGCCAGGTGTTAAGTGAAGTTAACAGTGAAGTGGAATAAGTAGAAATCAGGGAGAAGTGTTCAGCATTACAGGCTAGCACACAGGATTGGGAAATCACTACCAGCATGAGCTAAGCTAATTAGAGCCTCTTTGCTCCCTGTTACACACCAAACTTGAGCACGGGGAGCAGGTTAGAATGGTAGTCTAGCCCACCGACCCCATCTGGATTGTCAGCTCTTAGCACACTTTTCAACAACACAGCACAGAATTCTAGCCTATGCTTTCAGTTTTGAAATTCCCATGTTTAGGAAATCCACAGTACTCCTGCTCCTAAATATCTAAATGCCCTCTAAAAATTATTGTATATATGCTGAAAATTTGTAGTCACTGTACAACATCTTCATTCATGCTATAAGTAATGAAGGATGGACAGTGGGCTCCAACCTTACCTTAACAGCTCTTTTTTGACCGAGGTTGATCCTGTAGCCATAGACATCGACATCCACGTATCGGACATAGGACACACGGGTGTTGCCTCCCCTGTGCTCGTTGGCCGCTTCCACGTTGAAGTAGGGCAGGGAGCTGTTGCTCTCGCACAGCTTGGAGAGGGTGTAGGTGCAGGTGCCCATGAAGTCATGACGCTGCTTGTCAAAGGTGTTGTAGTGGGGATCCCCATGTATACTGCAAATAGCTTCTGGATATAGGAAAAAAGAATATGCACTCATTAACATACAGACACATCCCAAAAGACCATCTTATTGTGTCCTCCCACTGCAAAATCACCCTAATTTTGTAGATTACACCTGGAAGAACTGAAACAAAAAAGACTGACTTGTATGGCATAAAGCAATGTCGTAGACAAATACCCATAGAAATTAACTGAAACAATGAAGCAGTACTGCTAGTAAAGAATAGAAGTGTCCTACAACCTGTTGAGTAGTGTATGGGATTGGTTAAAATTACCTGTCACTGGAAGGGGTGTAGGTTCTGTTGGTGTAGGTGTTGGTGGTACAGGTGTAGGGACAGCTTCTGTTAGTGGAAAAGACAAAGCAGTACAATGAGCTTTAGCATTACACGGTGAACACTATTTACATACCAACATACAGGAATTTTCACTTACTCCTCACCAGCATAAAGTTAGAAGTTCTCCAATGACGCAAGTAGAACTGCCTGTGTTTAAAACTAGGGATGTGTGGGTCTTTTTAGCTCTTAGGAAATCTGATAGTTAGATCACAGTGACTGAGCTCAGACTCCTCTCAGGAGCTGGAAGTGTAGTTACAGTGTGTGACTCTCTCTGATGTGTGTTAAGACACATGAAGGTCCTACTGTCAGTAAGTGCTGGCAGGTATGAGAGTGAGATTAACAGAGAAGCTCCTGTCTCTTGGAGTTACCTTTGTGCACCATCCAGTGGCTGAATCATGTGCTAATACAACTGGGAAAATGAAGAACTGGGTCTCCCTAGCCCTCAACAAAATAAGGCCTCAAGTCTTTTTCACGGAATTTTAAATAAGATCTTATGATGAGAGGATGTGTACCTGAAAGGAAATCTTTGTCACGGGTACTGTAAATTTGAAACATGTTATGTCATTACCTTAGTAGTATTTCACAGAGAACGACACCTATTGAGACCTAATGAAATTTTCTGCAAGTTTTTCAGCAAATTTCTTGGTCAATTCATATTCTGTAGGTATCACATGCTTGTCAGTAAAAATGGATCCCAGCCATACACAGCTTGTGCTAGTCTTGGCTTATCTGTTACAGGGTCAGAGATCGAGCTCACATTGCCGATTCATAGTCAAAGCTGGTAGTGCAACTCAGTGTTATTGACTCATTGTAATTTCTTTTTTGTGACATATAATTGTACTGTTTATTTAATAAGCTTGCATGAACTGATATTTGCTATAAAATGCAAATTAGACCATTTAATCTGGAATCCAAGATCAATATGCAATGCCTTATCTAAGTTTAGAGATGCACTTCAGACTTAGAAGTGGAGGTAAATTTTGCTGGACCAGGTGAAAAAGGTCACATTTGCCAAGAAAGGGATAGCTTGTCTTGGATGTTGGAGGTTATGAGGAAAGATTTAGGAAGAAATTACAGCAAAACACATAACATTGAAGTGAAGTGAGCTGTGAAGCTTTTGCCATTTCTCTTTTGTGGTTTGAAGTTCAGAGGGATTTCCATATTGTATATGGAGTAGAGTAATGGAAATTTGTGTTCAGCTTAAACAGAGAGGAGGAAGTAGCACGGACTTGGTTGCAAACACAGACTTACCACAGGGTCCATCCCTTACTCTCACATTGTCCAGTGCTGTATCCCCATACTCTGTCAGTCCTCGGACAGCCTCAAAAATTACCTAGGCAGGACACAAAGTGATCAGAGATGTTTAGGCAAACACAAGACCATTTCTCTTAGCATGTTTTCAAACTAATCTCTCTGCTTTTTTGCTAAAAATTGCAATTGGCAAGATGAGGTTATAACAGCTAAAGGAATATATATTCTGTAATAAGGTAAGGACTGCAAGAAACCTCATCCTCTATTTCACTGACTTATAAATGATTTATGAGAATTAGTGGTCTGGATTCTACAGAGGAGTCCAACACAGGTGACATCCCAAAGTTCAAACCTTTGAAACTCACAGCAGACAAACCTGCATTTAATTACGACATCTAAAGTCCTTATCTTCATGATAAAATTAAGGAGGAAAGGAAGGAAGAAGAGAGAAAATGAAACTGAATTTTATCCCTTAACTAACAGCACTGGTGAAACTAGGAGGTTGGTGGTTTCTTCTCTTAGTTTGTTGACAGAAATCATGAGGCCATTCTATTTACAAAATATAAACCAAGCTAATCTTGGTTATATTTTCTAGCTTACACATTTCTGTGCACAACATTTTACAGCCTGCAAGGGGAGAACAAATGCTGACACTGTACAAATAAATATATTCTGCAAATCTATTACCTTTATCTTTCTCTGTGTTGGAAAAGTGTGAGTGATGGCACCATATATCCACAAGGAACTCTGGTTTCCTTTCCGATGCCACACCACAGACTCCCCTGTGCCATCTTGGACAAGCACTCTCAGCTCATTCATCTCTTCTGATCCAAACATGTAGTACCAGAAGTCTATGCATATCTTTCCAGAAACTACAGTATCTGGGCTCTCCAGCCTGTTAGTGTCAAAGGGGATCAGATTACTTGCTTCTTGGTAGATGAAATAACCTTCTGCAGAGAGAAACGAAAATTAAAATATGGTTGAAGCTTCTGGTCACTTAAAAATTAAGTACAGTCCAAATCTGGAAGAAATTAATGCATCATTATCAGTGTAAAGAAGCAAAGCAAAGAGTGTTTGGACTTCATATTGCAATGGTTAACTCATGTAGTTATACAAAGTAGAATGTGAGCCTGAGAGCAAAGCAAATATATTTCATCTCACAGGAACAGTTATTTTGGGATCACAATTAAAGATGTGGGACTCTTTCAAGAGACAGCACTCCCAGACACTGCCACACTGATCTATGTTCAGTTTCCACTTTCCCCAAAGGAAAATAATGCAATCTTTTACATGTGTTCTTTTGTGGGATACATTTTTTAAATAAATATTTCAGTCTCAAGATTAATCCTTGCCACAAGGAAAATTCTAAACTGTCAGCACTTTGTTTTGTCTCAGAATAAAGAAATAGAAAGCAATGGTGATATTTCCTTCAAAATATTTAAATTTGACATTACGAAAAGGAAGGAAATTTTTCAAAATTCAGGAACTTGCAGTGTTTTATTAGGATTTGAAATGCCCTAGTCGGATTGGTTCAATATGAAATCAGATTTTGCTTTACTAGGGCTGAAATCTTTTGCTTCATGTGGGCTAAGATCAAAGTTACCTTTTCCCAGTGCAGCTAAAGTTAGGTCCCTCCCACTTGACTATGGAAATGAATCAAGAATAAATGAATGACCATTTCTGTCTGGTAAAGTATGGCTCCACACATAGCATCTAACACTGTCATAGATTTAAGATGGCAAGAAAATCTAAGTCACATTTAAAGTGATATGGTCTATGTCGGTTCAAAAAGCAAAACATTATTATTTATGTTAATCCAAATAAAAATGCTTAATTTTTTCTTCCAACAGGCAATTTTAATTGTTATTATCAAATTAGAAAAAACAAAGAATATTATTTAGCAACAATCCCAACTAATACTGTTCTAATCTGCTTACTGACTCTGACAGTAGCTGACCTTTCAGTCTTGGGATAATTACAGGAAGCCATATGACTGCAGACTTATCCCCCTAAATGGATCTGCTGGGGCAAGGATAGCGGTTCAAACACACAGAGAAGGAACTGTGGAGTATTTGTTTGATACTGTGACCATGTTGGACTCCAGTTTTTAAATCACAGGTATCAGAGGACAAGGTTTTTAAAAATATTCTTCAGTTTCAGACTTGATTTTGTAACTAGCTGGTGTAAACTTTATCTTGTGCCAGTGCAGTAATCATTACATTTGTTGCCATAAACTGGTATCAGTGGAGTTTGGCCAGAAGCCCTCTCTTGAAAAATGATCTGTTCTATGTCACTATATTCTCTATGAGGCCTTAAGTGTGATAAAATTTGCTTTCCTTTACTTCCATGCACTGATAAAGATATCCAATCTATGATGTGCAAGTCAGTTTAATAAACTCCTGTCTGATACGATGAAAAGTCGAAGACAGGCGACAGCATGAAAGAAATAAGACACATTTCAAAGAGCTTCATGATTTCTTTTCTCTTTCAAGGAAAGAGGAATAAAGGTAGTCAAGCTGTCTTCAGAAAAGGAGAATCAACAAGGCCACAAATGAGCACTTACTTCCATCAGGATAGTCTCCATCAGGACCTGTTCCATCAGTTGGAGTGTCATGCTTGGTTCGTATCCACACTCCCTGGTTGACATTGCAAGGCTGGGTCCAGTCACAGAATGGCCTTGAGTTATTGTTAAAATCACATCTGGTGAGGTAAGCTGAAATAAAACACATGAAAGTAAGGAAGAGG
Organism: Peucedramus taeniatus; assembly: GCA_013400575.1. Taxonomy (NCBI): domain Eukaryota; kingdom Metazoa; phylum Chordata; class Aves; order Passeriformes; family Fringillidae; genus Peucedramus; species Peucedramus taeniatus. The sequence goes on along the minus strand of WBNO01022646.1, from coordinate 654,199 downwards.
AGCCAGCATGTCCAAAGTGCACCTTGGGTGGTTATCAGCACCAATGCCGTGCAGTTACCTGTTTCAGGATCCCATGTCCTCAAGCCACCTCTTGGTCTTTGCTTGATCCTGTCAAGAAAAAAACAGAGTGAAACCCTTGTGGAATTAGTGACTCAAAAACTGTTTAAGTAAGAATGCTGGGACCTCAGTTTACACCTCTGGGTGTTTCATTGAATAACTGAACAGACCAAAGGTTTCACCCATGTCTGAATTTCTCTTCCCATATGGAAGTTACTCGTTCATGGCAAAGCTCTGAGACTGAGTCAAAGGTGAGAAGGATCCTCTGCTCTGTATCCCACTGAACTGGAATGAGGAGAGTTCTCCTGGGCACAGAGAGGTGCAGGAGGATGGATGGATACATCTCAGCTCAGACAGCACTAGGATAATAGCAAAGGCTTTCTAGGAACTTGCTCATGGCATTATTATCCCCACTGTTGCTAAGCAAAGCGTGTCAATACCAGTAAGCCAGTGCTCTGTGTAACTCGGTTACTTGCTGGAAGGCTACATATTTCCTTTAACCCCTGCAAATCTCTCATGACACAAAGGTTTAATTTCATTCAGCTCTTCTAATTTGCACTGAAAATGCTGCAAAACAAAAGGAGTTACAAGTGCACAGTCCTTGTGTGCTACAAAGTCCTGCAGAGACGAGTTGATACTGCAGATCACAACGTAAATGGCTCTGCTCTTTGGGTGTTTTGCATAGGGAAGGGATGATCCCCAATTTCTGGAGGAAGGGTTCTGTTCCAAACTCTGTGGTGATCCCTCCTTAATTATCCTTATTGTACTTGACACAGTATAGAGAATCTGTCCTTAAGTGAATGCAACACAAGGAATATCTGCACTGCTCAAAATCCAAGCTATGACATTCAGAAAACTAGGGAGATTAGGAGTAAATATCACAATTAATTTATTGTGAAATGATGCAATGAAATGCAGCAAGCAACTGGAAAACAGATTGATCTCAGGCTACCGAGGAAAAAGAATATGGAAAGACAGATAAAGTAAGAAAATTTTCTTCATTGTTCTTCTTGGATTTCTTCTTCCATTGGAAAGAGAAAGCCATGAAAAGGTGCCACTCAGTCTCTATTCAGTGCTATCTTAAAATTTTTACATATCAGGCAAATCCTAAAGCAGTGGTTACTGTAGGTATATTCAGAGTCAAGAATTTTATAAGTATTGTAGCTATTTGTCCAGATCTCTTCTTTTCAGATATTCCATTACAAATACATGTGTTAAAGGTTTCTCTCTCAGACAGAAGCCAGAGCAGAATTAGGTAATCCAAATAGAAATGATTTCTTTTTAAAAATGACATGGTTCAATTGTACAACATTCCTAATTTTAAAAAAGGAAGAAATATTCCACATTTTATAAGTGAAGAAATTATATTAATCATTAACAGCTAATCTTCCTGAATTAGGCAACTTTCAGTAGTGTGCTACTTACCCTGTAGTATTCAGCACTGAAATACAGAGTAAAACTAAAATGTATTGTAAGTGCTGGGGGGTTCCCATGCTAGAAGACAGAGTTAAATCTTCTGTGTAGTGCAGTTTGCATAGTAATCCACCAGCTGTACTGAGCAAGGAGAAAAAGGGGATGACCTACAGTGAAGCAGGTGAATATATTGACAAGAGGGTGGAGGCGATTATAAAAATCTGTCCAACCACGTATTATATTTCCTGGGCTGTCTACCTTGAGAAAAGCACCTATGAACTGAAGACTCATACTCTGTGTCACTTTCTTTGACACTCTTTGCTGTTTGCAAGAGAAACTGATGTGATTTTGGAAATTTTTCTTGCTGCTCTTGTATACTAATAAAGTCTGGAAATTTAAAGGGATTTTTTTCTGGCATAGATAGCAAGAAAACTTTTTCCATTTTAAAACTCCTGCCCAACTTTTACTGCTAATCTAAGTGAGATTTCTCACTCTGACTGAATTTTCTCCCTTTCTAAAACTAGCAGTCATCAGAGCAGGTAACATTTCAATTTAGTCACAACAGTCAAGTTGTCATGGGCATAATTCAGAAACTTGCTGGAATATTACTGATACCATATCGGCTTTGCTTCAAAATAAATGTTATGAATGAAGTTCTATATGTCTAATTTAATAAACAGCAAAATTGAATTTAGCAGCAATTTTAATTGAGCAGTAAATTTATATAAAATGAATACAATCAAGTATATAAAGCATAATCAAGCATATACAAAAATTTGGCAGTGATTAATTATGATTAAGGTTTGTATAAAGCATAAGCAAAACTGACTGGGGTACAGGGTGCAGTTTCTCACCCTGCCTCCCATACAAGAAACAAAGGAATCCAAACACAATTTATATACTGTATGCTAATACATATTCATCAATATTTCTCTGCAAATCTCCTCCTTTTTTCGATTCTTAAAATCTATGTTACTATACTGCATAACACATGCTGTGCTTGTTGCCAAAGGGTCTCCTGCCTTCTTGGTGGTCTTTTCAGAGGAAGGCTCACCTCTTCCTCACTGCTTTCTGAATAACCTGGCAAGGTGTGCATGTGCATTAAGCTTTGTGTTATTTAAGTATTATGTTCCAAATAAGCCTTATTATTTCATAGATAAGACCACTATTTTAGATACCATATTTGGAATCATCCCAACTTTGCTCATCTCAAGGCCGATTCTACTTTGGGAGTCATCCCAACTTTGTTCATCCCAAGGCTGACTCTGTTTTGGGGTATTGCTTATCTCAATACTACATCCTCTATCCTGTTTCTCACATGCAGCATCTGCAAAGGGCCCATCTGCTTTCCCTCCTTTATTACTGTATAACAATTATTTTCTGAAATATTGATATAGTTACATTTTAGTTAGCACAAATCATATCCATTTATCACATAAGGGATCATTTTCTGAGCTTCCATGAAATCTCTGTCAGTTGCTGGCAGTCCAGAAAAAGCAGGTGGATCATTCCCACTGACACTTGGGCCTTTACCATTCTGTTCATTTGCAGCATTTCTTGCACTGGGGTCTGCAACAAATAGCTCAAAGTCAGGTAAATTCCTTTTTCACTTGGGTTTTGTGAGTGATGAGAGTTGAAGGAGTATCATAAAGTGTACAGTGCTTCCTTGCACTGCTGGGAAAACCCAGACCATGGCTCTTTTTTTTCTGTCTAAAAGGAGGATGTGTCTGGGAGTGGGCCTTTCTGTAAAAGTGGTCTCATAGTTGCAACCCCTTTCTCTTTTCTATTATATTCTGATGATTAAGATAATTAAGCCTTCATAAATTGTCTGGAATTTCTTCAACTCCTTTTTGCCTTACTCATTAACAAGCAAATAAGGAGGAAACTTACAAAAACGGGAGAAATAGGGGCAGATCAAGGGAGGCTAAGGAGAAACACAAAAGTATTTCAAGTTAGATGTTAACAGATTGTGTTGTGTTGACAATTTGCCTGGGCCTGCATTCTGCCACAATGTCATGCCCTGCACAAGCCCCTCCCAAGCAAGAGGGTAGATACTCATTTGACTGGTAATAATCCCTCTCCAGTGCAAATATTTTCCTAGGAAAGTGTGTGTACTTTGGCCACACAGTAAAGAGGAAAGAGGATTTCTGTGATTTAGAGACAAAAGAGACTCATTTCCTGCACAAAACCTTTGACCACACTTCCCAGTTCAGTTGAGGAGAACTCAGTGGGATGGGGAGAATACAAGTGACCACCAGACACAGATGCACAGTGCACACTGCATTTTCAGCAGGGCTGAATGAATCCCTTTAGCACCTGAGATGCTGGTCCAGCAGGTGGAAATGTGGGCAATAGATGTGCTTAGCACTGCTGTGGGGAGCAGGGGGCCCTCCATGTACTCACATGCTTTCCTTCTGCAGAGAAGGGGTTTGCCCTGAATCTGGTGCTGCGCTGTACAATTCTGACAAGATATGAGTCTGTCTTGGAAAGAAAGCAGCCCTCTGATAAATCCATCCATTTATTCATACATTCTTTAACCCCTCCTTACCCACAGCAAGTGTGAGGCCCTGCAGCACCATGAATATCCCCCCAGCCTTGCTGTGTGACTTTTTTTGTGACTTTTCTGTCACTCCAACATACTGCCATCTCAGGTACACTGTGAAAGGTGAACTGAAGTATGGATTAAGGCTTTTCAGTGAGGGACAAATATTAATAACCTCTTTTCCATATGGAAAGGATGACAAGGAAATGACTTGTCATTTTATTCCAGTGGGATGTGACGGTGTCCCACATTCCTGAGAGTCAAACTGATCACTTTGCAAGCCCACTATTTCTTTCCTCTACTTGCTTTGTATCTCTGAAAGGTGCCTGGGAGACACTGCCATTTGTATAAAAATACTGGACTGGACTGTCCAGTAACCTGAGGAAGAAAAGCAGCATCAGTTCTTAATTGCTAATACAGTGAAGCTAAAATTCTTTCTAAGGAAGGGCATTTGCAGGCAATCTCACCAACAGTTTATGTTTTACTTCTGCCTTAAATCCAGGGTACAAGTGATGCACACCTGGTTGGTAATGCCTATGACTGGCTTGCTAGTGCTCTGTACTGCTGTGTTTCATTCTGGCAGCAGATTTCGCTCCATCTGCAGCCAGCATCAGATACCTCACCTGCTGCCTGTTGACAAGGCACACTGGGGCTGATCATGGGCACTATCTGCCTTTAGGTGACACAAGACATTTCCCACATTAAATCTGCAGCAGAAGATGCCAATAATAGGGTTTGTCAATGATCGGTGAGACATGCAACACCCTCAAAATGACAGATAATACTGCATGAAACTTTATTTCTGGCTGGTGGTCAGAAAGGGTCTCTTCAAGAGACTCTCTTAATTTTTGCAGGATGAATTTATGTTTCCCAAGAGACAGAATCAGCTTGATATGCACGCAGGGGGACAGCACAATGAAGAGAATAACACAAAAAAAGAAAAAAAAGCCCAAGCAAGATAAATCAAATAATAAAAGAAGCAAACTCAGCAGTTCAACCATTCTAGTGGGTGCTGTCTAGTGCAGCTTTTGCTGCACAGTTACTCCAATACATGTAATTGTCCTCAAGCACCTAAATCTGGTTCCTCCCATTTTCTTGAATCCAAGTGCTCTCTGATGAATAGCAATTGCGATTCACTGAATAGCTAATGCTCAGTCTGTGGTGTTGTAATCAACACAAAGCTAGGGAGCTTGAAAAGCTTAAAGAATAGGGGAAATTACACAAAATCTCTTTCTCCTAAGGCATCAGTTTGAGGCCAGTTGAGCCTCACAGTGACACTGTAGGAGGCTGCTTACACTGCTACCTAGCACAAAGCAGAGAGGTGACTGCCTGATATGAAATGCTGCTGTCTTGTTGGGATGCACTTGCAACATGTGTATCTCAAAACTTATTCTGTCTGAGGCTATATCTGGAAAAAAAAATTAATTAATTAACTAAATGGCTGCTCTTAAATGGCAGAATTCTGTGTAGATTCCCTTAATTTAAAATACATTAGGTTCTGTAAATTTGCACATAGAAACTAAAGATCTTTATCTGGTTTGCAGACAGTGTAACTGTATCTCATTGGGCTTTGCCCAGATTATCTGCACTGGTTTGTTTTTGGTGTTGGTTTTTTTTTTTTTTTTTTTATTCCCCCCACCAATTTCAGTTTAATTGATACAATTTGTGTAAGTAAAAGGATCTTCCTGTTGTTTCTATTCAGCTAATAATTTCTTCCTCTGTCCTCACAAATGGCTGAGTCAGTTTTTGGAGCCTGTATTACCTCTGTCACCCTTTCCGGAATTCTCACTGACCTATGGCTCCATTCTGCCTTTACTGACGTTGTGGGTGAGAAGGCACTGATAGATGTCCCATTCCTTCAGAGCTCTCTCTATGCTGGACTCCTGTTGGAGCCACACTCAAGTCACTGCTCTGAGAAACATTTACCAAGCAGTTATAAATCAAGCAATCAGCACCCATAAATCTATAAACAGATAAATTCAGATTATACAGAAGTGTAACTAATCTCACTTTTGTACTGTTGAGTAATATATGGTGATAGGCTGATAGGACACAGAAAATGTGTGTTATAACTGGATGTTTGCTTGATGAGTAAAGTGTTTGTGTTCTGTTGAGCACAAGCTGAGCCTGTTTTTTAAACTGCTGGCTCTCCAAACTGAAACTTTGATTTGAAATTCAAGTTATCTCTTTCCTGGTTTGAAATCTGTAATAATTTTGGAAATGAAATGTAGCATTCTTACTAGAGTACAGATGCCAGATTCAAATTTCATTCTCTTTCTTGTGGTTTGAACAATGCAGAGATAATTGAAATAAAAAGATAGCAGCTTTTTGGCCAGTATTTTATGTTATCAACTGCCTAGGGTGTGGTTTGAACAATGCAGAGATAATTGAAATAAAAAGATAGCAGCTTTTTGGCCAGTATTTTATGTTATCAACTGCCTAGGGTGTGGTTTGAACAATGCAGAGATAATTGAAATAAAAAGATAGCAGCTTTTTGGCCAGTATTTTCTGTTGTCAACTGCCTAGGGCCAAAATTCCTGTGGGCAAATAGTGTACTTATACTGTGATCTAAAAGAAATGCATTTTCAAGTTAACATTCATGAGTTTATTCAGTGCTTACAAATGTGTACTATATGGATAATGTGTAATTAAATCTCTAACAATTATGGCCTTTCTTATTTTTCAGCTGAAATACATCTCAATATATTTTATTTACAGCATACTGAGGTAAAGGCCATAAATTTCCTCCCAATTAATGCAAAAACAAGAGGGTTTGCTGGTATACCAGTGGATATTTGAAGAAAGGAAAAACTGTATAAGGTAAAACTCTTCTTAATTTTGGGGCACTACACTTACAATCATAAGATTACTCTATCAGTTCATAAAAGCCCAGAAATTTTCCAAGTCTGTCTTTTAATAATAGGTAAGATATAAAAGACAATTTTGAATGTGTGTTTTGGGAGTAGATCTCGGGCAGCAGGAAATAGATGATATTTATCTCTTTAAATGGCTTCTTTATATAGGGTTGGGTTTTTTTTTGGTTCAATGATAATCTAAACAACTGTCTCTGGTTCACTGGAGTTCAGTAATTTTTATCTGCACCTTTACATATTTTCCATTTATTATTGCATATATAGTGCACAACAAACCTGGGGTGAGCAGAGACCATACCCTAATAACACTTTCCTTCAGAGGCTGAGTGCTGCTCTTTATCTCTGTCCATGGGTTTGTAAATCCAAGTTACCTACAGAGACAGAAGTCTGATTCCTCTATTGCACTCTTTCAATTCCAGTATTTTACTTTTAAAGCTGGTGGTGCTGGTCCTAGTTCATTGTGATCTAAACAAATGGAGCTCCTGGCTCATTTTTTAAATATAACTTGTATTACAGCAGCAGTTGTGTCTAAAATTAGCAGTCTCGGGTTTGGCTTAATGGATGCTGTGGTCTGAATTTTCAGCTCACCACTGCATTCTCCTTTGGTGCTGATGAAGCCTGCATTGTCTCTCCTGTCATCAGCACTCTGGCTTCAGCAAGCCTTTCACTCACTTGAACACGATTCTAAACAGCTGTCTGTGTCTATTTGATTATTTTTGCTACAGATCCCAAATGAATTGGGACCTTTGCCTTCCAACCCAGCTCCTCATGAACTGAGTAATCCTGCAAGCCTCTTAACTCTTCTTGGTCATTTCACAAAGGATGACTTCTCCCATCCCCTGTCTTCTGGATAAATCTGCTTCCTCTCAAGTTACAGTCCTAAGGTATGGTCACTTCTTACAGCCCCTTCTGTAAGACAGCCCTCTGAATGGCAAATGGTTCGTGCAATTAAGCTATTATAACTTATTACTACAATTACTTCACAAAAAAAAATATAATACAATTTCAGTTTTATGTAAATATTTAGATATGTAAAATTATAAATTATTTAAACATTAAGAAACTTGCCAAAATCTATTCATATGGCCTTTTCTGATCTAAATCCTACACTTCCCATAACTACTGGAGCTAGGCAGTACTCTCCATTACCTAGATCACAGATAACTCCCTGCTCACTCTACAGAAAAACACACTGAGACGTGACTGAGTTCATCTAAGAAGTCTCAGTCCAGCAGCTCCTGCCACTTTTGCAATCAGAGAAAGAGGAAAGTTAACCTGTTGCACAGCCTGTTCACAGATCACGAACCAAATCCACTTTGGACCCTAGCAAAGTATGAAAGTTGTGGAATACCTAGCTACTTGTACTTTGTTCTTCACCTGAAATGAAATGAACACCTGAAATGAACAAAACTGAAATGGAACTCACTTGTGTCATTGATGGGTTCAGAGCAGAATGATTCTTTTGTTGTTTGCTTTGGAGTGAACTGTATTTACACTAGAGTCCTTGAGTTTTGAGCTATGCAGGAAAAGAAGGCTTGTGTCTCTTGAGGTACACATGGTTCCTTATCAGCAAGGCATTTAGTACTCCAGGCGACATGTGGGTGTGTTTGCAGGCTTATATACACATAAAAACCTGTATGAACAAGGTTTAGGACATGTAGCTGGCCTCAGAAAATTATTTTTTTTAAAGCAAATGACTGTGATTTCCATTTTCAGAAACCAAAGACAGTTGGATAGCATTTTCTAACATATTGAGTCCACTCAAAGTGTGACATTCTAGATAACCTAACTGTATTTTGATCAAGAGAAAATGTTTTGATTTGGGTTCTGCTGGTCAAAATTCAAAATTCAAAATTCAAATTTACACATTTCTTCTAAGCTTCTCTGTTTGCCCCTGAATCTTAAAATCAAACACATATAGATAAAAGATGAAGACTATCAACTACCATGATGCTGTACATTGAAATGTTAATTATCAAAAAGAAAACATGCATATAAATTTCTTTTAAGATCTAGATTAAGAAATTATCTTTCAACCTTTAAATACAATATAATCTGTGGAGAAAGAGTGTCTACAGCACTGAATATGGACCCAAGAGAAAATCCACTGGATATGTTATTTCAGCATTTAGTAGATAGAAGGGGTTGGCAAAGTAGTATCTCACTGCTGAAAGAAAGCCTGAATGGAGGATGTGGGTTGGGAAATGAACATCAAACCAAGGAAACAAACAGTTCTTGGAAACAAGGATGCCAAGGTCATGGCAATCAAGTCAATGATTGATACAACATACCTATTTCTTGAAAAGCATCACTGTGTTACACTCATAAGAGCAAGGACATAAGTAGCTATTAACATGATTCAGAAAGATAAAATAAATTGTCCTTACAACAAAATCATATATGATCTCAGCAATCTAGAAGCTTTTATGAAGGTAAGCAAATTCCACATGCTTTAAAATGCAGAGCTGGAAACTCTTTTGCTAGACACCTTCAGAGATGCCTCACTGAGGGCAGATATATCTACCACACACAATCTTCCTTCTTTCTTTTGTTGTACATAAGAAAATTGAACAATAATACAAAAGTCTGCAAACCAGATCAATAGTATCAGAATATTCTACCCTTATTTCAGGATAGTATGCCCATGTGTGTAATTGTATGAGTAAAATTACGGTAATGTCTTGATTAATCTGGAATTATATTGGTCAAGGTTCCCTAGTTGGGCAGGCCCATGGCAATGCATACAAATTGCAGAATTATCAAAAGAAGAAGGAAGCTCTGAAAGTTACCTGGTTCACACCCTGCTTAAAGTCTAAGTAACTCCAAGATTATATTATGTTGGTCTGGCCCTTATCCAGTCAAGAAGGAAACTCCACAACATATCTGGGTCCTTCTGTGATTCCTGTGTTTGACCATTCCCATTATGAAGATTTAAAAATATAATTAGGAGTAGATACCCATCTTGAAATGAGTTTCCCTTCACACCTGCATTCAGCAATGCATGCAGAAGTGTCTATAAATGTGCCCTAGTCAGGAATAACAAATTACAGAGCAGACAGGCCTTTCTCTAATAGCTGAACAAGACAAGAGAGGAGATTTACCTGGATAGTACATAGTGCTAAAACTGTAAGTGTCCAGATTTTATGTTTGGCTTCAGAAGTAATTGTGTGATGGCTTAATAATCACAAAGCTTACAATTCTGCTTTTTCTTCAGTGCCCTATGCTCTGAGCTTCCAGGTCAGCATTGCGTTATCAGATTTTCAAAAAAGTAGAATTATTCTCTCCTTTTTTTGTTTGTTTGTTTGTTTGTTTGTTTGTTTGTTTTTGTTTTGTTTTGTTTTTAAGCAAAATGCCACCTGTAAATCAAAAAAACCCACTTCATTCCATGACTTTCACTTTATGAAAATAATATCTTAAGACTAGGATCAAAACAGGAGAATTAGCAAGGTTAGAGAAACATCCAAATAAAGCTGGGAAACAGAAGAAGAGGCAATTCTCCTCTCATTGATAATGTTGGTAGTACACAGCTTCAAAGAAAAGCAAACCCCTTTGCAAAAAAATCTTCCTTGTAGTTTTTAATAAGCCTTTTAGAGATGGAGTGCATGACACCCCCAAGTCCTGCCAAGTTCTCTTTATTTCAGGCCTGCTATAGAAGCATAGCAGAGGATAATCTGTGAGGAAAGCTTTATGAAAAAAAAACCTAAATAAAAATTAAGCATACAAATCAGTTAAGATTTTACTATGGAAAATGGCTTTCATTTTATCCCACAGTTCTTCTGTTGCTTGATGTCAACACGCAAATCCAGGAGAGGAATAAAATGAAGAAAATAGTATGATAATATACTTAGAAAAATCTTTTAAGCAACCATGGGCTATAAAATGTTTCTCTAGGCCATCTTTGCATGCTGACATACAGAAACAGGTCTCTAAACCACTGTGCTTAAGGGACTAGGTGCAATAAATTACTGCATTTGGTTTCACTCAGGGAAACCTTATTTCTGATTTTTTCTTCCTCAAGCTGAGGTTTCAGAGCTGCTGCTTTGTTCCTGCTTTTCAGGGTGGAACAGTAAGAGATGATAGGGCTTGAACAGTAAGAGATGATAGGGCTTGTCAGACGTCACAGACTGGAAAGGAAACTTGGCCTTTCCTTTATCTCAAATATCTGTTCTGCACGGTGAGCTCTTGCACCTTGGTCTCCTGCATCCCATGTGAGTCAGCCTAGATTTCTGGACTGGGGGTATTTAATTCTTTGCAGGAAATTAGCAAGTCTGTAGAGGAAAAATGTGAGTGAAATTACCTGGTTAGCTCAGGGATTGGAGCACTCGTGATTTGTAAAACACCTAGGTTTTACCAAAGTGAAACAGCAGCAGTGATGGAGCCTGTGGACATGAGCAGATGACAGCCCTTAAGGCATGAAGGTGACCAAATTGCATTGTGATAGCCATGGAGGAAACGAAAACCTGTGCATTAGAATGTGAGGTGAAGGGTGAGGCTTCTCTCCTTAAGGCAAATAGCTGAGGCACTGCCAGGCTTCCCTGGTGCTGGTAGGAGACGATGTGCTTTGGGAGATAGGATGGTCAGTCACTCTGAGAGCCACCATTGTAAGCCTCTGCGACAGCTGGCCTTGTTCAGGACATTCCCTCTGCCTGCCAGTGGGCTCAGGCATGTACCAGAGATGCAGACACAGAAGCTGGTGTTTACAGGTGGTAATAAAAGTAAGGAGTTGATTTTGCTACTCAAAACCTGAACTAAAAGCAGCCCAGCCTGGGGGCACTCTCTGGCCTTACAGCAGCCCAGCTCTGCCCGGCTGGAGGCTGGGTCCTGGCTGCCCACAGAGCCTCTGCTGAGTCCAGGCCTGGCTCCCATCCCCTCCCCGGGGCCAGCTCCCATTCCTGGGCCTGGCTCCCATCCCCGGGCCCGGCTCCAGTCCTGGACCCGGCTCCTGTCCTGGACCCGGCTCCTGTCCCTGGGCCCAGCTCCCATCCCCAAGCCCAGCTCCAGTCCCTGGACCCGGCCCCTGTCCCTGGGCTCGGCTCCCATCCCCGGGCCCGGCTGCCGTCCTGGACTCGGCCCCTGTCCCTGGGCTCGGCTCCCATCCCCGGGCCCGGCTGCCGTCCCCGGGCCCACCCCTCTCCCTGGGCCTGGCTCCCGTCCCCGGGCCCGGCTCCCGTCCCTGGGCCCGGCTGCCGTCCCTGGACCTGACTCCTGTCCCCGGTCCCGGGGATCAGAGCTACTGCGTGAGGGGCCTGTGCTGCAGCCAGCTGGGGGCTTTGGTGTGGTGCCCCCACTGACAGGGAAAAGGAAGAGGCTGGTACATGGATGGAAGCCATGGTGGGCAGGTCCCCAGCGTGTCACACCAGCTGTCTCCTCACAGGGAGAGGGTCTCCAGGCTGAGATGGTTTTACCTTTTACAAAGTCCCCTGTGGGGCTTACGCATTCAGGGCATCTCCCAGTAATGCCATAGCAATTTTCTGTTCGTGCCAGAATCACTCTTTAGTTTGGTTTCTTGTGTCTGGTCTGATTTTGATAAGTGGGAAATTCAGTTGTTGAGTAAGCTGATGGCATTGATTTCTTCCTTGAGTCCAAACTTCATTTTCACAATACCAGGTGTTAAAAGAATGAGCTTTGATGTGCACCGTGACAGCATGGCCTGGCACATAACTGGCTGGGGTCCAGCATCTGTTCCTGTTTGTGAACCCGTGGAATTACTTCTTCATTGCAAGCCACTTCTTGATACCTGTACAAAGCTGTCAACTGATTTAATAGCTTCAGACAAAATGAGAAAAATGAGAAAAGAATTGTTTCAGTTATCCCTCTAGATTTAATGTTGGTATTAGATTTGCACAGGCCTGAAAATCTTGGGCTTTTTTGTTAAGTTAAATATCCAGCTACCATGGCCTTTGACTTTTGATTCATTTTCTGAGATTGAATAAGATCATGTTAATCTTTCAGAACAGTTCAATGAGAGTTTTAAGAACATATTCTGGCCGGCCTGTGTTTTGCCCTATTGATCTTGGTAAGCCTAGCCAAGGCCCCAGATGCTTTTGAGCTTTCTTGAACATTTTGCAGACTCCAGACTTGGAATTGTATGTAATTGAGGCCAAACCTCCTCAATGTTTGGCAAGCAATTTTTTTTTCTGCACTTGAATATATCTTTAGGCATAGTCCTTTCTTCCTATTCCTCCAAATTTTAGGGCTGAATTTCACAAAAAATTCTCTCTCTGCACTAGATTGAAGCAAAACTCATGGAGTTAAACACCCTGGTATGAAAATTGTGGGCAATAACAGAAGGAAGACAGTAATTTCTCTAACCTTGTTTGATGCTATTCCTGATAACTTTTGTCACTTCTACTATCTCCAGAGACCATCAGACACTGAAAAGGCTGCCTAAAATGAAGCAAGGATAAAAGTGTGAGGAGAGGGCAACCATTAGGGCCAGTCTGCACTAATGCTTGACTAATCCCCGTGCTGCACATGATGGCTGTGGTCGAACTGTGCTGTGGTGCTTTAATTAAAGACTTGCTGATGCCTTAGGCTGTAGAGATGTCTGAAGATGTTTTCAAAGAGATGCCCTGCTTCTGTAGAACTGACATCTAAGATACCTGTGTGTGGCCATTCACATGCTGTGAATACCTGAGTAAACCTTGTAAGTAAAAATATTTTTACGTGGTCTCTACCTGGCATCCCGTACAGTTGGAAGTCAATGCGATTCCCTAGAAAAGCCACATCGTATGCACTGTGCTAAATGTTTTTGTGAGAATGTTTTAATTCTTGAGGAGTTCCTTCCCCAGCTGAATTATTTGCTAAACCCCAGTGGGTAACTATAAACAAGGGATTATCACAGTCTGGATGTGGAGCTTAGGCTCATTCCTTGGGTGTATGCTGTTTCATAGTCTGAGCAGTGATGTGGAAGAAACCATAAAATCCTGACTGATGGGGTGTTCAGATGAGACATTTATGGATATATTAGATAAGGCAACCTAGAGAATGGTAGTACAGAGATCTGTAGTGCTTGCAATATACATTGATGTTCACTTAAGGGAAATGCACAGCTCTACTCCTGTTACCAAAATGCAGGCTATAATTCAAGGAAGGTGACAGGGCTAAAGAAGTTTTCCAACAGACTGGATGTTCACAGTGTAAAATCAGCAGAATTCAATATCATAAACAGAAGGGCTGATCTGATTTGGGGCTGGAAATATTGAGTCAGCTGTGGCAGCTATAATTAACTAAATGTTTTTGCTCATTTGAAGCACGGTCTTTTAGTCTGAAGTCAAAGGTTCAAAAAACCTGCTGAAAACATTTAAATAATTTGGAAGAGAGCAGGTAGAAGAAGCTAAGAATATTGAAAAACATGTTGTTGGATAAATAATATTTTAAAATGTTCTTAAATGGCATAATGCCTTCAGAGAATGAGAGTACAGTGAAGGAAGCTGCCCAGGTACTTTTAAATTCTGTCATCATGAAATTACTTAATCTTGGATTCTATAGGCTCTATAAAGGCATAAGGTTTCCTCGGTTTCTTTTTGATTTTTTTAACACTGTTTTGCTTGTAGTGAAATAATTTTCCTGTGTATAGTAAGTTCCTCTCTTGTTAAAACATGCTAAAAAGAGAAGTATTTCCTCAGCTTTGTAATGGTAACCTTAAAGTTACCAGCAACATGAGACTCACTGGCTCTGCTGCATCATGGCATTACCAGTGGCTTTTATTAGTTCCCCACACTTCAGCTGTTTCAGTATTTGCAGGTGATCTATTTGATCTGCCACTGCTTTGGCCGCTGCTTTCTAGGAGCAGAGCACTTTGTTCCACCCTCCATGTGCCTGAGCTGCCCTGCTGTTCCTGTCACTCTGACCAGGCTGCTGGCATTCTCCTATGTGTCTGTGTCCAGTGGTATTGAGGCAGCAGCTTGACAGTGAGGAAGAAGCAGGATACCAGATCTGGTTCCTAATAATTTACCTGCTTAATCCTTAGCAGCACTTTGGTGTTGGGTAAATGAGGCTTTGCTCACATACAGAGCTTGCTAAATGCACTTCATGCAGCCAGTAGAGGAAATTCAGTTGCAGGAATCTGACTAAACTGTAGTGAAGTTGAACAGATATGTTAAAAAGCACAATTCTGTTAAATGCACTTCCCTACAAGTGAATTAGTATTATTTTTTAAAGGGAGGACATACTAATCTCTAACAAGGAAAATAATTTTAAACCAAAGAATTCACTAGAATTTTAAAGCAAAAGCCAGATAGAATTTTTGACTAATTTTGGGGCAGCCGCTTTTAGATGACAGGTGTTCTGCTTGGAGTACCCCAGAAAAGCCAAACCTTAGGCTTAGGTTCTCCCAAACTGTTCAGTTTGGCTATATCATTCATAAATAAAGACAGCAGAAGAGTTCTACTTTTAATGGCTCAAATTCTCAAAAGTAAGTGTTTGTTCTGACTGCCTCCATTTCAAGACTTTCAGCTGCTGAGTTGCTGATGATCTCTGAAAACCAAGTTTCCTCAGGGTATTATTAAGATAGGTAGGAGAAGTGAAGTATCCTGGAGACTTGACACAGTAAAACAGAAGATTGTCAATTTCTACCAGTTATCCGTTGGTCTTTTAGGCTGCCTTTTACTAGGAACTACAAATGCATGTCATTTTAATGTTTGCCCACCCTTAAAAATATTTTAATTCTTCATATCTAACTAACATAATCTCTGGGACTTTGAAGACACTGAAGGATCTGAAGACTTCTAACAGAAGTTTCATCTCTGGAAGCTGTCCATAATCTCATCGTTTTTAATGACTTCTGTGAGTCAGAGGAACTTCACTATAGGATGACTCAGTGGTAGCTGAAAATCTCTGCATTGCACTGCATTGTGTAGACATGTCTTGAGTCATGTTCTCTAATTACCTCAGACTGTAGCTGTAGAAAGTACAAAGATGAGTGGAATACTCCAAATGGTGCCCTTTGACATTGCATGACTGAGATTATCATGTAAATGAAATCTCAAGAGTTGTCTGGTTCTCAGGTTAATGGTGCAGAGCAGAAGCTGAACAGGGTCCTTGTAGTCATTCCCATCTGCAAGTGATGGATGGTGCATCTTAGACAGCTTAATATTTTCAACAAGGTACAACAAGGTAGGATCCTTAGGTAGGAGCAGCACAAATCACAAACCCTTCCTGAAACCTGTGAGTAAAAACTAGTCTCAATACAGAAGAGACGTACTCTGACGTACATACGGACAGAAGATGGTACCTAAAACACTCATTAGGAATATAAAAGGAATCTTTAAAAGGCCAATTAGGAAATTCCCTCAAATTTCGGAAAGGATTTTAAACTTCACAGAAAATTAACTTTTTCTTCAAGCTTGTTTCATCATCTCTCTATATCAGGATTCTTTGAGTGACTTGTGGGGTGATGAATGACACTGAACAATGAAATCTATTTATCTATTCTTACTGCAGTGATTACTAAAGAAATACCACAGTTTTATTGCCCAGCTATTGTCCACAGGTACTCTGAATCTTCCTCAGACTGAAACAAGTAGATGTGTGCAACTAGGTGTCCTCTGCCAACTCTTTGGCTTTGAAATACATGAAGGTATTACTGAAGGCCCTTTACTGAAGGCCATCATGAAAGTTTCTTTTCAGTTAGGTGCTGCAGTTAGGTACTGGACAGAAGACCCACGGTTAAATCCTGGTCCTTGTAGCCTGTTCACAAAGAGAAGGGTGGATGTTCCAGTGTGCATCCAGATGTTGACTTGGCCATACTAAATCTGATACCAAGAAATTAACAAAACCTGGGGGCTGGAGAGCCAGAGTGGCTGTGCAATCGCCAATCTAGTCTGGAAACAATCTAGCTGTGCTCACAGACTACAGATCTGGTAAGTCTGCTCCATGTGGAAAAGAGAAGGCTTAGAGGTGATCTAATCGTGACATTCCAGTGCCCGAAGAAAATCTACAACAAAGATGGAGAGAGACTTTTTACAAGATCATGTAGTGACATGACAAGGGGGAATGGATTCAAACTGACAGAGAGTAGATTGAGATTGGATATTAGGAAGAAATTCTTTACTGTGAGGGTGGTAAGGCACTGGAACAGCTTGCCCAGAGAAGTTGTGGACTCCCTGTTCTGGAAGTGTTCAAGGCCAGGCTGTATGGGGCTTTGAGCAACCTCGTCTAGTGAAAGATGTCCCTGCGCATGGCAGGAAGGTTGGAACTAGATGATCTTTAAGGTCCTTTCCAATCCATATTCTTTCTGTTCTATGATTCTGTGAAGATGGGATGAGAGGTATGCCAGCTCAAGGTTATGTCAAAGGGTGCTGCCTCTGCCTGTCCAAATGATGATTTTTAGTAACACCAAGTGTTATCAGCTGGTTCAGGGCACTGAGCCCAGCATGCACTTTGGAGATCCTCCATTGTCTACCTATAGCATAGAGACAAAAATCCTTTCTTTCTCTGATCTTCATCTGTCAGGACTCAAGGTCTTTCAGGCCCTGCCTGTCTATCACTGCACTTTTGTACTACTCCTTTTCTGACGTGAAGTCTGATCTTAGCAGGGACACGCAATCTGTGGGTGGCAGTAAAACCTTGTCTAATTAATGTAATTTTCCTGTATCCTGTAATGACTCAGTGAAATGCACCAGCAATTTACCCACTGACTTTGATCTCAGAAACATTTAGGTCCAGACCCATTCTGTCTTACAGAGAGCCTATCTGCCACCATGTCATCATAACCGAGATCAAGCAGAGTGTCTCCCCTAGACCCGCCCATTTGGCAACCGAAAGAATTTTACTGAGAGCCCTGCCTTTGACTGTCAAATTCTCTCTTGATTGAACAAGACTGTCTACACTGATAGGACAATGAACATGAATTGTATTTTGGGTGAGACTTCTGTCTGTGGGTGGGATAGAGCACAGGTCATTGGGTGTGCACAGCTTATTTTTGCAGCCAAATAAATGTTAATATTTAAATCGGGTTTAGCTTGTTTCATGAACAGGAAAATGTTCTATCCACAAGATGACTGAAATTTTCACTGTCTATCAGAAATGATGCCAACAGGAAAGGAGGACATGACAAAATTCATTGCCAAAAGATGAGGAAGGTACTCAGTGATTGCAGCTGAAGGTGCTGCCAACTTCTACAAATTCCTCTTTGCCCTGGAGCCAAGCCAAACCGGAGAGCTGGAATGCACAGCAGAAAGAGCAGTTCCTTCCTAAAGAAAGCAATGCCAGATGAGGCAGGCCCGAATTGATTGCTGCTGTGGGACAGAGAGCTGTAGCTCTGTTATGGTTGTATTTCCATTCTGACAGCAACATGTGTGGTGGGACAGCTCATGGCCACCTGTCTCTTTGCTGTAAGGATTCCTTAGGGATTTCCTGTGTGGAAACTTCTGAAAGAATTCTGCTGTCTATTTAGAAACAAAAAATTTTGCCATATGGCTGCTTTACAACAAATCAAGACACATATCAATGTTGTTTCTGTTGTCTGATGCTCACCATCCCACAGTTCTTCTTTCGTCCACAATATAATGAAAAGATCTAAAAGCCTTACATCTTTGGGCTTCATCAAGTTGGTCTTTTTTCAGATGGACTGGACAGAAGATGCATGTTAAACAAATCAGAAGTAACAACTGAGTGCACACAACTGAAACAGATTTGTTTTCCAAGTATCAGTTTTTTTATCACTGCTGGTACATACATTTCCAAAGTGTTATACTGCAGGAACTCTTATTCAAAGGCTTCTTTGTAGCAGTAGTTGAAGGATTAAGACCTGCTTCTTAGAATATATTTTTCTCTAAAAAGAATTTGTAACCATAAGAAGGTGCTGGCTGTATAAGCCTTTGACAGAGGCAGACATTTGACAGAGAAGGAAATCTTCTTTCTCTTTAGTCCCTGGTGGGAGACATCAGCTCTCTCAAATAACCTCTGTTCTACAATCTTCCAGTTGATGATTGTTTTGTAATAGAAAGGCAACAAAAGCACACCACCATATCAGCAAGGCATATGACTACCACAGTCTCAGCTGCACCTGCTGATGCTGCAGTAAAGTCGTATGATGTTGGATAGCACTCTCTCTATCACTCTGTAGAGGATAGGCCAGTGGGATTCCTTCACTCACAGAGAAGTGGGGATGCACTGAACCAGCAATCTCCTCTGCATCAGTAGAGTTGAATAGTCTCAGAGTAGGAGAAGAAGAAAGATGAAGTCTCATAATAATGATGATGTGGAAGGGATTCAGCCCACTTCCACTAGGCTCTGCTCTCCCCATATCCTGAACTGGCCCAGTGGGAATCTCTCCAGAAAATGCTGATGGAGGCATGGTGAAAAAAAAGGAGTCCAAACTGTTGCCAGACTGTTGCAGGCCAGCACATTTTCCTGCAAGAATGCTTGGAGACCCGTTATGGGAGACCTTTCACCAGACAGATTGCTCACAGGTTTCACAGTGAGGTTGGGAGTCTCACTCTCCACAGATATTAAAAACCTGTCAAGACATAGCCCTGAGTAACATGTTCCAGGAGGCCCTACTTGAGCAGGGAGGTTGGACTAGATGACCTCCCATGGTCCCTTCCAACCTCAACCATTCTATGATTCTGATTGTGACAGATGTAATCATCATTTTAATTTATCTCAGCCTGCAACAAAGCACATTCATTATCCTAGAAAACCTGTTGCCGTATCTCCTTCTGATTTTAATTTTAGGCAAGTAAAAGATCTTTCCTTTTTACTGAAGGGCATTTAGCCAAGATGATTTTAATATTCTGGTACATACTTGTTTGCCTCCACTATCTATGATTTTAATTTAAGATGGACTGAAGTCTTTTCCCCAGACTCTCAAGAGCAATGAAATCATGGCCCCTGCTGAGCTGCACTGGGAGGTGACAGTGTGAAATCCCTGTGCACTGAGCTGGGACTGGCAAGCAGGGACCATGGGGCTGCCATAAGAAATAGCAGCCCTGCAGTTCATATCCTCTGAATGGCCACTCCCACAACAACAGACACACAAAAAATCCTTTGTTATAAGAACTTTCAAGCTTCACAAGTTTGCAAATCACAATTGCATTTATCTAGAAGATAACATTATTACTAAGCTACTACATAGCTTCACCTTTCTCCTGCAATACTGTAGTGACATTTTCACCAGCTATAAAGTCAGTCTATTCAGCCACAGCTAAATTTAATTTTAAATATTAAAAAAATTAAAATACTCAAAAAATTCTGGACCTTTTTTATAGGGAAAAATGGATTCTGAGCTCAGCCCAGTGAATAAAAAGAATTTTGCTGGCTTTTTTTGAAGTCACAGGCTCCAAGATACAGCTTCCAGTACACCACCCTGGGATGCACACTGACTGCTCTGATGCATTCATAAGAAACAAACAGAGCAAAAAAAAATCTGAATGCTAATCAGACATAACAGAGCACATTCAGTGGTGTCTCAGTCAAGACTTGTGATTCACACAAGATACAGTATTTGCAGAATGTTGCCAAGAATGCAGGAGTAGGTTTTGGACACCCACTGCTACAATCATGAAAGTTTAGGTTCAGTTTTCCAAATCTCATTTTTTCTCAGCAACAGAAAAAGAAGCACTGGCATGGAGGGAGCCTCAAAGTGACCAAACCCAGTGTCTCTACAATCACAGCAGCTAAGCAACCATTGAGATGCTACTGTCTGTGTCCATCTATGCTAGGAAACAGAAGAAAAGGAATCACTTTTTTATCAAAGAGGAATCTCACTCAACTAAGTCAACCTCCTCCAACTTGGGCACCAGTCAGGCTGTTAAGAGAATGCCATGGTAGCTTGTTAAGTTTTGTTGTTGGAACTAATTGGGATGAGGGAGGGAGAAACAACAGGGGAGGGCTTTTTCCTTGACCAGAGGAAAGTAAAACCTCCCACAAATATTTTTTGTGTATGGAAGTGTTTATCTTCTCATGAAAAATAGTCCTTTTATTTTCATTGAAATCCACAAGAGAAGTCCATCATTTAGTACTTTGGCAATGGCAAACTTCCCTTTTTTAAGGGTAAGGAGAGAGCTGATCACAATTTGTCAGAGGAAAGGAAGAACCTTATTCATGGGAAATTCTGAAGAGAATTTCTGTGTGAAAGTGTGTCAAGGGAAGTGCTCTTATTCCTCATCTCCTACAAATCACAGTGAGGTGATTTCTTCCAGCATTTTAAAAGAAATAGAGTAGCTCACACTAGGCCTACAGTAGACTTGTGCCTATCTGTTCCAAACACTTTTTACATAAAATTTCCTGTCACAGGCCATAATATAGTGTACATTTCTTCCCAACAATATCCTACTGGAATTTGAGGTACAGGTGGCTAGTGATTCTAGTCATTCTAGCATTCTAGTCCCATGCTCTGAGAAATAAGCATGCTCATCCCAGAAGAGCTTAGGTTTATTTGTCTTCCTCATGCTGCTATTTTCTGGTGAAGTAATTGACTTTGCATATCTTACTCAGCATCTCCTTGGCAACCTGGAACTGACTCCTCTTGTCTTCCTCTTACTAAGGCACTGTCACACTCAGTAGCAGGAGCAGCGAGGAAATGAGAGCAAGAGTGTGTCTGTAGAGGAGAGTGAGAGTGCCTCCCAAAGCCAGAGGTGCAAACAGCACCTGGAGAGGAGCCAGCACAAACTCCTTCACAGCAGCCCTGCTGCTGATGGTGATCATAGCAAACACTGCAGGAGACTGGATGCTGAACTCCATGGATGGTGGTCTGGCAACTTAATCAGAAGTCATCCTGAGCTTTGAACACTGATGAGGTAGCCACAAAGAGTACAAAAGATAGGGCTTGAGCACCTCTCCTATGAAAACAAGCTAAGAGAGCTGGGGTAGTTCTGCTTGGAGAAGAAAGGTCTCTAGGGAGACCTTACTGCAGCCTTCCAGTACCTAAAGAGGGCTTTTAAAAAGAGGAAGAGTGTCTTTTTACACCGGTAGATAGTGATAGGGAAGGGAAATGGTTTTAAAATAAAAGAGGAGATATCTAGATTAGATGTTAGAGCTAAGTTCTTTAGTTCTTTACTCATAGGGTGGTGAGGTGCTGGCACAGGCTGCCCAGAGATGCTGTGGTTGCCCCACCCCTGGTAGTGCTCAAGGCCAGGTTTGATGGGGTCCTGAACAGCCTAGGGGCTGACTAGGGGCTGACTTCCCTGACTATGGCAGGGGAATTAGAACTAGATGATTTTTAAGGTCCTTTCCAAACCAAGTCTTGTGGGAGATGGTATTGGTAAGTCTATCTACTATTATGTTAAAATATATTTGGAAGCATCAGTATAACTAAATAATAGGGAACAGCACAGTTCTCTAGGAGATGGTTTTGGCACACTGCCTCTCTTCTTGCTCCAAACCCCTGGCAGCAGGCTGCCTGGGTTACTTGAAGTGGAATTTGATTATGGCCTGCCAGCCAGAGCCTCTGCTACTTTGCTAGACTGCACAATGTGAGTGTGTCAGAACAAGTTCACTGCAGGGGAAACTCCACTGAAGTCAAGAGAGTTGTACTAAGAAAAAATCCAGCCCATCACTAGGCTTTTTTTTCTGAGTGAATCAAGTGCTGATGCAAGCAGGCACTGGTCCCACTGGAGTTGGCAGCAGCCTTTTGAGAGACTCAGGCCTGTTTATTTAGTGCTGCCCTGCTCTAGGACCAGCAAAATCCTTCGGTGTTTCTTGCCACATGACATTCCTCTGCAGAGAGAAATACAGTTAAGTGTAGGTATCATAAGTGCTTATAGCTGTGGGGAAAACTTCAGAAATATGTCACTGATAAAATACAACTTTCCTGATATGGCAGTGTGTAAAACCAGTTTTGAGACATCCATATGCATTTATCACAACCAAGGCATTTATCACAACCAAGTTACTACAGTTACTATCACAGCAGTCCATTTTGCTGCTGATCACATTGCAGAACCATCCAGCTTATTTACTTATCTCATTCCAAATTGCCAAGTTCTGTGGCAGCCTGGTTAGCTGGTTAGCACTCATTGTCTTTTCCTTCCCACTGTTCCCACTGTCTCCTACTGGAACAGCTTCTACAGTCCTATGCTGAACTACCAGCATGAAGTTTAGAGCAAATGGAGCTGAATATATGGGGTAGAGTTCAGTGAAATTTGATTTTAAATAAATAATTAAATATTCTTCAGTGAAGAAATTCTTCTGGATGTCCAGCCTGAATCTGAACCTCTCCTGGTGCGATGTGAGACCTTTTCCTCTTGTCCTGTCAAAGACTTTTCCAAACATCCTTTGTGTTGATACATTATAGAAGAGAAACCTCCAGTTTCCAAAGATATCTGCTACTAAATTTTCAGGCTGGTACATTGATAAGATGTGGAAATCAGAGGGACTGGGCAAAACAGATGCTCAAAGTACTCTTTAAGCTCCTTAGCAGCACCCCATGTTTTTAGAAATTGTTTTCCAAGATTATTTTCTAAGATTTTTCCCTGGTTTTCTTCTCTTTTGCCAGAACACTGGCTGAGGCCAGTTCTGCAGAACCAGCCTTGGTGCAGGATCTCTGTTATCTGATATACACCAGCACAAATGCACTGCCTTTCTTGGGGCAGTGAAAACCAGTGTCAGGCAAATGTCTGGACAGGCAAGGCAGAAATGAGGATACCACTGGAATGGCATTTTTCCAGATTCCAGTGATAAATTTGGTTTTAGTATCTTCAGTGGTGATGGCCATGACATTTTCCTGAAGATTAGTAATGCAAGGAGAAGTTTCTATCCTTTGGTAATTATAAACCTGAAATATGGCTCACAAAACATGGAAAAAAGCTCTTCCATTACCTGCTTTACTAAACCTTTGGGACTTCTAATGCAAATACAAGCTAGAAATATACCCATAGGCTTCACAAGCCTCTTGTTTACAGGCAAGCTCACCCCTTGGCAGCAGTATCTCTAGGACAGGACCACTGCAGTTATGTAGGGCTGTCACTGCAGTCACACTACTACAGTTTTTTCAAAGGGAAGAAATATATATGTAAGTATTATCTTTGTAAACAGCACTGATATATCAGAGATGGGAAAAATCACTGATGTGTGCATGTGAATGGCTGAGATTGTACAGGCTGATGTGCAGTCTTTGGCATTTGGGATTTCTGAGAGAATTTTGTTAAAAAGGGAACCTATAATTCAAACTAACTGTTCCTTCAGAGAGCAGGACAGAGGGAATGGGAGTGTTCTCTGAATGCAGGGAAATTCAGATGGTGTGATGGAGAGACTGCAAGGGGAACCCAGCCAGGTTTTGATTATTCCAGTTCAGATCAAGACAAAAGAATCAGTGACCTGCTGGATTTAAATGGTCAGTTTCAGTGGCCTAATTCTACCTTTTATGTTAAATCCCATCAATGCTTCTTTTGCACCACTTTACAAGCCCTTTGCCTGATTGAGGCCATAGAGAGCAAGCCAAGCATGCACTGTGACTCAGGAGACACAACACTGATGATGTAAGGGAAACCCTGTCCACTCCTCCCAGTGCTGGTTTTGGCCCCAGATGTCCAGATCCGTCCTGGGAAATGGCAGCTTTCAAATATGGACTAATTCATGTGTAAGCATCTCTCTTACCTGTCTGCAGCCCTGATCAGCTGTTATACTAAGGGGCACGTGGAGGTGGGAAGCAAAGCAGATAGCCAACAGAAATATATTTTCTTATACATCTAAGTATACAGTACCCAGCACAGGAGGAGTCCATGCAGCTCCAGCTGCAGGAACTGATAGGACAGGCTTGTGGGACACTGAGACCTGCTCTGCATGGCCACAGACATGTTGTTTGGCCACAGACAGATTGCTTCACTTTGCTTTTTCATATTTTTGCCCATCTGTAAAATGGGGTGTCTGTGCTCCAGCTGTGGGAAATTAGGGCTAAGAGCATGCCCTGAGTCACTGGGTACAGCTCCCCATAGTGCAGGCAGCATTAGCTTCACACCAGCTGGAGTAAAGACTTCAGCTTCCAGGAAGTGCCTTGGGCTCTGCATGGATAGGGAGTTTGGAGTTCCCATTATACCCTGGCTTCTCTTTTATTTCATTAACTTACATGAAACTCTATTCCACGTTTGTACATGTGATAATGTAAGTAAAGAACAAGAAATCTAGTAGCATAGAATAGTACTTTCAAAGGGCTAATAATTAAATAAAGACAAGACAGCTGGTCTCAGAGACAGAAAAATAAGATTGCGACTCAAGAGGCTTAGGCTGAGTTCCTAATTCTGCTGAGCTCTATACAGAGGCTGTGTTTTTAACAATTTCTCTCTTAATGTCTGGCCTTGAACAAACCAGCAGTTCCAAGGCTCCCTTTATAAAATCTATTAATAAATATATTAATTCACCTACTCTAAAAGTCTAGGTGATTAATCTAGTCTAGATTAATTCCCAATGAGATAGATGAAACAACTTAAGTGTAAGTTGTTTTGCTGCTAAGAGGCTTAGAGAGGCATAAATTTACTTGTAGATTTCTACATATGCATAAATACACATATATACAGCTTCTTCTCACAACACAGGAGGGAAGGGTGTGGCATATGTGTATTTTCATGAAAAAGGATGAAGACTTTTGTTTAAGCTTTCCATAAATAAACTACATCTGGAAGCAAAGAAAAAAAAAATCAGAATTTCATTATTAAAAGGATTAATTTTCTAAATCTCTGAGGAAAAAAAATGAATTGTTCTAGATATGGAAATTAATTTTTTTACTATTACACTTGCTACATTAAGTTTAATTGGATCAATATGATAGGCTGGCTTGTAAATATATGCAGTTCTTGACAGTGCTTTTTTACATTTAGTTATTTTGTGCTTTTTCATGTTTTGAATACAAATATATGGACAGATAGACAGTTAATGGTGTTTATTTGTTGCATTCAAAAGCAAGAGAAAGTATCTCCCTTGTATTTGAATTATGGCTGAGCAGGTTAGAAAGATCCCCAGCTTATGAATGTCCCCTAAGTCTAGGGGATCTCCCGGCAGCCTTTTTGTTCATAAAATCCATCTTTGTCACAAACAGCAAATCCGGGGCTATGGAATATCACAATCTCATTATGGGATGTCATCCCACAGCACAAATACATTATTCTCAGTGGATTTACAAACAGCGTAGCCAACATTGCCACCTGGATGTGACAGATGTACTGGGTATATTTACACTGAGACATGATTTACACTTGTCAGGACAGTGGCAAGAATAGGCTGCAGAGAAGACTAGAAATACTGTTGAGAGAGTTTCTCCTTCATGGTTCCTTAGACACCATAATCCCGGTCCTGAAGCAGGGGGTGGGGGAGGGAGCAGCTCTCCCTTGCTCTTTAAGTTACAGCTGGGTGTGGGGAATAATATTCAGCTCAGTATTTCTGCCTGCAGGGCCTGAGCTGTGCCTTCCAGCTGTGGGGGCAATGTTACCCCTTACCAGTAAAAGGAACTTGTAGCATCCTTGTCAGCCCAGCCCATGGATCCTGCAGATGTGAGGGGGTGAGGGATAATGTCTGTGTCTGACCAAGCTGCAGAAGAGCCCAAATTGTACCATGTGGAGTGTGCCTCAGTACCACCCTTTACTCCCAGAGGAGCAGCCCTCAGTGGCTCTCTGGACACTCCTTCTATGCCAAGGCAAGCAGCCCTTGGTCTCTCTGTCTGCTCCCTACTTGAAGGCTGAACTGTTGGCTTTGTTGATGCTTGAAACCCATCCTCCAGCTTTAGCTTTGTAGGAGCCTACAATCCAGACCTGAGCTGCACAGGGAACTGTCCTCACAGCACAGGTGTCTGCAGGGTTTGAGTACCTTTTCAGCCACTTGTAGGTTACCCTTGATGGAGACAGGGTATCCAGCTTCCCAGGGAGTAAGGAGCAAAATGCTGATAACAAAAGTACTACCAGTAAGAACATGTTGGTTTAATACTGGCCTCTCTAAGAAGGAGAGGTGTAAATGCCTGTGAATGAAGGTAAATCAAACTGAAACAGGCAATTCTGTTCCACCAGAGCCAAAAATAAATGTGAGCAAACCTCCAGGGTTCTATGAGATGAGACAAATGAGAGAGGAAATGACCCACTTAGAGCTGGAGAAGTCCAGATAACATATTAACATGGAGAGAACAGCCTGAGGGAATGTCTGCAGAGCTCTGTCACCCACAGAATCAGCAGGACTGATGGCACTCAGTATCCTGGCAGTCTGTAAAGCCAGCAGGGACTCATTGTTTTAAGGGCACAGAGAGGAGACTTTCACTCCTTCCTAATGAAGGAGGCGGTCAGAACATCCTTGCTCATGCATATGGGGCAGGAGTGTGGGGTCCTGCTGCAAAGAGGACATCCTCTGCTTTCTGGAGGTGGGAGAAGCAGCAAGTGATGCTCTGGGGGAGTAGGGAACAAAACAGCTTGGCTGGGATACAAGCAGAATATGGAGAGGAGTGTGAGTTGTGGAGCTCCCCCTGCCATCTCAAATGGGATCTGACCCCATTTGAGATAACCCCATGAGGGTTATCCTCAACCTTTGCATGGGCTGTGGACTACTACACATCCCTAAAACATGGTGCCCTTTCAGATGAACAGCAGGACACAGTGAAGTGCTGAAGAGAACTCTCAATCCAAATTCAAGGCCACACTGGGTCAATGATCCTCTAGCTGAGCAGAAGGGAAGCAAAGCAGAACAAAGCTGGCATATCTCCAACCAGCAACTTACAATCTAATTTCCATTTCTCAACTATGGGCATTTTAAGCCCAAAGCCTTTCTGAGTAAAGTGTCTGTGAAAATTAGGGCCTTTACAATCCAGAGGGTTTGTTTATGGCTCAGGTCTGCATGAGTCTAGTGCTTGAATTTCTCATCTGTGAAATTTTAATGGGGGAGCTGTAGAAAGAAGAGAGTTCTGCATGGTTTTACAGTAAAATAACAGACTTATGTTTTAAATATGAGATATCCACAGTGCAAAATTAGTCAAGTACAAAGTGAGTAAATGAAGAAATGAAAAGAAAAATTAAATTAAAAAAAAAAAAAAGCACAAAAGTGAAAATCTGTTGACAGATTACAGTTGTGCTCCTGTGGTCACCAGTGCAACTGGTCTGACTCCTTGAGCAGAAGTTAGGAAGATAGATGGTCACCTATCTATTAATTTCTACTGGGGATGCCTTTTTCTTTTTTTCAAAGTTTGTGCTAAGATTAATTCTGGACTTTAAGTATAAATGAAAGTGACTCTTGACATGTTGAAATAAAAATTCCCAGAGAAGAGAAATTGATACTGTTTACTGTGCAATGGCAATGTGACATCCATTCAAAAGCATGCATATCAGACCCTGCTTCTCTCTAAACCAGAGCAGATTTTAATTCAGAGTATAATTATGTTATTTTCCTAACCCAGGGAAATGGGAAATCACATGCCCACCTAGGAAATGAGCACCTTTAATGACAAGGCAGCTGCAGAAGTCGCATGCCGACACTTCTACATCTCATTAGGTCAGACTTGTAGGGTAAATTCTCAAAATTAACTTTCTGCAGCCAGTATTGCAGCATGATTGTTACAGATCTCGGTGCAGAGAAAAAAGTGGGGCTCCCATCCAGCCAGCCCCTAGTTCACAACTCCCCATTTGCCATCTGCTTATGCCAGCACAAGGCTGCTGTGCTGGGGCCTTGTTGCTGTGAGCTTCATGGCTGCATCCTCCCACACAACTTGGAAATTTATCTTGACCTGTTTCTCTTGACAGATGAATAAAATTGCTTCTGAATGCAAACACACACAAGATATAGCTGTGAATAACAGCTACCCTTGATACCAGCATTTCACCTCATTGCCTGATCAGTCAGAAAGAGAAGCAGGGGCTGTCTTGATGGATAAGGGACTGAAATATTGATTCAGTGCTGAATTCACACTTTTCCATAGCCTGGATCTGATTCTAGGCCATTCTACTCACCCAAAATGTACTGACATTTACCTTCTCAAATCCATAAGTCTTCAACTGTCCATGGGAACTCCACCTCTGGAAATTCCAGTGATTTAAGTAGATATCCAAGTATGAACATCTTTTGATTTGATTTCATAGTAAGGTTCATGGTTGCTCAGAAGGAAACATTCTGCTTTTGGGTTACTAACACTTCCTCCTTGAGTGAATCAAGAATGGCTTTTCCATTTTCACTCTGCAACTTACTGTGTTGCAGGATGCCTTTCAAAAGTTCACAGATCAGCAAGCTCTGAGGATTCACACTACATCATTGGCATAATAGTGCAAAGATGCAGAGCAGGGAAAGAGTCCTGTGAAACTGTTTGTCACAAAGCTGAAGGAAATGGCTGCTCCATTGCTCAAGGTTATCCTGCCTGCAGTGATTTCCAAGAGTCCTATGTATCCCCTTCTGTTAATCATAACACTCTGTCACTCCATCCTAGTCTCTTTATCATGAAAATCCATCCATGGCAGAGTGCAGTCAATAAATGAATTTACCTTGAGGTCTTCAGTGCATGTTGGATCAGCTACAAAATGATTGGGGGCTCTTCCTAAATCCCATGTGTCTTAACTTTGACAGGCAACTTTTCCAAGTGTCTCTGATTAGTCTTCTAAACCCTTCTTTAGGCATGTGACTGAAGCACCAGAACTTTCTGAGAGCTTTAGCTGACTGACATTAATGACACTCCAGCCATGTTTCCAAGATGTCAAAAGACACATTTTGTTTGGAGCAGGAAACTGTCCATCCGAATTTGTTTGCTGTAGGAACAGAAGTTTGGCTATGAGCTTGTATTTATTTATGGGTTATAGACCTATGAATAAATACATCACTAATGCCCATAATCTCAACAGTTATTTCTGCTCTACAATATATGGGAAGTATTTAATGACCAAAATATGGCAAGGTGAATATTAGCCTTTTGTGGCTCTGGAAAACTTCCTAGGGCTCTCACTCTGTGTGTATGTGTGTGTTTTCACTGTCTGTGGACAAAGCCTGGCTCTGTTTCTGTACTTTTCAGTACTTGTCAGTGAGAAGAGATGAGAAAAATGTCTGCAAAGTTACCCAGCTTGGTCAAAGGTAATCAGACTCAAATATGGTGAGGCTGCATGACAGTTCCAGCATGTCCCTGATGACTTGAGTTTCACAACAAAATGTTCAGAAATGTGGAGGGTCACTGAAACTGTGCCAGTGAGCCTGGATGGATGATACAAATGTCATATTTCTATAGACCTTCCACATGAAAGAAGAAAAATTAAATAAACCTGTGATTTTCACTTTATTGAAAGTCTCCTTTCCTGCATCACCAGGAATGTGATGCTGGGTGAATGTCGTTGCAGAACTCTCCATCTGTCATGCTGGCCAGTACTGTCTTGTTTCTGTGTTTCTTCACAGACTCATGCCTGTGTGAGAGCTCTCTGAGGTGGAGATCCTGCTTTTTGGGTTTGTTGTTGGGGTTTTTTTGGTGTTTTTTTTTTTTTTTTTTTTTTTTTTTTTTTTTTTTTTGGGGGGGTTTTTTT
>WBNO01022646.1:607182-623866 GCA_013400575.1 Peucedramus taeniatus | reverse complement strand
TTTTGTTTTTTTTTTTTTTTTTTTTTTTGTTTTGTTTTGTTTTGTTTTGTTTGTTTTTTGGTTTGGTTTGGATTTTTTGTGGCACAGCATCTGACATGGTAAAGTTTGACTTTTTAACCAGCTCTTGTGAACTAGCACTGAACATTTCTGATGTGAGCAATATTTAAGAACAAATCAGATTTTTAAAACTGCATGTTGCTCTTGAGGCTTCTGTGTAGAGGTGAATTTTACCTTTTGAGATTTCATTGTGGGGCAGGGTTTTATGTTCTGAAGGTGTGGCAAAGTCAGCGATCTGGGGAATACTCACAGCCTACATCTCACCCCACTTACTCTCTTAATTGTACCAGTGCAACTGTTTCTGAGGCCCATGCTAAGAACAAGAATAGGGAACTGATCCAGCTTTTGGAAGAAGAAAATGGCTAAAGGATGCAACTATCTATTCACTACTGGCCCAGTAAAGAAAGTCTCAAACCCTTGTACAGCCAAGGGAGTTCATTGCAGCAAGTGAATGGGAATGAGCAGTAGTACTGGTGGAGTATGGGAACCAGTATGGCACTTAATATGCTGAAACACGGTCTGGAAATGATGCTCTGGACTCTTGCCTTCCTTCCAGTTTCTCTTTCACTCCATCAAAGTAACAAAATCTCCTGTCTGCTTATTAAGAGCAAGCTATCTCTGCTGTTAGTGAGATGTTGGTCAGGAGAGAGTAGAAGCTCTGAAGTGATGCTCATTACCTGAACTGGCAGCAGTGTAAATCTGGGTCAAGAGGGAGTGGTCAGGTCAGGTCAGGCCAGGCCAGGCCAGGGGTATTGCAAGGCTGTTTCAGTGCTCACTTAGCTGCTCTGCTTCACAAGCACTGATCTACTTGCTTTTTATTTCATCTCATGCAGAGCACAGAGTGCAAGGGGACAGGTGCTCTGATTCCTGTGATGTGCTGAAGTTGATGACTCCTAGTTTGCTCATCAGTGCAGCAAAGAAAATCAGTCAGTTGAGGTAACACGCTAACATGCATTTTGGCCCAAAGCCTCTCCAGCTACAGCTGTGAGAATGGCTTTTGTTCTGCCACACTGGAGAGAAGAATTCTCATGTATATTTTAAACAGGATACTGAAAGTAAGGTCTGATCTTCCTTGCTAATACCAGGGAAATTTTATTGAACTCAATGGAAATTGCATTCAATAAACAAAATCTGAAATCCCTCAGTGGTAAAAGGATCAGGTCTTGCAAGCTCTCTGTTATGCCTATAAAATTAATTTCCATTAGCAAATTAATTTTCTTTTGCTTTTGTCCAAATGAGCGATGATAATCCAGCCACTATTACAAATAAGCATACTATCACTGGTAGCATTGTCCTTTTCTGTTTACTGCATCTCTCCTGTCCTGAGTTGATTTGGACACAAGTGACATCAGTCACATCTGGAGAGATTGCAGCCAGGGTAAGTGAATGTGGCAGAGAAAGAAATTGCAGAGGTACAGACCCGGCAGTGAAGCAGGGAGGTACTGCCATGATCCAGTCCAGGAGAGAACTGTGCCCATCTAGTAACTGTAAATCTAGTGGAAGAAGGGATGTGATTTTATGGCTTCATTTGTAATGCAAGAGGCTGTAAATTCATCTATAATCCAAAATGGACTAAAAATTTCAGCTGACTGTTAATGGAGGATATGTCCACTTATGTGATCTCACACATCACTTAAAACTACAGAATATCTGATGGCTCCTGGGTATGAATAACACTGTCAGGTGCTCTTGTGTTGTCATTGTCTACTTCATCATTATAGCTACACTTTATCCTATCCCTAATTTCGGTAACTAGGCAGGTAAAAATTCTTGCATCTACAAGGGTTTGCACACACAAAATAGTATTTTAAAATTGGAGACCTCTTTTCACCCTCTGCTTTCACTGGATAATGCATCGTTGCTGATTGTTCCCTTCTGGGATGGAGGACCCCAAGTAGACAGATAAACAACCTTAAAACTTTACTTTTGCAGGCTCACATAGATCTGCTTGAGGAAGCCCACACACTGCATGGAATGTCCCAACATATTGTAGGCTGGTTAGAAAAGGCAAACCGGTGTAGTTAGAGAAATTTGTCAGCAAGAAAATTAAATTTTATCTTACCCATGATATTTTCATTGTAGGGGTCTATATGGGGAGAACTGGTGACAGCTCTCCAAATTTTTCAGTAAAATGTGCTGTTGTGACAGACATGGACAGAAGCTGACTGACTGACTGATCAACCTTTTGATTTTAATACACAGTCTACAGCATCAGGTTCCTGGCACACTGCAGGCACAGCTTCTATTACACCTTTCCTGCTGGAAGTTGAGTAAATATACTTAAAAAGTAAACTAAAAAGTCACAGTTCATTGACAGTAACTGAACAGAACTGAGAAATGATAGCTTGAGGAGTCAGAGGCTAAATTACCTGCAGAGAGCATGGATAGGTAGAGACATCAGCCACTGTGCACTGCAGCCAAAACATGGTCAGCCAGCTGTCTGTCCAGTTCCATAGCACCTCTGCATTATGGGTCTGCCCCCCTCTGCTTGTCTCTTACAAACAATGCAGTGGGTGGCAACTCAGTACCTGGGCTGTGTTAGCCGAAAGGATGATTTGTTGTAGTTCTACCCACAATATTTTGCTGGTTTTTATGTCTATTCTACTCATTCCTGAGCAGCTGTTAGAGCCTTTTTTCTTCCTACTTAAAGTCTTTACTTTCTTCTCCTCTAGCAGCATGTTGCTTACATGCCCTGATCAGAGTAATCAAAGGAAGTTGTGAGATGCTCAATTCATGCAGTTTGACTTCCTGCCTAAAGGTAGGCTTTTTCTTCAAGGCTTGAAGTAATGTTATACAGGCTTCCTCAAATCTCCTTTTTCCCACAAAATGAAGAAGTCAGTTTTACCCAGCTAAAAATGCTATTTGAAGTCAGATTGTAGCTGTCTATACATCAGTGAGAAACATAAACCTCTGCACTGAACTGATCACACTGGGCTCACAGCCAGTGCCTGGTGTCATCCACCTGCTTCACCTACTTCAGCTCAGAGCTCTGGGGATAAGAAACAAGTCTTTTTAGAAAATAAGTCTTTTTTTTTTTGAAAAACCTTCTTCATGGGCACTTCCACCCCTCCCCATCTGCGACATGAACAGCTACCTGGACTTTTCAGCTCTAGAGCTGAGCACAAAGGGGGAAAAGGCCACAAAGAGGTATTTTTAGACACCTCATTTCTCCCCACACTCCTGGCTTGAATACTGGCTAAAGCAATAGAGAACCAGGTTATGAAAGCCACAAAACCACACTAGAGAGGAGTTGTGCACAAGGCATTAGCCTCGCATGACAGGCCAATTTCCTAGGATAGGAAATTTCCTTCTTAGCTTCCAACTTCTCTCCTACCCTTACTGGTAGTCTTGTCTGCTGCTTTACAGTGCTTCAGCATCACTAAAGGACAGACATGACCCAACCCACTACAGACCCACATGGGGTCTGTGCCAGGCACTGAAGGCTTTCCTGTGCTAGTACCCCACATCTTCAGCTCAGGACTTAATCCAACAAGGTATTATTATGTTCTATTACCAGGAAATAGAGTGTAAAAACACAGTTATAGTTAATACTTCTCTGAGATATGTTGTGCAAGCCAACCTGGAGAGGACACTGTAATCTTTTTGGTGTTACACTAACCTAGTGCCCATAAGGAAAAGCAAATATCAACTTCAAATTAACTGTGAAACACACAGTGAAAGCTAAGTGGAGTGAATGAGGAGAGCCCAGAGATAAAACAGGCTGCTCTCCAGATATTATTCTGAAAATTAAAGTGAGTGGATGGAAGATATACATCACAAAAATATTCTATTATGCTCAGTGTACTAGAGCAGAACTTTCACCCCTTTAAACTCTCATTAAAATGCAGCCATTTTTGTTTCAAAGGATTAACATGTTGGCTCTAAAGAGAGAAGAAAAATGTGATTCATGGTGTGCTTGGAATTAGATATTGTTAATTGAAAATAACCCTAGGCACCTACACAGTGCTTTTCAGCTCAGAATCTTGAAACTATTTTGTTTGTATAAAATTCATTCATGTAAAGCGGCTGCTAAAAGACATGTGCAGCAAAAATCTCATCAAAAAGTACTGAGGGAGCCCTTGCATGCTTCCACTGTACACTAAGGCAAACATCAGTTATGGGCAGAAGGCTTTTGAAAATGTGGGGACTCACTGTCCCATAGGAACAAAACACCTGTCTGTAAAAATAGCAGGAAGTTATTTATCATGGTTTGGCTACAGCTGAATGGGTATCTGTACAGCTAGATAAAACAAGTCCCCTAAAAACTGTGGAAAAAAGACACTGGCACAGTTTGACTTCTGTCACTCTGACTATGGAAAAATATTCATTGTGAAATGAGGACTTTGTAGCCTTGTGCAAACTCCTAATCAAAATTAATGTACAGAAGAAGTTACTAGTGGTGGATTTTGGCCACATTGAATTTTCTGATGGTCTGAATCCTCCAGTTTAGCAGGGAGGTTCAGAGCACCCTTAAGTCCACTGTGGTCAAAAGCCACAGCAAGATCCCCCAGAGGACCTCCACAAAAAAGATCAAAAGATAGGCAGTCTGGTAAGGGACTTTATGAATGAAGGTCAGTGACTCTTAACTCAGCTTCATTGCAAATGCTCCTGGTTGGCAAGTGGGGGATTAGGCCCCCACAGTGTAGGGGCTTACTTAAGGGCAGAGAACCACTTAGTCTGGAGGAAATGAAAACCCCTTCAGTCATGTCCTTTTCTCCACTCTCATGGTGTCAAATGAAGAAGAAGCACCATTCATTAATTACAGTAATTTTATAAAATATCAAGCAAAAGCCATTAAATTTATCAAAAGCAGAATCAGCTAATTCAGAGAGTGGTCTCTTTCCTTTGGTCTCTGGAGTAGTACAGTGACATTCTGTAGTGGTGCTCTGAAGATTTATGGTTTACTTGCTTGTGCAGTACTGGCACTGATCACAGAATCACTGGGTTGGAAGAGACCTTCAAGATCATTAAGTCCAGCCCATGCCCTAACACCTCAACTAAACCATGGCACCCAGTGCAACATCCAGGGGTGGTGACTCTACCACCTCTCCAGGTAGGTCATTCCAGAACTTTATCACTCCTTCTGTGAAAAACTTTTTCCTAATATCCAACCTATATTTTCCTTGACACAGCTTAAGACTGTGTCCTCTCATTCTGTCAGTTGCTGCCTGCAGAGACCAATCCCCACCTGACTACAACCACCTTCCAGGAAGTTGTAGAGAGTGATAAGGTCACCCCTGAGTCTCCTTTTCTCCAGGCTAAACAACCCCAGCTCCCTCAGTCATTCCTCCCAGGGCTTGTGTTCCAAGCCCCTCACGAGCCTTGCTGTCTCCTTGAGCATTTCAGCATCCTTCCTAAACTGAGGGGCCCAGAACTAGACACAGCACTCAAGGTGTGGCCTCACCAGTGCTGAGTACAGGGGGAGAATGACCTCCCTGCTCCTGCTGGCCACACTATTCCTGATACAGGCCAGGATACCATTGGCCTTCTTGGCCACCAGGGCACACTGCTGGCTCATGTTCAGCCAGCTGCTGACCAGCACCCCCAGGTCCCTTCCTGCCTGGGCACTGTCCAGCCACACCATCCCCAGCCTATAACACTGCAGGGGTTATTGTGGCCAAAATGCAGGACTCGGCAATTGGATTTATTAAACTTCATCTTATTGGACTCTGCCCATCCATCCAACCATTCCAGGTCTCTCTGCAGAGCCCTTCTACCCTCCAACAGATTGACACATGCTCCCATCTTAGTGTTGTGTGCAGATTTACTAATGAAAGACTCAATATGCTCATCCATGTCATCAATAAAAATATTGAACAAAACTGGCCCCAGCACAGACCCCTGAGGAACACCACTGGCTGCCAGCTGGATGCAGCAGTGCTCACCACCACTCTCTGGGCCCGGCCATCCAGCCAGTTCTGAACCCAGCATCTGAGGGGCCCTCTGTTCCTCTCAGAAGGGAGTCGCCTACTATGACAACCCTACTTTTCTTTTTAATGTTAGAGGTGGTGATCCGTCCGACAGATGAAGATTTATCTTTTAAGTAATTTGTTTCTGAACCCATTGTGACCTACTATAAGTTTACTGATAAGTGACTAGGATTTAGAGTGGTTGGGACAGTGATGTAATCAAAGTCACACTTTGGTACATGGAGGCAAAATAAGTATCAAGGCCAGGAAATTTTGCAAAGTGCTACCAGATGAAATAAATAACTGGAGTGAAGATGAAGAGAGTACCACGTACTGAAAGGAAAGATCTGTTTGAAGTGGAGAGAGCCAAGATGACAATTTTGATGTGGCTAATTGATGCAGCAATTCCAGCAGGAAGTCTTGTAACTGATGAGTGTATCCAACACCTCCAAATGCCCACTGGGAAGCAGAGGTGATGAACATCTTTGATAAGCCATTTTCTGCAGGCTTTCATTCTTTGCTAAGGTAAGGGATGATTTCTCACAGACCTAGTAGCCCCTAATGACCTTTTTGTATTATCAGCTGGGGCCTGCCATCGCTCCGGGAAACAGGAATAGCTTCCTTTCACACTGTGTCTGGGAGGCAGGTAATGAGATAGGGAAAGATACAGGTACAAGACTCAGTGAGGACAACTAAATCCAAAGTGCTATATTCTATACCCAGCTTTGGCTCTGGTTTCTCCAAGAAAGAACTAGCTATAAGCTGCATGTAAAAGGCCAGTGGTATTAAAGCACTTGGCTCTGAGAGGATCTGGGAATGAGAAATGCCACACACTAGAAGCTATTACTGTTGTCATTTTACTGTGAGCAGTTCACTGTCAGCCTCAAAGAGTGGTGGAGGAGGAGGGTGGAGTGGAGGAGGCTGAGGAAAAGCCATTAGGATGGGCAAAGAGGGCACTTCCAGGAGCACACTTATGATAGAGCTATGGATAAATCTCTCACACCAGAAACCCAGAAAAGTCAGTGAAAAGGCTCTTATTGTTGTCACCAAGGTCAGGATTTCATAGAGGTCTGACCTCAGCTATATGTAGTCTGAAGTATAGGTCACAGCCTCACAAAGGGAGCTCCAACAAGGCATGACACTGGAGTGATATTTGCCTTTAAGCTCTACGATATGTCACCATGGCTTTTATGTCTCATTCTTCTCTCCTATGTGTGGCCTCTTCCTAAGGCTCTGCATTGAGCTCCCTG
Source organism: Peucedramus taeniatus (assembly GCA_013400575.1). Taxonomy (NCBI): domain Eukaryota; kingdom Metazoa; phylum Chordata; class Aves; order Passeriformes; family Fringillidae; genus Peucedramus; species Peucedramus taeniatus. The sequence continues at coordinate 616,650 of WBNO01022646.1, read as the reverse complement.
CAGAGGTCATTAGTGCCTCTCCTGGGGCAGCAAATGTGGAGACAAGGGCTAAAAAACCACATGGGTTTCACAGGAACTCAGTACTACATCCTAGAAATACTGTCTCTGTCCTCAGATAGCTTTCCAAGCACAGGAGGGGGAAAACACGAGTGGTGTTTCAATTAGCACTCTGCAGCTCCCCAGATGTGCCAGGGTTCTCAGAGCCCCGAGTTCACTGCTACACTGAGCCTCCCAGTGTTAATGGAATGGCACCTGCTGCTGTGTGCAATGCCTCCACAGAGCACCCCTTCCCTGCCAGCCCAAAGGGAAGATGTGGCAAAATCACTGAAACTCTGACTCTAGCAGAAGGTGGAGTTTGATGTCCTGTTATAAAATCACATGCAGGGAGCTGAATCCTTGGCCCTCATCGTTTCCCAAAATTAAGTGAATTTCCCACAGAAATGCAAGGAAATTTTATCTTAATAAACCTTCATTATTTACTGGCTTTACTTTGCTTAAGTAGCCAGGGGGAATTTAAACTGATCATTTGTTTTCCTGTGGAAAAATCCCATGCACTGTAATAGAGGAGACCTTGAAAGGCTTTTATCTTAATTACTGCAGAAAATTACAGAGAATTAGATCCTTTGTAATGGTTTTCTGAATCATCCTTTGGGATTTGATAGCAAGAATATAATTCGCTATTGAATTGTATAGACTAGTGGAATAACAATGCCTCTAGAAAAGTGTTCACTATCTATTAATGTCTATAGGGCTTCCCTATAAAAGATTTCTAAAAGCCTTTTATTTACAAATATTTCCAGGGGGTTCTATTATGCTGTTCACCTTTGTTTACAATGTACACTCATTAGAGTAAGAAGAGAAAAAATTAACAGCGGAGACCAGTGATCTGGTTTCTGGGGAAAAGGACAGCATGAAATTACAGGACACCATCTTTGTAACCCTGTGAAAAAGCATCATATGGCCAAGGAAGGCAGAAAAAAGCTAAGGTTTTTATCCTGCATGGAGTTACTGCTGGCAGACCCTTGTTCCCACCTAAACTCTGCAATTTTAGGGAGATGCAAAGAGTTTTATTTTGGATTATAGCTCCATAAACTAACACAGTAAGTTGACAGTGGAATTTGATCATATCCTGGAAGCTTGCATGCAAGAATCCATGTTTGTATGTGTTGTAATAATTGATCACTTATTACTTCCTTCAGCTGAGCAGCTGCCGGGTCTTTCAGCTGCAATCACAGCTCCCTCCTGAGCAGACTGTGCTGCACATAGCCTGTTTCTTCCTCCCCTAGTACTTGTTGCATAGACAGAAAATGACTCCCTGAACCCTGCCCTGCACCCTCACTTCCACATCACAGACATCAATTCTGTAACCTAGGGAAAACTGGGTTTTAGTTGGGCAGTGGTTTGCTACACAGATCTGGTCTCTCTGCTAACATGCTTAAGTGTCTGAGAAACGCTTGCAATGGCAGCGTGGTGGGGCACTGTCAGGTGCTTTGTGTATTTGGGAGTGATACCAAGCTCCTATTCCATTCCCTGGTCAGCAGTAAGAGCAACACAGTATCTGCTTTGGGAGTTTTCCATTTCTGATGAGTGTTTCTGCTCCTCTTTTGGTTTATGCTAACTGCTTTTGCTCTCTTCTTATATGACAAGGAAGGAAGTTCCTTTACTTCTTGTATGAAGGAAAAGACCTTGCTGAGGGTAGTTGTGTGCTTTTCAACAGATCTGTTATTTCACCACCTGATGGGGAACACACTGAACAACACCTGACTCCAAAGTGATGCCAGAGTTACCCTGCGTTTAAGCAGTACAGGTGAGGCTGCCACCTGCAAGGGTTTGCAGATCTGGGAACAAGAGAAGTCACAGAAAAAGTCGAGGCATCTATCCTCCATTACCCCTTAAAAGTGCCCAGCAGGGAAAATGGAAGAAGGATGTCGACAGCAACTTCAGAATTTACTTGTTTCTGAAAAAAAGGTGAGGATAGAAGAGGAAACACAGTGAGTATGTGAGCTTCCAGGTGACAACATGCCAAGCTTTCACACAGGACTCACAGAGGGATTCTAGCACTGAAGGATACTAAGGGTTTTTTTGGAGAGAAATTAAATTAGGAAAATATTACAAAGGTGTCCCAACATTGCATACCCGTGCCAGATATCCCAACACTGCACACTGATGCATTGAAAGTCCACATGACAAAAAGTGTTTGATAATCTCAGAGTAAAAGGTGCTTTTCATTTTCCAGGGACCCATTTATATTGCAGATATTCATATGTCAGCTGCTAACACAAAACACTTAAGGGTAAATACAGACCATTCCAGAAAGCAGAAAACAGCATGCTCAGTACTGGAAGTAGAAAACAGATTATGTTAGTTATTAGATTTATAAGTTGAACTAAAGCTAGAAAAACCATTCATGAGTGTTGCAGTTCTGACCAAGTCCTGGTTCACTAATACCGTTCATGAAAAGCACAATTACCTTGTTTTTCCATATCTTTCCTTCCTTCCCTCTCCTCCCATTCTTTCATTATTTTTCATTTGCAATTGTCTGTCTTGGCAGACAGACAAGTCCTGTGTTCAGGACACAAACTCCTACTCATTATTATAGATCTCTAAAATGTTTTATCTAACACATTTTCAGGCTGTCACAAGAATTACAGGAGAATTTTTTTTTGTTATTATAGATTGTTCCTGCTTTTTGTTTATCCATCTCAGATTTTCCCTTTCTCAGATATCAACCCATGCATCAGCCAAAGCTGTGCTGAAAGCTGCTTCTCAACAACACAGAAAAAGAGCTCGTAAAAATCTGTGAGCAGTAGCCAGATGCAGAGAGGTTTTTTAGTGAAGCAGGGTAGTTAAATACATTACAGAGCTCAGGCCTCCTGGATTTCATTCTATGTTAATGTATTTTTATAGAAAGCCACGAAGAAATCTCTTAGATCTTTATGCTAATGAAAAGGAGATTGATATATAAGTCAGTGTGGTTTGACAATCATTTACAGATTGGGGTATTCTAACTGGAAGCATAATGTTGGGAAAGGCAGAAGAAAGGACTTTTGGCTTTAAACATATGACCAAGGGACAGTTTCGTCTTTGTGTAGATGCAGCCACAGGGAATTGTAGCATTTCCTGCAAACCACCATTTCCCCACACCCTTATGACAACTAGTAAGAAATGTGTTCTTCATAGGAAAGAGTCTGGGTGTTGGAGTGTTTCTTGTTTTCAAACTTAGAAAAATATCCATCTTTTATGGCTACAGCCCTTTTACAGCTGTGGCCACTACACAATGGCCTGGAGAACTGAGCCACCTGTGAACTCAGTGTGGGATTTTAAGTAAGAAATGATGCTGAGACTGGTACATTACAAGGCTCCAAAGAGGTAGCAGGTATGTCTACATCACAGTTGCTATTTTACTGAGTTTGCATGTAAAATGCTGTGTTGAAATCTGCTCAAGAGCTGCAGAATATGTGAAACTTAAACTGCTGCTGGTAGTCACCTTGTGAGAGGAGGGCTGGCTCAAGAAATGGTGTAATTGGGTCTTGTGGGTCTGTACATCACTGCAGGCACAGACCACTGGTAACATTTCAGAGCTCCTTGACGGGAAGAGAGTCGCTGAGTGAGGTCTCTGAGCATACAAGGAACTGAAACAGAAGTGCTAATGACTACTTCTTCATTGTTTTTATATCTAGTTTCCAGTACAATAGGGCCCTGATTATAATTTGTGGGTTTTGATACTATTGTAATACAAGCAATTAGCTACAAATGAACAACAGCAATGAGCAGACAAGCTATACATAATGCATATAGATGTGTAAGGGAGCATGTCATACTGTTTGTGTTCCTCAAACTGCCCCACCAAAATTTATTTATTACATATGGAACCAAACCCAAGCACCAAATCTGTATCCTCTCCATGTAGGTGAAATTTGCACATGGATGAGGGATTTAATGCTCTGGTCATATCCTTGTACCAAAGCATTTACTCAAGTGTAGCACTGCAATGCTCAGCTCTGCTCAGATATGAATCCAAATTTTACTGCTTGAGAAAATCCCAATTTCAAAATAAATCTAATGACAGAAAATTAACATAAATCCAGGAAATGACCTGCAGAAACCTGTACAAACTTTGCTTACAGAGGCCCTGAGCCAGCCCACTTAGAGACTATGAAGATTTTCAGATCAACTTCAAAGGTGCCTGGCTACAATCTAATGATACTTTACAATAATGAGATTAACACATCACCAGTATATTTTCACTGAAGAAAAAGNAAAAAAAAAAAAAAAAAGAAGACACTGAGGCAAGAATAGTAAATGATCCACCTGGGGACTTTCAATAGCTGTTGTCTGAAGCTGCTTGAGAATCAGGAGTTTGCTTCTTAGAACCTTACTTAAAAGCATCTGCTCTTCTTTTAGAAAATGTTTTAAGCACCCTGAGTATGGGTACTTTGAGGCTGGCTATGACAGATGCAATGCTATTATTTCAAAAAATTTTAATGAGCACAGCTCCACTGCCATGCGGACGGCTCGATGCTGTGTTCTGCTGACAGGATGCAGATCACAACTCTTCACAGGGAAGGCTTTTTTTTTTTTTTTTTATTTTTAATCTGGAGAAGAATTTTAAGTCTGTCAGGAAAGCAACACACACCTTTTTAAAACTGTCTGAAGACTGTGGTGTGTACTGGATGCTATTGGTCTGACAATTCTTGGCATATTGAGATTGTGCCTGTAAATCATCCAGATTTTTAGCTACAGACACAAAATCTGTGGTTCCTGGAGGGGGAATAAGGAGGGAGCAGAGCTTGTCATTGTCTCTGGGAGACACCTGGGGGACACTAGGTGTTTGGAAAGGGACACAGCTGAGTATAATCCATGCTAGTTTGGCTGGGAAATTTAATAGTTGTGACCTCACATGTCCCATGTGGAGACAGCTCCAGGTGGGGAAACTAATGGAGTTCATGGCATAAGTTATTAGAATTGAGCTGATTTTACCCTAAAAATGGGGGAAATCAAGAGGGAACCGTGAATACAAAACAGGAGCCCAATTTCTTGCCATTTCGAGATCTCCAGAGTCTGGAAGTGCTGTGATGGAGCTCTGTGACTGCAGATCCTCAAAGTCTTGCCCCTTTGAAGCATGCAACTTGACTAGCAGAGCTAGGGAAACACCATGAGTCCAGACTTCATATGAAAGGATGTGTGTACCCTGAGTCTGCACTAAACCCAGGCTATGCAGATCCCAGCCTTGTGGAGCCTGAAGACTCCTAACTGTAAGTGCTGTTTTGAAGATATTTTTGGGGTGTATGAAATACAGGCAAAGTTTCTGGCATCAGGAGGAAGGGAAGACCTGACGCAAAGAAGCACAAGGAGTGCTTTGGTTACATCATGGCATTCTGTGACACTCCAGCTCTGTCCAGGAGTCCCAAAAATGCCTTGCTACAGAACCAGACTAGTGACTGCTAGTGGAGGGAAAGATCTGAAGAGCAACGAAGCAGCTGAAGTACACCAGGATATCAGCAGTCCAATGAAAGTGAGGTCCTGATTAATGTGAAACCAGGTTTGGTGCTTCTCTGGGCTCCTTCCTACTGGGACTGGTGAAGACCTGGGAATTGAGGTCATACAGAGAAAGTGTACAGGCAGAAGAAAAGGGAGAAGTCTTGGCCAGGATTCAGCTATCATTGGGAAGATTTGAGTGCAAAGCCAGTGAAGGAGAGGGAGGAAGATGGCACAGCAGGATCCTTGGTCTGCCACTGAGCGATTCTCTCCATGTGAGCAGCTCATTTCCCTGCTCTGTCACTCTTATCTGCACAGACAGCCTGTTCTATAGGCCAGGTCCAGGTTCCTGCAACACAAGGCACAAAGGACCCTTGAACAGCTTAGAAGGTACTGCAATAATACAAAGCAAAAATTGCAGCCACCAGATGGAGAAAATAGAGCACTTCCAGTCAGCAATTTTGTTCCTGGTGAAGTCCCATGCAACATAAAGCTTTGAGCTACAGCTGCTGCAGTACTAAGTACAGAAAAGAGAGGTCTTTCTGGAGTCTACTTTGAAATTTAAAAAACTGGGTACAATTTCCATGAAATGAGGGATGAATTTAGCTCATTTTTCATCATGCTCTAATTACCAACTGCAGTGAAATATTCTAAGATGATGTATCACAGGCTCCATCTTATTTCTGGATCTTACTCCAATTAATTCCCTCTACAGTTTACAGCACCTAAATGAAATGCACTGAGCATCAGGCCATGAGTTGCCTGGTCTTTCTCCCTTGGTACCCTGGGCCAATTGCTCTTCATAGCTACTGCAGTACTGTTTTGCCAGTTTTAGGATAAAGGTATTAATACTCACTTGCTATCCAGCAGTTTTTTGAGACAGCCTATTCAAGTGTGAAAAGCTTTTTGAGGTCCCAGGTCATGCTACAGAAGTGAGAGCAGTTATTTCTTTTCTTTCACATTATTTCTCTGTGGCATGTTCTATTTCTGAATGCTGGAAGTGGCACTGAAAAGAGGGTATCTGTTCTGCAAGAAAAAAGGAAGAGGAAGTCTGTTTTGAAGGAGGAAAAGAAGAAGGCTGTTTGAAGGAAAGAAAGGACGCATGGGAGAAAGGAAGGGTGAGTGTGAGAGGGAGAGCACAGATTCCATTGCAGGTAAAAAGCAGTTTAGTAATCCAGGTTTTCAATCCCTATTCCAGATAAGGTGAATATCCTCATTGGCAATTCTTGGGGCTAGCACAGCAGAGGCCATAGGCTCCTTCCAGGTCCGAAATAATGCTCACAAGAGGAGCTTTGAGGATGCTGCATTTTTTCCACAAAGAGTTCAATTTCAGAAAGAAAAAAGATTTGGTAGAAAACTCCGGGCCAGCACTATTTGCAATCTCATTCTCATTTATTTGCTCAAGTAATCCCCAGTGCTTGATTTACGTAAGACTTGAATTAACTGTGTATTTATTCAGAGATCTTAAATTACACTGATGTGATGAGGTAAAATTGCAAGCTGATGCAGTTTCAAGGGTATTAACAAGAACATGATGGTGAGGCAGATCCCACTCGCCACTGAGGAATACAAGCCCATTCAGAGGTTGCTAGAGAAGGTGGTAAGAAGGATCTTTTACAAGTACAACTGCTTTTCATGAAGCAAAATTTATCTTAGCACTGAGGTGAGGTAGAGAGGTGCAGTACCTGTCAGAGCCTTTTAAGAAAATTAAAGCTGCTTACTTGATGCTGCTTTTGGTGAACAGTCTTGGTTTGAACTCAGACATTAAATGAGCAAATGTTTGAATCTGAACAATTTCTGAATAATGCATGGTACCAGGAATAAAACAAATTCAGATTAACAAGAAGTATGGAGCAGTTATGAGCCTGATCTAATGGAAATTTTCTCTAAATATGAAGGTGACTATAACTTCAAGCAGAGGTGCCATTAAATAAGACAAACTGAAATTGCCATTGCTTCTGGTGTTGGCTGTTTTGAAGTACTTCATGTTTTCCATAGGTGCTTGGTGAATTCAGGCAAAGAAAGCTAGCTATGAAGTTGTCACTGAATGGGATTTAGACCTGTTATATGAAGAGGGAGGAAAATGATAATGTAAGTCTATGGTTGATGTGGGTCGAGAGTTGATGGGACCATTTGGAAGTCCACTGAAAGACACAATCTGAGACCAAATGGTTATAAAGAAATGACTGGAACTTCCAGTATTGAAATATGATGCAGCAAATAAGATATGGGTAGGAAAGAAAGCTATCTGGTCCATGAAGCTTGTGGAGATCATCAGCTTGAAAAAGATGAGGCAAGAGGATTGGGGATGAAAACTGTAACTGCTATAAAAAGATCCGTCTGCTTTGCCTAAGTGGTGTCAGTGGTGCATGCAGCAGAGCTGCTGGAGGTTTGCATCATGTGAAAGGGAAACAAGGATACCCACACAGCTAAAAATGGTTATGGTTATGACAGGCACACAGGAGACTTAGAGGTGTTCATACATGGACAGGGCAGGTCCTGAAGTGGGTTGGGGTTCAGGAGCTACTGTGACTTCTGTGGGAGCAGCATTATCACAAGAGGGAGCTGTCTGCCTGTATGAGATTGTCACCCCTGCAAGAAACACTGCAGGGACACAGCATCGGGGCTCTCGAACCCCGGCAGGGGCAGGAGCCAAGAGGTCCCGAGTGCTCAGACAGGCAGTGACCACAGCAGCCTAGCACGGAGAAGATGGGCTGAGCCGGGCTAGCAGAGCTAATCCCCCAGGGCAGGCCTGCACACTGCTAATTGCTCTTCTGCAAGTCAGATCCTGCATGGTGCTAATGCTATCAGTTAATTGGTTTTTTTGTTGTTGTTGTTGTTTTTCTGTAGGCTTTGCTGGGGAGGGAGAAAAAGGAGAGGTGGTTGGTCAAAGTCAGACAAGGTGCTAGTCAGAGGTTCATGTGACAAAGCAGCTGATCACCAAGGCTCCGGTGGTGAATGAAGTCGATGTGTGTCAGTCGGCTGTGAGCAGTGTCTGTGCACACACAGACACACACACACCCCCTCCTGCCTGTACCTCTGGGACATAATTTCTTAGATAATGAGCATATCAGTGCCCAAAACGGTATCAGTGGCTACAGGACAAAGCCAGAGGCACCAGGTGTTCTGCTTGAACAGTTTGTGGTTTTTGCTACAGGGTCCAAACCTAACCTTCTGCTGAACTTCTGATCAAGGTAATGGTTCAGAGGAACTGAGCAACATCCCTAAACTCAGGTTTAAAGACTGGCATCTGTATTTACAATGTATCAGGCAAACCAGCCTGCAACCATTTCACACCCGCCTGTAACCTCTTCACATTGAGCTTAGTTTCACCTTCCAATTATTTATCCTAATGCTCATGACTGATTTTGGTAGACGCATTTTACCATACTCCGAGACTGAGCTGAAAGCTTTGTTTCCTGCCAAGAATCTTGAGAGGACAATACCTATCCAGGCAGTTTGCATCAGTGGCATAGGATCTAAATGCCCTACAGAAGACAAAACCAATATATTTGTACGCTCCCTGGGCAGAAAGACAGTTCTTCCAGTGGACGCACTAAGATATGTAATGGATCGTGCTGTATATGTTCAATGATGGGTCAAGGCACAGAAGATCAGGCTAAAGGGAGAAAACCACTGCAGGTTGAAAAGTTAGAAGACATTAAAATTACATACAGAAGAAAAGGGTGTAGTCTTGTCGATGGGAGAAATGGATGAAGATCAGAGGTCTGGGCTCCTTGCCACAGGCTACTTGACCTCAGGCAAGTCTTCCGAGATCCCATTTCCCCTCCTACCCTTTGTCTATGCGGCTCCCAGGAGCTTCGAGGAAGGGTTAGTCTCAAGCGCAGGAGTTACTCTACTTTACCTTGGTCATTTCTCCTAGGACATACCATAAAACAATACATATATATATATATATATATATAAAGCAATCTTCAAAATAGCATAAGAAGCTAAAAAGGAATAAACACAGAATGCTTTGGGAGCATG
>WBNO01022646.1:534236-606640 GCA_013400575.1 Peucedramus taeniatus | reverse complement strand
GATGCCGGCCGGGGACCCCCGGGCAGGGCTCCCGGCGGTGCGGCACCAGCAGAGCCTTTCCCCGCGCCGCGGGAGCGCCGGCCTGGGGGGGTCCCCGGTCGCAGGGCGCCTCTCACCCCCAGGAAACTAATTTTTGCTGTCCTATCCAACTAGCCTTTGGCAGCGATGTATTTATAAGCACAGAGGAAAGGCTGGGTCGCAGAGCTGACCGGTGCCCGAGAAACACGCCGAGCCAGCAGGGCTGCAGGCGAGGCGAGTCCGACCCTTTATTGTTTTTACCCCCAACTATCGAGACATAGGAAACACAGATTTTAATTTTTTTTTTGCGGACCTCTTCTTTCGGATATTAGACCGGCGGATGCTTGTACAGGAGCATCTCCCGAACTGCCTCTCTTGCTTAGGTTACAAAACTCGCAGCGAGTGGAGCAAGTCAGATTGTGGCGAGTGAGTCTTCATCTGTGTGAAACTTTGAATCGCGGGCAGGGATCCTTAAACCAGGGTGAAGCATGTGTTGGCCCTTGCGGAAATCACCTGGGCTCTAGCATGACTAAGGCTTCTTAAGAGTAACAGTAGAATGACTAACAGCTCTGATTCTCCAGGTAGTCAGTTTCTGATAAATATTTACCGTGAATTAACTAAGAAATCACTCAGACAAATAAGAGCCTTCAGGATACAAAAGGATGCTCTTTACCATGCAGATTAGACCTTGAAATCAGTCATCCAAGTTTCAATCATTGTCTTAAATATTCTCTCAAACATTTTTGTGTAAACAGCTGCTGTGGCCAGTGAATAGTTCTTTGTAGCTCAGAGGTGCACATACACCCTCAAAGCATACTTGGCACAAACCGAGTGTATGGTCTACATGTACACTCTGAATAACCTACATCACTTTTCTCATCCAAAAACACAGAGCTGTCCTATTGCAATAATTATTATTTTCTGTCTCAAAGGATTGTCACTATAATAGACCACTTCCTCTATAGCCATGAACACACCTACACTGTAATGAGAATCTGTCTGTCCCACTGGTTATCTTGTAAGATACCTGGATAAGTATAACTGCCTGCTGTATGGGATTTGCACAGTTTTATATGTGTATTGCTTTTTCACCAAGGGCTGGACAGGATATAGCAGACTAAATTTAGCCTGAGAACAAGGACAACAAGTTGAAAAGTCAGTAGCGTGTATATTTATAGTTGCAGTTATAAATATTTTCCTCTTCCCAGTTAAACAACAACAAAAAATATGTAGTGAAGCCGCGGTTGCATAAAAGCCTGTAGGATTTTTGTTCTTAAAAACCTCATCTGGTGGAAGTCATCCAGTATTATGATCTGATACATTTTTCAATCAGGGCTTTAAATAACTGGCTGAAGAAACATGGCTAGATGGGATGGAGCAAAGAAGAGTGGAGAGAAAACAGCTATAGCTGCTGTGCAGCTAGCAAGTAAAGAAAGCTTTGTATGATCCTGTTTAAGCATTAATAGTGTTTGCAGGGTACAGGGATCACAGAATTTCTTCCTGCCTCGTGTGGGAGAAGGCAATAGAAGAAAGGCAGAAGAATACAAGGAGCATGCCTTGTATTTCTGCAGATGCACCCTAATGCCTTGCTGTTCATTAAACGGGGAGCCTTAGGCTGTTTAGAAGTAATGTAAATTTATGTGGTTGTCTTTGTTAATATAATGACAGGAGATGAGCATTCTTCAGTTTTAAATGTATAGCTAAACCATTGGTTTCAACAAAAAAACTTATTTCTGTCTAAGTTGTACCTGATAATTTTCAGTAAGTCTTGTTTCTGAATAAAAGAAGAGATTTGAGGACTGAGCCCTGGTAGAAATGGAGATGGGATGTCTGATTTGCCTGCATTAGACCCAGAAGTTGTGTTCGTGGATCAGATCCTTCTTAGCAAGAGAGGCTCTTAAATCTGAAAGGATTTAACTTATTAATAAATAGCTCTTTCCCTTGTGCCTGATCCCTCCCATACGTACTGCTCTTATCTCGTCGGGTGATGATAGGAAAATTAAACATAGCTTTCCTGATTTAATTACACTGGTGTGTAATTGGTGGATGAATGATAGGTGAGGAGACCTTGTGAAGATTCTCAGATGTTTGTACTCTGCATGGCTTGCCCTCTAGGTCAGACTTCGTTTTTAATTTGTATTAACTCTTTTTCGTCTGTGTTGTCTTGCCCTGGCTATAAGTAACTGAACTCTGGGAGATCTAAAGAGTTGGACTGTGAGAAAATTAGGGAGAGGCACTACTTGTCGTGTGTTTGTCCAAAATCTTGTGCCCCAAGCATTAGAAGAGGACTGCAAATGACTTACCTTTCTGGTGGGGGAAGTGAGAATTTTCTGAATGTGGGTGGTTCCTGGACATTCACAGTCCCTTTCACAGTCACCAAGACCATATGGTCTTGCTAACATCCTTCACCAAAACAACAGGTGTATTTTGGTGCCTTTGTTGGTAAATTCCTGTGCTCACACTGAGCTATGCCTGATAAATACTTGTCAGGTATAACTGAGCTTCAGAGGAGAGAAAGGCTGCAAGAATCAAGAAAAAGAGTGGAGAAAAGACAGTATTGTGTGCTAGGCAGAGGGCTGGCTAAGAGAGCCTGGGGGACCAAGTTTGTGCCTGCTAGTCATGAAAGGAGCTAACTGCTTATTCCCCTGATGACTCAGTTTTGGGGGTTTTGTGCTTAAAGAGTGATAAAGGAGTATTTTAACCAAATGATGATATTACAGTCAATGATATTTTGATTTTTAAAGTACTTGCTGCCATTGTGATGGGAGGTGCATAGCAGTCATATTAAAAACCTTTTAAGGGTACCTGACCTAGAGAGTATTGTTCTTGCAGTACAAGTACTTTCAGGAAATTCTTTAATAAACACTGCCTGTCTCTTTCTGTTCAGCACCTAAGTGAAAAGTGCTTTAATGCACAGATGTGGTAGGCTTAAAAAAACCATATATTATGCTCTTGGGAACTAGAACATTGCACATAAAATAACTCCTTGAAATTTCTAGTGCTGTCTCAAACCAGCTCATGTTATTTGGAATACTGGCTCTAGAATTTTATATAGTAACAAGAAAAAGGAGCAAAGATATATGAATAAGTTCAGACTATATAGAACTATATTCTCCACTCCAGGTACACATCAGGGTTCAGTCATCTAGAGCAGTTTTCAAGCTCTTTAGGTTGGTGTTTTGTTTCTATTTCTACTATGAGACTTCTTAGCAGAGCCAGAAGACAGATGCTTAGGACATTTCATGCCATTCTCCTTCTTGAGAAATCAAATAAGGGAAAGGACTAAATTGGTGCTAAAGTGGCCTTTTGGGGTTTTAAGGTCTCAAGTGTATCTTTTTGTCACTTCACTGGTTACTTCTGTGGGAAGTGCCCACCAGGGCAGGCCATACTTTGAGCATCTGTAGCCAGCTGCAACTTAGAGCTGTTGACAAGACCTCTAGAGAGCTTGTCTCAGCACCTGATACAGGAGAGGTGGTGATCCTATTCTGAGATCATTTCCTAATTCTCTGGTGTCTGCCTGCTGCTGTGCTGGGTGTGCTAGCAAGTGTTTGTGATAGAGGCAAGTCTCAGAGTGGAAGCAGGGCTGGCATCAGCAAATTATTTCTGCTGCCAATACCAGATTCCCAAATGGAGTGAGCTACCCTGCTGAGCCCCAGCATCTGTAGCAAGACTTCCAGCTGTTTCCTGGACTGATGGGCCCCTAAAATATGTGCTCTGGAGGTGCAGATTGCTGTGATGACAACACAGGTGTCCACACAATGGCTTGCCTTTATCAGCAGCTTCTACAAGGAAAGAATTTTCTAGTCTCCCCCTGTACCTGAAGTCTGTGTAGCAGAACAGCATTGGCAGTGTGACTCTTCTGTGGGTTTGTGTGGCATTTTTTTCTCCCCTTCCCTACCTGCCATAACTTGCTGATAAAATCTATTGTAGATTAGATTTCAGGCATTGTTTGAAGTGTTACCTGTTTAGGTATGTGTCTAGGATACATCATGGAAATTCTCTGGTTCCTGTTGTAGTGTCAAGCTGATGAAATAGCAACAGGATTGGAGTGATCTCTCTAGGGTTAAGTCTTTTGTGTGTGTGTGCCTTCTCTCAAGAGAAGCCAATCATGATAGGAGCACACTGTACTCTGAGGCCTATGTTAATAAAGGCTCCCTGCTGGCATTCCCTGTGCTGCTGAATGCATAATGCACAGCTGTTAAAAACAACCTTACTCTATCACAGATTTCATTTCTGGCTTCACTTGTGTCTCCTCTCCCTGCAGACCACATGTTCCTGTATTTGCATTTGAGGCTGGGGTGTTTCTTGGTGGTTTTGTTTTTCTTAATTAGGGGACAGTGTACTAAACTGGTTAGGCAAGCCTACAAAGCATTGGTAGCTTCTGTTTGGTTGTACCTGTCAGAAATCAAGCAATTTCATCTCACTGGGAATTAGTTAAAAAATATTTGGTAGCCTCCTCTGTCTCTTTGTCCAAAGGGGTTGTTGGTCTATATATGTCATCAGTGAAAATAGATTGAAAATCTTTGTCTCAGTTTGTTTTAAGATATTGGTATTTTACTTGCCTGACTACTGTTTTGAAACATTAGTCTGTGATGCAAAGTATTTAGTGTAATAGCTAGGAACATGTCCTGAGGGCACAAATTCTCATGGCAGGCTTGTCAGACTGCCCACCGCCTGTTCCTTTAGTCTGTGGAAATATTTGCAAAAGATTTGGGAGAATACTTGCCAAGCCCAATTATGCAATTATGTTTTAAGGGCAATTTTATAATTACAGTGGAGGATGGTAACCAGGATACAGGAGTTGTTGAGGTTTTGACTTTTCCTTTTTTTTCCCTATGTGACTTTGTGTGAATGCTAAAATATTCGGGGCAATTCTAGTTAGAAACCAGTTGTTCAACTTTCTTTTAAGCAGCTGGCTACTTTTATAGGTGAAGCTAATTAAAGATGACTCCAACATTGCTCAGGAAGGCTGGAGGACATATTTTATTATAGCTTTGGTAATCTGCAGGTTGGATGTGTACTCAGAGACCTGGAGCAGTCCATAGACAATGTCCAGTCTAGAGGAAAATCAGAGGGTAAAAGTCCTGCCTGGACTTCCCGAAGAGAATCTCTGAGCTGATCAGTTATTTTGGACAGTTGGGATTGTCTGTTGTAATTTTTATTTGACAAGGGCCAGATTCCTGCTTTGTCTCCTGCACAGCTGAAACTTTTGCACTTTTTCTTGGGCCTTGACATGTGCACTTTTGCATTGAAGTGCACCTTTAGGGGCATGTCCCAGTCCTTTTGCTGCAAAGATGGTTTTCCCAGGCACATGTCTGGAATCCTCTCCTGCCCAGTTTATACTCTGCAGGATGAGTTAGGTGAGAAAGTGCCAGGAAGAGATGTGGCTGAGGCCAAGATTGCCTTTCACCTACAGTCAAGGGGTCTTGAGTTGCAAGGGCTGCTTCAGCGTGGCACTGTGAACAGTGATTGAGATGGCAAATTGCACTTCTAAGCATATCTGTGTGAAACTCTATGGTGGCAGCTGCAGGTAGAGGCTCTGGATTAGACCTGTCAGGTTTCTCTGAGTCTCAGAAAAATGCCCTGCCATTGAGTCCATCACCTTTGTCTGGGTGATGCTGATGTATGAAGCTCTCTTGAGAAGAAAGAGCTGTAGATCATTTGCTGTGAAAGGAGAGGCTTAAGAGTTGAGTGCATTATGCAGGGTGACTTATCTCCTGGGTTTTCCCTTAACAACAGCTGGGGTGGTAAGTTCCATGTCCTACAAGAAAACCATTAGTTCTGGCCATTGGTACCTTGGCCTGCTATCCTCTGAACAAGGAGAAAATTCCATGAGAGTGACAGTCCCTTCATGTGTACAACATACTATGGTACATTTAAACTGTCTTTAATTTGCTTATCTTTGGGATAAGAAACAAGCAGTAGAGTAGGTGGAGGTCTGGGGAAGCAAAGGGGAGTATCTGCCCTGGTTTTTCCCCTTGGAAAAGCAGAAGACCTGTCATGGGAGCTAAGCAGCTTTGGAGGTTGAATTCACAGAATGTCCTTTATTGGGAAAAGAGCAGTGAGCCTGCATGGGAGCAAGGGTGAGAGAGCTGAAAAATGACCTCTAGCTGCATGGCTCAAGTTATTGGTCTGAGTCTTGTCCTGATGACTCGTAGAGTGGTGTGAGTTCAGGAGTTGAACTGTATCTTTATTGGAACTCACAAACATATTTTATAGGTTCCCCATCTTAACTGTGGATTTTATATCCAGTGAAGTTTTATGACTTCTGTTAGCACAAACCTCTCTTACTGTCTGAGTAACAAAAATATAGGAGTCTGCTTCTCTTGGTGTTTTTTCTTTTTTTGTTTTGTTTTGTTTTTGTTTTTGTTTAGGTTTTTTTTTTTTTTTTTTTTTGTTTGGTTGGTTGGTTGGTTGGTTGGTTGGTTGGTTGGTTGGTTGGTTGGTTGGTTGGTTGGTTGGTTGGTTGGTTGGTTGGTTGGTTGGTTGGTTGGTTGGTTTGGTTTGGTTTGTTTTTTTCTAATGGAACTGGAAGGCAGCTTATGAGACATTCAAAATAAATCTTTCAGCAGCAGCTGATGTTCCAGTTGACAGATGCAGCTATGGATTTTGCTGTGTTTCATTAGGAGAACTCCACTGTTTGCTTTCATTTCTACCATTCTGTACCATTCTGTTGCGTTCCCTTTTACTGTAAATAGCAATTGTCCCGGATTGAGAGGATTAATCTGTCCCTTAGTACTTCAGCCAAACTGACAGGTCTCTGAATCATGTACTTCTGCATTAGATAAACTTTCTGCAGTTCTTTCAAAGCACTATTTCAGTGACTGTGTGGTTGTATAGGAATCATACAGTTGGAAGAAGATAGATTTCCTGCTCCCCAACATATTTGACTTTTGAGCTTTTAATAAACACTGGATGCTAAGAAAGTCACAACAATCTAATTAATGCATTGTTTCAACTGTCAGTCTGATTTTAACCTAATTTAAAGCATTTAATTAGAAGGTTGTTAACATACTTTGTTATGAGCATGCTGGTGTCAAAAGTACAAATACCATAGAGTGGGGGTGATTAGTTGCTCTAAGGTTCATAATATCCATGTCTTTGACACAGCAGTGGTAGCTACTGCCACCCACTCATATTTAGGGCTGTGGGCAGACATTTTCACAGCACTGGGTGGCTTCAGCTGGTAGAACAGGAGGTGGGTGGCATCTATTTCAACCCAAGAAAATCATTCTGTGGGTGAAACACTGAGTCAGAGTGAGGACACCCTAGACCTCTGTTCTGAACTGCCCCCAAATTTATACAGATCTATGCAAGTTTCTGTGTATAATGATGTGTAGTAGGGCCTTGGTACTGTGAGAAGCCTTGTCTCCTGTGCTTCAGCAGGTCTGTGAAAGGTGGGATGGTACTGGAAGAGTAGAGCATTGTGGTGCTGCAGTTCTTCATGACAGGATGGTTTAATCATGCAACTCTCCCATGTAAAGGAAAGTCTGGTTCTGAGAGTCTTGCCGTGAAAAGTATTTAAATAATGAAGGCAATAGTTGCCTGTCATTTGGTGTTGATTTAGTGGCTTTGAGACCAAGTACAATTCAACCTCTATGAGAGAGATTACAACCTAAACCAGTTCTAGTAAGTAATCTTATTTTGTACTGAATGGACCCCAAAGCAAAATTGGGACAAATTAGTTTAAATAATGCATCTTGTCCATAGTGTGCATGCTGATGCAATCTGGCAGTGTCAGGCCATGTCATTTAGTAGAAGGCAGCAGTTTGGGACAGAAGGCAAGGGAAAAATAGAAGACATAACCAAAACTAGAAATCCTGCTTAGATAGCCATTAGCAGTGAATTTTTAAAAATTTTTTAAAATTCTTGTCCCATGACACACTTATAAGGTCATAATTGAGAAGAAAAGTAGAGGTTTATGTGTGGGATGTCACTGATCTGCCAAGAGCTTCTTTATGTGGCTTGCAGTCAGACCATACAGAATTTCTTCCACCCATTGTTGGAGTGACAGTTCATAAATGATTTGCTCCAGAACTGCTGAGCAGCTAGAAAACACTTTCAGTTTCATCTGGAAATAACAAAGTCAGTTCTTGCTTTACTGCATAATCTGCTAGGCAGTGTGCTTTTTTTTTTTTTTGTTCTAAAATGTCTTATCAACTCTCCTCTTCCTCTTTGTGGGATCTTTTGGCACTGCTCCACAACCCTCTCTCAAGGATGGATGTTTTTATTCAGTGATGAGTATTTGACCTGGTTTAGAAAATCAGGTTCTGAGGTTGTGAAGGAATGGTATTAAACATCTATCAAAAATGCTGACACAAACATTGCAATTAGCTTCTGTGCGTTTCCCTTCAGCATTTCTACTCTTTGATTTTAATAGTCTGAAGAGCTATGTCTTTGTGATGCTTTGGGTGACTCCTTTTGGAAATGAATCCTGTGCTAATAGCTCTGGCTGTGTCTGATCCACAGGCACGTGCTTGGAGATATTTTGTGTTTGTTTTGTACCTCACTAATTAATGCATAAGTTAGTGGTAGAACAGCAGGAAAGCTGCGTTTGCTGACACTTCATGAAATAATGATTTAATCCTTTGTGACACATTCCTGCTGAGTGTCAAAGCTGATAACTCTAATCTCTGTCCCTAGCTGTCCTGTTCCTGTGCAACAGGAACCTGTTCTAGAGGGCATTTTGCATGATCTTGCAAGCTCTTGTAGGTACTTTGTGACCAGTTCATGTAGACTTTTTTTGTACATTGCCACTCTTGAGCAAGATTGTACAGGATTGTCTGGCTCACTGAGGAATCTGGAGTTGAGAGCAAACAAAGGAGTTCACTTTTGTCTGCTTCAGATGAAATAAGGGTTGTCCTTTGAGCAGCAGGGAAATGCCCTCATTTCCTACTAGATGCACCTCTTCCTTTGCCAGCAATCAGAGCAAGGCATGGTTCTGTTGATCCAGAAGTGCTCCTTGACAGAGCTTTGCACTACTTTGGAAGGGGGAGTGATGGAGCAAGGGGGTCTCAGTGCCCTGAGCTGGAGGACCATGACTAACAAATGATCAGCTTCCAGTCAACCATGAAATTGTGTGGGATCTGCTGCTCTAGCTGGATCCTTACAAATCTGTGTGGCCTGATTGGATTAATCCAAGAATTTTTAAAGACCTGTTGACGTTATCACAAAACCTCTCTTAATGACTTTTGAGTGGTCTTGGGAATCCAGAGAAGTCCCAGCTGTCTGGAAACTGGCAAACATTCCTGATTTTCAAGAAGGGCAAAAAAGAGGACCCCAGAAACTACAGGCCTGTCAGTCTCACTTTACTGCTCTGTAAAGTTATGGAGAAGGTTATTCTGGGAGGTATTGAAAAACACTTTGAAGACAACACAGTCATTGATCACAGCCAGCACAGCTTCATGAGAGGAAAGTCTTGCTTGTTGGATCTGATTTTCTTTTATGACAAGGTAACAACCTAATTACCTTACCATCAGGTACAGAATCACCAGCCAGGCAAGGGAGGGGATTGTCCTGCTCTGCTCTGACCTGTGGCAGCCTCACCTCGAGTGCTGGGGCAGTTTTGGGCACCACAATGTAAGAAGGACACGAAAGCATCAGAGAGTGTCCAAAGGAGGGCTGTGAATGGTGAAGGCCTTGAGGGGAAACCGTGTGAGGAGCAGCTGAGGGCGCTCGGTCAGTTCGGCCTGGAGGAGACTGAGGGGAGACTCTGCAGCTCCAGCTTCCTGCTGAGGGGGAGGAGGGGCAGGCCCTGATCTCTGTCTGTGCTGAGCCGGGACAGGCCTGAGGGAGTGGCCTGAAGCTGTGTCAGGAGAGGTTTAGGTTGGATATTAGGAAAAGGTTCTGCCCCCAGAGGGTGGCTGGGCACTGGAAGAGGCTGCCCAGGGAAGGGGTCCCAGCACCAGCCTGGCAGAGCTCAAGATGTGTTTGGGCAATGCTCTCTGGTACATGGTGTGACTCTTGGGGATGGTGCTGAGCAGGGCCAGGAGCTGGACTTGATGATCCTTGTGGGTCCCTTCCAACTCAGCAGATTCTGTGATTCTGTGAAACCTACTCCTCTTCATTCTATGTGATCCTGAATCCTGGATGTGGATGCAAATCTGTATGCAGGGATAGCTGAGAAACTGCTCTGCAGTAGTTAGTCCTTGAGATACAACAAGCAAAGCTTGCTTCTTTCTGGCATGGCCTGTGAACTGCTGTTTAAAATAAACTTTCAGTTTAATGGTATTAAACAAAAAATGTGCAGCTCTGCAAATAGAGAAGGGAATGTCACTGTAACAACACTTCAGAGCCTCTGAAATTCATCTTTTACAGTTGCAGTACAGTGTGCTGAATGGCAGATCAGGTATTGATATTGGCCCCTTGATATAAAACCCTTAAAGCTTGAGTTGCTGAAATATCTGTATTTCATAGACAGTAGGACAACCGTGTGCTAAGCAATCAGTAACTTGAGGAAAATAAGAGGAATGTAAGTCTCTCTGCCAGCACAGCATGTCTCTGACAAGCTGAATTAAATGCCCATGTTTTTTTCCAATGAGCAAGCTGTAATGCACATCTAAGTTCATTATTGAGAAAAAGGAACCATTACAATTTGATTGAGCATTTCTCAGAGGCTTGTGTTATGTAATAAGTTGTCTGTAAAAGTTTGACTCTGAACGTGCATTTTTTGTCAATATCTTGTGAATTTTTGTGGATGTGCAAAATTTACAGTTGAGGCAACAATGTCACAGTGAAAATAACCCCTTTGACACAGGCTTGTAACATCAAAGAAAGACTGTTTCTGTGCAGTTATTTCAATTGTCTTGGGGAGAGATTCATATGTGCTATATAAGCACTTAGCAAAACTATTTTCACATTATCAGAGCTGCAGAAGTTACAAGTTAGTCTGGAAAATCAAAGTTTAAAAAATTATTTTGATCCTCTTAAACCTAAATTCTGTCTCTGAACTAGGGCACTCATAAGTTACTTTAGAAACTAGACAAACCCTCTCACTCGTTCACCCTAAAAATCTGGAATCATCTTTTTATCTAAACTGCTTCTTAAAAATTCAGGTAAAGAAATTGGTTTTAAAAATCTGCTCTTATGCTGAGACCAGTCTTGTAAGACGTTGCTTGTATATGTATGAATCACTCTATTGTTCTGTGTATGTCACTGAGTTCTTAGCTTCTTTTAAGTGACTCTTTCTTTACCTTAAAATGTGTATATGCCTTTGTTTTATTCTGTGTGGAGGTCTCACCCCCTCCCAGCAGAGCTGTTCCAGTGTGACAGGCTTCCCTGGGCCAAGGCCAGCACTGCTTGGCGAGGACTGGAGGAGTCCTATGGAAAAGATTCTGTCTGAGGGAGACAGGAGTGAGGGAGACAAATGAAGAAAATCCCCAGACCCACAGCATGTTGATAGACCTCCTGTTGTTCCTAATTCGTGTCTGTAAATGGCACTGGTTTCCGCTGTTGTGCACCGAGACAATAATAAATAACAATCCTTAGCATTTATATACCACTTCACAATTTTCAGTGTGTTCAACACACATTAACTAATTCAGCTGAGATGCACATATTCTGTGAGCAAAACTACTCTTCTTGCTGCCCAAGGGAACCTTTTATTACAGCTTGGACAAAGCTTTTCTTTTTACCCTTAACTGGAGCTATTGGCAGGAATGTTCTATACAGGGCCTGTGTCTTTCTTCCTGAAGGTTTAAGCATTTGCATGTACCTCTGTTTCCACAGGAATTGGACTACTCCCAAGTCATATGTGATACTATGAAAAAGATATGCAGGAGACTTTTCTTTGTATTTTGTGCTGCAAATATGCAGACCCTGCAAATATGCAGAGTTGATAGATTTGTGGTTTCAGAAGTCATTGAGTTAGCAAAGATGTGGCTACATTAAGTGCATCTTTCTCTGCTTTCATAAGGTCTTCAGGGAACACCAACTCCAGTGGTCCTCGAGGCTCAGGAGAGGGATAAGTCTCTGTCAGTTTTGACCATGTTGGATCGTCAGATCATATGCTGAAGAAAATTGAAGATGCTTGGTGGTTTTGGTGCACTAGATCCAGCACCTGCTAGGCCACCAACCTGTCTTTTGGGGCAGGAGAAGGCTCAACAGAAGCCTATTGCCATGTAAGAGGTGTTTTGAAGGCAATGAAAGACATTATGCCCTATTATTTATAATCCTGAATCCCAAACATGTTGTTTGGGGTCCCAGACATGCATTGGCACGAATCTAATCTGTCTGGCATTTGACTTGTTTTCTACCTTGGCATTTTGCATATGTGTACAGAGCTGGTGAGAGGGAGTTTGATGCGTCCCTGTCTGCATCTTCAAGCTGAGCAGAATTGGTTCCACATTTTCTTTCCAAGAATAGCACCATTTTAGCATTCCATTTGGGTGACTAGAAGATAAGCATCTTATTTAATCAGGTCATATAACGTGGGATTAGTGGTTTACCTTGGAAATAACTGTTTTGTAGTCTTTGTAAATTGGTGCCTGGTACTTCAGAATGGCTTTATAGTTGTAACTCTTTCTGATCTGAGAGGTTTAGTTATAGAGTGGTCACACTTCTGGATTTCCTCTTTGTCTAATCCAACAGTAACCTTCTGGTTTAGAAGTGATGCCTGCAGATTTGACCTGAAACTGATGCTGCAAGACCAGCATAGAGCATAATTTTCCTATAAATGGTTGTATGAACCAGGAGCACCATTAGCCTTTTAGTGACCTAATTACACAGGCAGGTAGCATTTTGAGATCAGAACTCTCATCTTGCTACAGCTCTTCCTTCAGCTAACAGTGCATGAGAGAAGAACAGCATGTTTCTTGCAGGTGATGATTTCTCTTTCAGTGGCTTTGATATCCTCATTTTGTGTTTGAAGGTAATGTGCAGATTGCTGGGTGGCGTCACTCAAAGTGACTGACTGAGCTGCTGTAGCATGTGAAGATGTCTCCAAGACAACTGATTTCCTGGTCAAACAGCACATTGGCTTCTGCCACATTTTAAGGGAGCTGGGGAGCTGAAGGAGCAAGATATTTTAACAGTTAATTATTAGCACTGTAGCTGCCAAATGCAGCTTGGAGTCTAAGGCTGAAAATGTACCTATTAAACACTGCAAATGAATAACTTTAAATAAAAAGAATTGTGTTATTTGATTAGCAAACTGATTTATCAGAAAACTTCTACCAAATAATAGGAATTAATTCCCTCCCTTCACAGTTCTTTTCCTCCACTTGCTATATGTGGAATTTAGGGACCTTCTTTTACTCTCACATTTCGTTCTTCTATGTGCCTGCTACCTTTCAACTTTTCTTTTTAAGTATTAGTGTGCCATATTTTTTCTAAAACATACCCAGAAAATCAAGTGTTTGTTCTGTTTTTCTTCTGCTCTAAACCTCAGAAAGGTTTAGTGACTCTGTTCTATTCTAAAGTTAGGATAACAAAAGCTTGAAGCATTGGATTTTTCCCCCTGTGTTATCCCCTCCTCCCAGCCCCCTTTGTCTCCAGAGGAGCAGTGTTACTGAACAGGTATAGAGCATTTCAAATGTTTTCTTCTGCATTTTAAAAATTCTAAATTTTTCTTCTGAAAATATTCATATGCCCATCCTGTTTCAAAGGACTTGGTCCAAACCAAAATCAAAAATACCCACATTTTTCCTGCCCTCCTTGCAAGGCTTGGCTGTTCTGCTCAGCTGAACAAGCCCCATCTTTGTCTTCGCTTTGGAATAAGAAACAAGCAGGCTTGTTGATTTGTGCTGCATTAATACTCTCCTCCCTCACAGAGATGCAGTGGTTATCAGGGGTAGGGTGGTAGCTGCTGGCTGCTGTTTCCATGAGATCTCCAGGAGGCTGCTGCTGTGTGAATCTCCAGCCAGAGACAGCACAGACTGAAGGAAGAGCAAAACACGCTTTGTGCAATGGTCGGTAGTGAGAGCACAGAGAGTGCTGAGAACACTTGAAGATTTTCAAATAATGTGCAGGAGAGACAGGGGGTTGTATCCCTGCCCCGACCTTTGTCCCATGGCACATCTGAACCTGAATTCTCAGCTAATAACCCCTAAGCTGCCTTCTCTGAGCGTGCCTGTGTTCGCTGGGGAATTTTAGGAATGCGCATTTCAGCACAGTGTTGCTGCTGCTCACCCTCTGTTCAACTAAGAGCCTTAGAAGCTGGTGTGGGGTTGGTATGGCCAGGATAAAACCCCATTGTGGTTTGCAGTATTCTTTAACTAAAGATTTATTTTCCTGGGTAAGGTTCCATTTAGAACAGCAGGAGTCAACATCAAAGAGCTGGAGAAAGGCCTCTTCCCTTTCCCTGACACAGCACAGCTTCAACCCTCTCCCTTCACCATCCCCTCTCCCAATTCCTTTGTTTTTAAGGCATTAGAACTTTAGTGACTGGAATATTGAGGAGACTGTAGTTAGTGTTGTATTGCTCACTATTACAGGGGCAATTGATCTAAGGAGGTAAGAGGAGAAGTGGGAGGGTAGAGCTGGTATCACTGATGCAAACCTCTCTCTTTTGATGTCCCCTCCATGCTGATGCAACTCCATCTTCAGCCTCCAGCCACTTAAATAGTTCCTGCTGGAGGATGTGGGACATCTGCTCTTGACCCATATGGGAGGAAGTTAGGACGCTGGTCATGTAGGCCCCAGCACCTGCTTGGCTTTGTGCACAGCTCTGTGGACTGTGCGCCTTTTGCTGTGTGTGTCTCACACAGCAAGGCAGCAGGAGTCTGTGGGTTTGTTTTGTAGAAGAGAGGATAACAAGGACACTCCTTAGTCCATCCCTGTCTCTATTTCTGGTGGATAGTTGAAGGTCCTTCTATTTGCTTTGAAAAGCAGCTGACAAAGGAAGGCAAAGCAATTTGTGTCCTCAGCAGGGCAGAATAATCATGTGACCAGCATCTCTGAAAGATCTCAACAGTGCATCTTGGAGTCTCATGCAAACTGTGTTAATGCAGAATTCCTACACATGCAGGCATTCAGTACCACACTTGATAACTAGGCAGTGATTCAAGCTGTTTGAGATCCTTCATGCAGTATGAGAAGCAACCTGGACCAAAATGAAAACTCAGGGTGATTCTGGAGGAAAATTTATTTTCCTCCAGGTTATTTTTAGGATTGTTGCTATTCTGTTGTGCACCAAGGAAGATAATGCTCCAGCTTTGCACTATAGTTCAGCATTGTTTGGCCTTATTCCTTATTTCTTGTCCTCATCTATTTTAACTGGCAAATATTGGTTGCTTGAGCACCTCCTTTTGTGACCCTGCACCTACTCATCTAGGTGCTGGATAAAGCAAGGGTTTGAAGCAATCCAGGGCTTGTGTTCTGTATAAAATGCACTTAAATTTGTTCCTGGTCATCTTGCAGCAAAGTTATTTGTGCCCTGCCTATGGCCTGGCTTGCAAGCTGCAAATGTCTGGAGAGGATTTATTATCTCTGACCATAAAATTTTAAACTGCATTTAATGGTAGATATTAAATCACTGCTGCCCCAATTCCAATCTCTCTGCAGAATTTCTGAGTTCCTACGAAGGCATTTTCTCTGCCAGTAACCTTTGGTTTCTGGGAACAGAGGCAGGTTACAGGGCTGTTCAGAGGATGATGAAGCGCTGGTTTGGTGAGGGACCTGGGTGCTGGCCAGTGTCCAGGCATCTGTCTGGCTCCAGAGAGCAGAGCCAGGCAGACCTGGTACGGCTGTGATGTGACTGAGGGATGTTTGTATTGGTGTCTGGGTGCAGACACTCTGCTGGGACACAGGGACTGAGTGTCTCTGCTCTTGGCTTTGTTCCTCCCTGATTGAAGTATCTTTGACACAGCAAGAAAACTGGAATTCAGTGCTTCAGCATTGAGCTGCTTACAACAAGCTATTTTATTTTTGTACATGTCTAATAAATACTGAACTGTTCAATGTTGTCACTCAATGTGGCTTTGTCCCTTGCTGCTGGGAGTCTCTGCATAGATTTCTCTTGAGATTGGCAAAATGCTTCCTCCAGGATAACATGAGATGCACATTGTTCCAGCTCAGGCTGTTGTTTGTCACCTTTGTCTAGAGAGCAGTGGCAGGTGGGCAGGAGATGTCTTCCTTGCCAAGGAGGGGGAGATGTTGCCTTTTGTGTTGCATTTGCAGGGGAGGCAGAGAGCCATCCATGGCTTCCCACTCTCAGGCCTCTGCACTTTACACTGCTCCATCTTCCTCATGGCAACCTAGCTTTCCATTTCATCAGCAGGAATACATTTAGCGTGTTTTGCTTTAACCCAAAGCCGGACATCGTAGAAAATGGTCATCCAAGACTAGGCTGGGAGGACTTGTTTGACATCAGCATATCAGAAAGGGTTGCAGAAATTTACAGTATGCTGTGGCAGAGTTTTCCAGAGTTTGTGCTTGACTGAAGCAGGATAACTCTGATCCCTAATATGGTGTTTAAAACCACTGTTCATAGCAGTGCCTGCAGTGATGGCAGTTGGAAGCAATCTTCTGGACCAGAGTAGCCAAAATCTTAAAAACATCTAATATTTGATAATTTTCATCTTCTGGAAGATCTGTGCTGTCTAACTCAGGGGTTATTTCACTTCCCTTATGGTGGCAAAGTCAGGCTATCATCAGTAGACACTGGTAATCCTGGACCACAGTTTAGGCAAAACCACTTTTAGCAAGCTTTCCACAAGTGGTTCTGCCTGTCTGAAGTTAAAAGGAGACTCTGACTTTTCCTCTGCTCATTCTCACACCTCTAAAGGTTGAGCAGTCCATTTTCACAGTGCTGCCTTATGGCTTCTTCCCATATTAGAAAGGAAGTTGCTGAATTTGGGCATCCCAGGGTGCATGCGTCTGTCTGTCTGGACCTGTCCCATCAATTAAACAGGAGCTGACGTCATATTTGAAGGTCAGCTGTTTTATAACCTAATATTATCCTTTTTTTTTCCCCTCTGGGTTTATTATCTCTCTCCAACCTGCAGCTCAGCACCATCTGGTGCAGGCACACAAGGGAGAAAGATTAGAGAAAGTAAAGCAGCTTTGTTCGCTTCCCCCATGGCTTCCGATGTACAGAGGAGTCGGCAGTCTCCTGTAATATTGAATTCTAAGTGGTGGGAAGGGCTGGATCCTGTTTGCTGTCTGAGAGAGGGAAAAATAGCCTGTGCTTACCACCAGCCTGTCAGGAAGTGTCTCAGGATTCCTAAGGGTATTACTGTGGCCACAAAGTGTATTTTGCTGGCATTTTATTTTAAATTTAAATAGTCTTGGTTTTTTTATGACCTGTTTTTCTCAGCACACATATTATCCTTACCTGTAAATGGTCAGAAGCACTCGTAAATGAGATACATGTGCAGTGCTGACTCCAGCTAGAGTCAGCTTTGGAGGTGAAGATCTCTGAACACCTGAAGTGCAATTACACCTGACAGAGCCAAGCTGTCACACCACAAGCATGTTCTGCCACACAGAGGTAGCTCCATCTTTCCTGGTGGCATCTGTCTGCACATACCAGGGAAATGAATATTTCCTTATCCAGCCTCAGCCTGCATGGAAGACACACGAGTTGTTTCCATTTCAGAGGCAGGGTTGGGTTGCACACAAGCTTCACCCTATCTCCCATCCTCCCTCCTTCTTTTTCTCTGTCTGTCTAAAGGTGTCATTGCTTTCTGTCCAAACTGCATGGTGCTTGTTTTCTGTAAAGGCAGAGCTCTTTTCTTTCTTGTCATAAAATGATAATTCTAGAATGCTGATCTCCTCGGCCAGCCGGTGTACTTGCAAGCTAGTATCTTGTTGCGTTTCTTCAATGTTTCAAATTTTGCAGTTGGCTATTTTGAAACAAAATTTCTTTAGGCATAAATAACCATTTTTTGCTACTGGGAAAGGATAGATAATTGTTGGACACAAAAAAACTTTAATTATGAAAACAGTTGGCTGACTGTGATGCATGGCATGTACATGGCACTGTATCATATGACATAGAGACTCTTTTTTGTCCAGCTTTCCTTTGGTGCTGTGTAGCCTTCTCCTAAACTGTGATTTTGTCAAGGACACTTCATACAGATTCCTAATTTCTGGAGAATAGATCAGTTTGGGGGGGTGGGGGGTTGTGGAGGTTTAGTTTCAGTTTTACTCTTCTAAGAAAAAATGATATTAGTTTCTAGCTTCTCCCATTATATAAAGAATCGTGAATGAACAAAAGTGGAATTTCAAAAGAGGAAAATTTATTTGGAAACAAGGAAGAAGTTCTGTTTTTTCCAGTGCTTTAGGTTTAGCTCCAATTTGTAACAGAAAGGAGTTTGTCTCCTTTCACACGTTCCACTGTGATATATTTAAGGTTGGGATTGAATTTTTTCCTCTCCTAAATCAGTATAATGTATGGTGTTTCTTCAGTATTTGATTCAGCTTTTCCTGTCCCCAGCATCTTGATTTATACAGGGTTCTCCCTATGGAAGCACAGCAAATGGAACAATTGTTCCTACATTTCTTGACAGGTTTTTAGGTTTGTGAAGGGTACTTTTCCAAGTAGTGAGACAAACTGAAGTCTCCAGACATGACAGTGAAGAGTTGAGAAGGCAGATGCACACAATGGAGGGCCTGACCATGTCCCCACAGTCTTCCTAATGTGAATCCTCATCACCTTGAAGTGAGCTGGAAAATGGTGCTATGGATTCTCATTTCCAGCTTAACTTTGAAACCAGTTGTTGTATATCCTGTTTATATTTTTAAGACCATTCTTGAAGTAATTTTAATCACTCACAGCAGTTTACAACACATTTTGTTTCCAGTCCAGACTGACTCAGATTTCTCTATACTTAAGCATATATAAGTAAAAAAACTCAAACCCTTTTTTATGCTGTCTTGCCACGAGGGAAGACTAGATATTGGAGATACTGTAATGGGGTTTGAGGAGAGAGAAGGAAAATGTGTGAAAGATTTGACTCATTTTTGCAAGTTTGCTTAGTTGTTTTTAGTGCCCAAGATGAAAAAGAGATTTTTTTTTTAAAATTTTTTTATTCAGGTCATAATGTGGCCTTTGCAACCTAAAATGCTCCTAGACATATTGATTTTGTACTTCTAGTGCTCTCTACAAAAAGATCTCTCACTTCTCTTTTCAAGGACAGTACAAGACAGCAGTGCTTGGCTTGGATCACCGTGAAATCCCCTTATCTGCCTGTTCTCACTTTATTTTTCTTCCAACTCTTACAGTCTTCATTGGCACTGAAAACATGCAGCCAAGGTTGATGAGGGCAAAATTTGAGCTTTACCTTAACTTCTACCTTAACTCTTTGTAGCATTTTTTCAAGGACTGCGATTGAGCAGAGCCATTAAATCCTTTTTTTTTTTTTCTTTTTTTTTTTTTTTTTTTGCAGCCCAGTGCAGCAAGTAGTTTTAATCTGCTTTTCAAAGAGCTGGGAGCTCAGTCACTGATCTAGAATGGTGTACTGTGCCTGGTGGTGCTGTGCACTCTGCAAGGAGCTTGGATTCCTCCATCCCTTTAGGTTTTTTTTCTGGACACCAGAGGATGTGTACACATTAGGATTACTGCAGACGAGGTTGTACTTGCCAGATTGGCAAATGTCAGGCTTCAGAAAAGAGGCAGCATAACAGCTGGCTTTGCTACTCAAGATTTCTGTTCCAGAAGAGGAACCTGCTGACAGACATCTTCATGTGGCTGCTGGTGCTGTGGCCAGTGAGGCACCCACACTGTCTGGTGATGTCTTGGCAGGCAGTGAACAGCAGTACTGTTTCACCTGATACACATCCAGCAGAGCCATCCCACTATGAGCAGGATAATGGTAGGCAGTAATGCTTAAACCAGCTTTTCATGCTGAAATAGAGATTTTTGGTTAATATTGCCAGTACCTCTAGGACTTCTTGGTTGGGGACAGAGCCCCTTTGTACTCCAATCTGTGTAAAAATCAGTTGAAAACTGCAACCTTTGCTTTGACACATTTTCAGGATGTAAGTACCAGAAGCATTTTAAGTAGTCTTGTGCCTTCTGCTGCTTTGTTAACTTTCACTTGCATTGGGCTGTATTAACCATTGACTGGACTGTTTGCAGTTCCTTGGTATTTTGTTCTTTTCTCTTTTGCATCTCAGCAAAAATCCCTGCTGACATTCTCTCAGGGTTTGTCTTACTTGTTTCTGGAGGTTCCTCTGTTGAGGGGTTTGGCAGGGGTTTGCTCACTGTCTCTAGTAATAATTGAGGTGGTTGAGTGAGTTATGAAGAACAAGCTGAATTGATTTCCCTTTTGCAATTGGGACTAGAAAAGCTGATTGCCTTGGTGAGCAGCATGCTCAAGGCCATACGCCAAGCTGCTATCAATTTTACCTTCTCCTCCTGTGAAATTACTAAAGAAAAGATGTTTTCCAGATCATGCATGTGGAACAGATGTGGCTTATATTACTAGATGATTCAGCTAAGACTGGTGCCAAAACATTTTCCAGAGCTCTCAGCTGGTAGTTGGGTTGAGAGAAGGAGTAACTTGATTGAAGTGCTGGGCTGGCTCTGCCCCCATGTCTGTAACTGCAGCCACATCACGTACAGTTCCCTTTGATGTAGCAAAGGTCTAAAGAGTGGTGGGATGAGGGTGCACACAGAGGTCTTGTGCCATGAGGTCAGGGAGGCATGGGAGATGTGTGTCCAGAACTGGGTGCAGCCAGCCTGGCAGCCTGAAAGGAATACAGAAATGCATTTGTGATGGACTTGGTTAATGTGTGGGGGTGCTTACACACAGCCCGTGTGTGCTTCTCCCACTGCAAGTGATCCTTTATAGTCAAATACCATCAGCACAGAGATCACTGGGGTCCTCTTGGCCAAATGTATTTCCTTCCACCTTCTGCTGAGATGGAGAAAATTCTGTTTTCATGAATAGGAATGTGATTACCTCACCTATTTTTCCCTTTGCAGTCACACTTGGCAGTCTCCCAGAAAGTCACTGGAATGAGCTTTTCTAAGGCTGTATGTATACATAGAATCATGCCAGAGATGAGACTGGGCAGTTGCCTGAAAGTCTGGCACAGTAAACACACATTTGTTTGTTTAAAACTTGCTTAAATATAGACTGAGGAGTGCAGAGAATGAGCAGAAGTGCTTAATCAAATTCAATCTGCATTTCTTACCACCACGGCTCTTTGGACTTTCCTGCTAACGTTGTAAATTGGAGCACTTTAACCCTAAACCTGGTTAAACGTTCATGCATGGGTGAAGTCCAAGTGAGGTGTTCTGATAGTGGTGCCTGTGGGGTATGGCCCAAGGAGGAGAAACTGGTTATTTTGTAACCCATAACAGGGAAGTGTTAATCCCAGCTACTGAACAAGACTTGTTTTTTATTGAACACAGGGCATTTATGGGGAATACAGTGTAGCAAGTGTTGGCACTGGGGAATGTGGAGTCTGTGGTCTTGTGTCTACGACTCTCAGAGAATATGTTTGTGCAAAATGTTTGCAGGGTACCAGCAGCCTCCACCAGCCACAACATGGGGTACTGGTGGCTTCACTCATGGATCCATCAAAGGAAGGAAATGTCTACAGGGGATGGTGGGAATTGTCTCTTCTCCGTGTTCCCAGAAAAAACTTTAGCTTTGTCAGTCTTCTGCTGAAATATATACTACATTCTGCCTTAATAAAGAGAACTATAGGAAGAACTGTGGTATTTTCCTGCAACTGCTGAGTCAGGAGGGGGTGGAGATGAGAAGCTCAGAGTTGTCATTCTGGTCCCATGGGAAAGCAGTTCTCAGCTTGGCACAATAGTTTCTCTCAGTATCTGTCCTCTGGGAGCTCACTCTATGGTTTAGCAACCTTATCTACCTTCCATGAGAAATTAGGATACCTCCTTATTGCTGTTTGGTTCTTGACTGTGGCCTATAAACCAGATCTCCTGTGGCAGTGAGCAGAGCAGCCAAAAAAGCAGTCTCTTCCCAATGCCACTGCTACAGCTCCTGGTAATTTGGCAGAGGTCACGTGTGGCAGGCTTGGGTTACTGCACACTATTGTAGGTAACCTTGGTATTCTGTGGGAGATGCTGGTCCTTTGGACAGTGTGTGAAGCTCCTCACGCTCTGTAGCTCCTGGGGAGGGGACAGTGTTTGCACACTCTGCTAAGCCTCTTTCTATGTCATTATTAAATAAGGCAGTTGGGGTCCCAGCTGTGCTCTGGCTTCTTTTGTGCTTAAAATGTCTGTTCTCTATCCAGCCACAGGAGATTTTCATGCAGCTCAAAGTGCAGGGGCTGGTGCTTTCAAAGCAGGAGGCTTGATGTCCTTTCAGGTTAGTAAGGGCAGGCTCTGTCAGCAAAATCTTGCCAAGGTTCTTTCACTTTTTCTCCAGGAAGGCTCTTTCCTACCTTTGCCTGTGTCTGAGTGAAAGGCGGCACCAAGTGGCAAAGAGACTGGGCTCATGCTGCAGGGCTTTAATGGCAATTCACTTGCATCTCTTGCATTTTTTTGGTGATGCTGATGGAAGAGCTTGCAGTAGGGGCTGGGTTAAGAGTGCTTTTGTGTTGTTGCCAAGATCTATTTGATGATTGAGTACTTTGCAGCCCCTGGAATTTCACTCAGAATTGCATGCATGCTTTGGTCCTAAGCAGTAAAATGCTGCATATTGCAGACTGAGGTGTGCCTTGATAGGTGAAAAACAAACCAGTAACCACAAACCCAATTCCAGATGGATACAAAGAGGAAGTAAAATGCATTTACCAAGTTTTTATTACTTTTATGACAAAGATTTGGAATTACAGCATGAGTGCTATTTGGATAAAGAGGCTATTTAATGTATTCCAAGTGTGAAAGTTTTTAGTCACACTCTGAAAAAGTTGCTTAAATATCAGAAGTTTGCAGTTTCCTCCCTAGCTCTGTAACCATTGAATAGTGGAGAGGATAGAGTAAGCAAAAAATATTATTTGGAGGAACCTAATTTCTCTCTGCTCCACCTCTTCCTGTGAGCAAAAGGGCGGGGGAACGCACAATGAAGACATCTGTTCCTTTGAACCCACTCACAGACTTGCTTAGTAATAAAACTAGGGGAGAGGAGGAGAAGATATTGGTGCTGTTCAAGTGGTAGCTAATCGCGTTGAGTACTGAGGGGGTGAGCTTTTATCATGCTGACCTTCTTAGGAGATATTGAAAAGAAGCTGGCACTGACCTCTGCCAGGGTTTAAATCCAGGAGACTCAGAATCCCTTTGTGCCCCTTTCAAAGGGGAGACAAATCTCTGTGGTAGCCACGCTATCCCCTTGCCTCAGGGTAGGCACCTCAGCTGTAGTGACCCAGTTACTGTGCTCTGCTCTCCTGGATGAGCCCTTCACTGCCTGTGTATCACCATGATCAGGGCTGCAGCAAACTAAACAGGAGTCCTGCAGATAAAAAAAATATTCTGTGCCCTGCCTCCCATCCACACTTTGCTCTTGTTATGTGAAATGCTTAAAATTTTGTGTCTGTAACACAGAGCTGCAGGGACCTCCCCATCCCCCCCCTCCTCCTGCCTAATCTCATTGTGCTGCTTAGTCACAGCAAAGACCCCTCTAATGGGTTTAAGTGGCCGTGCTCCTGGCTGGCTGTGCTGTGCTTTCTGTCCAGCCTGGGACTGTTCCTGCAGATAAAAGATGAGGCTGCACACATCTACTGCCTCTGAGTCCTCCTGAGTGTCAGCTGGTGCCTGCATGAAGATTTGGTTTCCCTCTAAGTGTCATAGCTGGAAACAAAAGCCTGTCAAGAAATGCCAAGGGGGTGATAGATTATTCTCAAACTAATAAAATGTGGCCGAAAATGCTTCTATGAACTCAGACACAGAAGGCAGGGGCAGATGGTTCCTTATGAGCCTTTCCAGGCCCTTAAAAGTATCTTAAGACATAAACCAGAGGTTGTGGCACACACTGGCACTGGTAAGGTTGATGAGGGACATTCTTCAGCTCTGGATTTCAAGTCTTCTCTGTATTCTTCCATGGCATTCTCCTGTAGCTAGCAAGGAGCTCTCAGAGAAGGGCTATCTGAGAGCTGGTGTATAAGCCTGGAATGTTTGTTCAGAGTGGGAATGGCTCTGCCTTAACCAAAGGTAACAAGCAAGCAGCTGCTAAAGAGAAGAAATATGGCTTTGTGTGGTGATGCAAGGAGCAAGTTTGCCAAGCCAACACAGTGGAGGAAAAATAGAGACTTTGTTACTGTAGGCAGCACTGGAGCATGATGATATGATTTAAAGTTATGGGGTTCTCTAATTTGTGGCTATAAACCATAGGAACATATATAATAGAGGTGAGAAAGGGCTACAGGAGGCTCCCTAATATGTCCCTAAACTGTAATTGGTGACATAACATTAAGGCAAAAGAGAGCACCACATCATAACTGTGCATAGAGGGTGAAGTTGAGCAAGGTAGCAGGGCTAGACTGCTGCAGGATCTTGAAAAAGAACTAGCCAAACTTTGACAGAAGAGAGGCAAGTGAGGCTGGTAAAGCAATAGGCAAGAGCAGAGGCTGGTACTGAATTAATCTTGTGAGCTAAATAGGAGTTTGTTTCAGAATTACCACTTGAAATATTAAGCAATGGACACTAAGGTGTTAAATGCAGTGTTCCTAATAGGCACAGTTGTCCCGTACTCCAGGGACCCTCTGACTGCAGGATTGAAAAAAATAACCACCAGGAAGAACCCCGTGTTTCTCCATGCAGTGTTTTGATCCACCTTCTCTCACTTATGGCATGGAGAATCTTGGGGTGATGCAAAGAGCCTTTGGAGACAGATTCTCCCTTAGCAAGAAGATTAGGTGGGAAAATCCAGCACTCCTACATCACTAAGCCCCAAAGGAGGAGTGCCTCAAAACAACAGAAGACTGCTTGATGCCTGCACAAAAGCATGTAATGCATGCAAGATCTTTTCAAGGGAGAGGGACACAAAGAGAAGGATGTAATTGATGGGAGACAGCCCTCAAAAACATCATGTCTGTACTCATCTGTAGGTGAAGTGAGCAACAGAGTGGGAGAATGTTGCTTCAAGGAAATCTGAGGTTGGGGATGGAGCTGCTCTGTCATTAAATACCTGGCAGCACCACAAGCTGTGTCTATGCAGATGGCCACTGTAGCACTATGTTTGCTTAGCTTGAAGAGCAGAGCTATAAGCAGAGACAATCAGGATGGAAGGAAGGAAATTAAGGTCAAAGTAAGTTCCTTTATTATAAATGCATTAAGGTGGTTAAAGGGGAGTGGCAGATCTCTCACTAATAAGCTGCAGCACATTCCCTAGGCTGGGATGGTTTTAGTTCCAGCAGAGATAAAAAGCAAAGCAGAGCAAAGAATAGGTTAGATTAAAAGGAATACTCTGTCTACCCAAGGAGTAGGAATTCAGGCTGATAGGCTTTACTGGGATGTCTGGGAAAGGTTGGATCATATGTGCTAACTTCAGGAGCTCTCCTTGTCCTTAAACACATTGCTTCTCTGGAATAAGTGTGAAAACAAAAAATGCAAAGCTTAGCCAATTTTATTCATCTGTCAGGGCACTACATGGTATCAGACTTCACAACTGTTTTTAGAGGAGGTTACAACACTGCCTAAAGGAGATTACTGCCCAGTCATCTTAATAGTCCAAGAGAAAGTGGCCTCAGGTTGCATGAGGAAAGGTTTAGATTGGATATTAGGGAAAATTTCTTCATAGGAAGGTTTGTCAAGCATTGGATCAGGCTACCCAGGAAAGTGGTTGAGTCACAATACCTGGACATAGTGAAAAGATTGTCCTTGTGGTCCTTAGGAACACAGTTTAGTGACAGACTTGGTAGTGATAGGTTAACAGTTGTACTTGATGATCCTAAAGGTCTTTTTAACCTAAATGATTCTGTGATTCTGTGAACACCGGAAATGCAACCTTGTAGTGAGATTTTGTCTTGGAATAGGCCAGGCTTATTTCTTCTTTCCTCTATCAATCTCTGGACAGTACTGAGTTAATAGTTAATATTTGTATGCAACACTAGTAAGTTTGGACTCTACTGTGTGCTGGGACTTAGAGAACTCTTGAAAGAAAAGGCTGGGAAACAGAACCTGTGAAGTATTGTTCTCCTTTGTCCTTTTGTGAAGTGCTAGCCTTGGGCCTGAAATGTCCTGGATGGAAAAATTGCTTTGAATAACTCATGATGCTGCTGACTTCATAGAAGTGAAATCTCTATGCAACACTGCTCTCCTTTCTCATTGCCTTTCAAGACAGAGCTTGGTGCAGATCCACATGGTACTTCTAGGAAGAGAAAACAAAGGGTAGCAGTAGTGTCCTGGAAGCTGCTGCCTGGCACACAGCCCTCTCTAGTTAGGGGTGGAGTCTAGCCTTGGGACCTTGGCCCCAGATTCCCTGTGACACCCCGCAGGATGTTTCCTCAGGAGTGTGAGTAGCTGCTCTCCACAAGGCATAAGGTCCAGCCACCGTGTAGGGAACCACAGAGCTGGTGGGCACTGCTTTGGAGGATTTTGGTGCTCAGTGCTGCTGTCAGGCTGCCTGGGATCCAGGATGAAAGCAGGTTCTGGGGAGTGCTCTGAGGAGTAATCCTCTTCTGCTGTCTTGTGGTAGCACAGTTAGGAGAAACCTCAGAGTCTTTCATCCTCTCCTGAAACAGCCAGACAGCTGGCTTTACAGGCAGAAGGGTGGGCTCAGGAGGCAGTTGCTGCTTCCCTGAGGTGATCCTAGCTCTAGTCTGACAGATACATAGCAGGGTGGGATGGACAGGGAAAGTGGGTTTTGCTATCAAATTCCCATATCTTCCCTTTAGTCCTGACAACATTCTTCTATTACAGCTCTTACAAACCTCCCATACATCAACTTTAATTTAGCAATGCACAAGCCAGACATTGTTTGTCAGTTCTTTCCCCTGGAGCAGGGTTTGTTAGCCAGCAGTGCCAGAAGGGATGTGTGTGCCCTGGTGCCTTCCTCCCTTTGCCCCAGTCTCTGTTCTGCAGTGGGACTTGTCTGGACTGATAATACACATACCATTTACAGAAGCACTCTGCCCAGACATGTCATTGCCTGGCAGTGAAGATTTTTTTTCTGATCATCAGCCCTGGATCAGAATATGATCTTTCTTTTCCTTGTAAAGCAGCCATAGAGCAGCCCAAACTGTTAGGATATTCCTTTAGGAAAGAAACAGAATAATGAACTGACTCATGGCATTTGTGACTACAATCCAGAAGGAGTCTCCCCTATGTGCTTTACTCCTTTTTCCCCTGAAAGGAATGACAATGAATGGGGTGGAAAGGGTGATATTATATGAATTTTGATCATCTTCCATGCTGTAGAAGAATTACAGGCACCAATAAACTTAGCAGGTGGCCACTGAAATGCAGTCATTTCTCATGACCCATAGTTGCAGCACAGAGCTTGTTGCCCCATGACACATGAAGTTTAAAATACAAATGGGTGTAAAAGGAGTTGTGTGAATTCATAGACAAGTGACACATGAAGTTTAAAATACAAATGGAGTTTAAAAGGAGTTGTGCAAATTCATAGACAATTTGCCTGTCAAAGTGACTGTTTAGCATTTACAAGGCTGCATGCAGAAACCTCTAAGCCACGCACTGCTGAAAGCTGGGGAAGGTGTGTCAGAGGATGTATTGTCATAGGCTACTCTGCCTTTTCACACTTGCCCCTGAAGTTTCTACTCCTTGTCACTGTCAGTCCATGGTCGATGAAATGACTCAGGGTTGTTATTCTAGTGCTGCTGAACACTGACTCTTTCTTTGCCACGATGTCTCTCCCACCCTGTCATTTTTGCCTTTTGCACAGACTTGTCGCATTGGCATCCCAGTCAGAGCCTGCTTGTGTGAGGCATCACCCTAATGAGTGCTGGAGCTCACAAGTTCCTTTCTCACACAAGCAGGGCAGCTGCTCCAGTGTGGGTGAGAGAGGAAAAGTAGATGCAAGTATCATGAGCAATAACAGTGTTTAAAAATGAAAGGCACAGCCATTCAGTTGTGCAGACAGATCAGCTGCTTGGCTTTTTTCACATGTGTGAGCTTCTTTGATGTGGCTGCCATTGTATTTTGCAGCTCCATACCTTCTCATTCCTTCTTAATTTGCTGAGCCCTTGTCTCCAGCACTTTGACTAAAAGAATCTCCAAGTATGTTAAAGAGATAAATGCATGTTTTCTGGCTTCTTAAAGAACACTTACTCATAGCAGTGGAATTTAAAGTATATTATCCACCCCCTTTTCAGACCCTCTTTTTAAGGGGTTTGGATATGGAACTCAAGAATTTTGCTGACAGGGAGGTAATACTGCTCTTTGACTGGTGTCTGAATGGGTGGCTTGTACAACACAGATCCCTTTCTCTGAGACCAGACAGGGATGTGCTCTGTAACAGACTGTGGGACACAATCTTTCCTAAGAATTTTGATCCAAAACATGTAATTGACAAAGCTTGTTTTGCTGGAAGGAACATTATGACCAAACATCAACAACTCTCAGTTTGTGTGCCTGACTGCTTGTGTGTTTCTCTATCTTCCCCTTCACTGCTAATTGCTTTTCATCAGTTTTATCTAATACTTATTAGTAGACAGAAATATTGTCAGCCATTCATTAACTTTCTGTTGAAATGGCTTTTTCCATGGCAGGAGATCCAGGCTCTGGTGTCCATTCTGTAAAACCTCAGGATGGAAATAGACTTCCCACACTGGAAATCTGCTGCACTTGGATATCTTTTGGCCAGGATTGTTAGGCAAAGGCCTTCTGACAATGTTCAGTGCTGGCTTTTTTCCTCCCACCCAAATCTTCACACACACACACACAAATGTTGATGGGTTCCTATTCCAGTTCTATTTCTGATGCCCCAGCTCTCGCTCTGCCCCTGATGCCTTAGCACCCACCACAGGGCTTTGAGTGAGACTTTCAAACACACACTGGGTCAGCTTCTTCACCCCCAACAGCAGATGACGCAGATGGCTGGGCTGATTTTTAAGACCATATATATGTGTTAGGTTGCCTTAGTGTGTTTCTGTGACTTCAGAAGCCTGTGTGCTCACAGATCATAAAATACTAGTCTATATGCTACAAAAAGTTGCCACTTAAAGCTCTTTAAGAACTGTTGAATTCTGCTAGGACTGCTTATATATATCATCTAAACTGTCTTCTCAAAACATCAAATTAGGATATGACTGTCATCAAAAGCTGCATGCATGACCTTTCTGGCATATGCAAAAGTGGTGCTATTGATTTTACCTTAGCTTTATTCCTTAGAAGGTCATGAGTTCATGTATTTATTCCTGTTTATTTGTTATTTGCCATTCCCAGCTATGTTACCTCATTACCTACCCCGTCCTGTGAGCAGCTCTTCCCTTCTAGTAGGAAAGAAAATAAGCACATGCAGTGTGCATTACAAATCACTGTATGCTGGTGTATCTTGGCATTGACAGTGGAGCTGTTCTGCACTTCTGTGTCTTGTGAAAGCTTACTGAATAAATGTTTTATAGGATCCAGCCCAGTTCCAACTTAATGGAAAAAAATCTTATTGGTTTCAGTGGTGTATGGATCAGTCTTCTAATCCTATGAAGGAATGTAGTTATATTCTTCTGTGGATTTTAGCATGACTGTATGCTGAATGCCATAATGACTGCTGCAATATTAGACTGCATATTTTCCATCAAGGTGTGAAATCATCTTGATGTTTGGAACTGCTCAGATATTTTTCTAACCCACTGCTTATCTCTGCATGGGAGCAGCGTGCTGTAATAGCCTTAGGACTGACTGAATATTGCATGCTAGTGGACTGTGAGTTTTCCCTTAATCCAGGGGATTCCTGCAGTCTTTTTGAAAACAAGAATAGGGAAAGGGGAGAAGGATGTGAGAAAGATTTTAAAAGGAATTTGTAATAAACCTTTGCAGACTAGCAGTTAGGTATTACAGGTCTGTTACTGTGGTTTTCTGTATAAACTGACTGATGTCTTACTCTGAAGTCATGCTGTAGATTTTCATCATATTTTTAATCTTTGAAGCATTATTGAAGTGTAGCTAAATGCTACCAAGAAATTTTCAATAACATATAATATGTGCCATCTCTGACAATATTTCTATATAATAGTTAAATATTTTTGGCAGGAGTGCTTCATTTATGCAGTGATGTAGAAAAGCATCTAAAAATACTTCTTGTGTGTTATAAACACCTCCTGTATCAAGACTCAAAGTAAAATTCTGTGTGGTGGGTTTCCTTTCTTTATGCTGTCAGGTTGAACTTGCTGCACTGGATTCACCCTGGAGAGTTCATCAGAAACTGGCTGCTTTCTCTGCTTCTGCTTCTGGGCCTGTTGCTTTCATGCAATGCCAAAATAATGACTCCACATACTAACGTCATGTTTTCTATAAAGAACAATCTTAATAAAACCAAGACGATGCAACTTCCCTTTCCCATTCCTCTGGATATAGCTTTTCTATTTCTATCTGGGTAATTTTTGACCTTGTTTGGTTTTTCTTGGAACTGACAACTCCCTCTACTGATATGCCATTTCACTCAAACCACTTTGGAAATCATTTCCTTTTCATGGCAGAGTGGTTGCATGTCCCTTCAGGGTGGTGGAGGGCATGAGCTGCAGTATGCTGACTGCTGTGTTTTGGTTCCTGTTTCAGAGTGACTTTTTGCTGTAATGTTGCATTTTTGCAGACCACTTGTCAATCTTCTGGTATCCTTTTGCATGGCAGTGGG
The DNA here is from genome assembly GCA_013400575.1 of Peucedramus taeniatus. Classification (NCBI taxonomy): domain Eukaryota; kingdom Metazoa; phylum Chordata; class Aves; order Passeriformes; family Fringillidae; genus Peucedramus; species Peucedramus taeniatus. Next base: position 576,014 of record WBNO01022646.1, on the reverse strand, counting down.
AGAGCTAAATGCCACTGAGTCAGAGGGTTAAACAGATTGTGGGGACCAGCTGCAGTGGCTGAATGGGGCAGCTGAAGACCATGACTGACAATTTGGTACCCTGAAGTTTTAGTGACCTTGTGTAGCACTACAACACTTGCTTTTCAGATCTGGACATACCTTTGACTTTTTCCTATGGTGACACAGAGTTCCTTTCATGGGCTCATCCCAGAGCACTGATGGCATCAGGACAACAAGATGTATCAATAGTGTCTTCCCAGGTCTGGCTGGGAGATGAGAGTGACCCTCCTTAAGCAGCTCCTGCTTTTTCAGGGTTTTCTTGCTCTGTGACCCATCTCCCCATCTATAGCAATGAGCTGGAGAGCTCTGCCATCCATGCCCTGTGTGCATGTGGAAATAGCAGCTTCCAGGCCACCGATGGTGATGGCCTGGGGAGAATTGTCTTGGCACAAGGAGTGCAGAAGTGCTTCACTCGCATTTGGTGCCAGATGTCTACTTATTTCTGACTGCTGGAGTAATGCCAGCTCTGGGGTGGGTGTGGAAAAAGGGATTTGGGCGGTTAAATGCGGGAAGGGGAAGAGAGGTCAGGGCTAGCAGCTCCTCAGTCCCTTACAGGATCCTCTTATAGCAAAAGCTTTAAGGGACTGTTTCTGCAAGACCCATGGGCAGCCCTGTGATCTGCCCCTGGACTCCTTCCTGACTTTTAAATAGCTCTGTAAAATATATGGGAGTCTGGCCTGACACGTGCTTGGCATGAACAGAGCCAAAAACATGCCATGGGAATCACGCTCACCCTGGGAAGCCTGGCCAGCAGCACAATTGAAGCAAGTCAGATATGGATCACAGGGTCAGGATAACGATTAGTCCTACCCTTCCCCCTAGTTGTAATTAGCTGTGGTGATGTCACCCTCTGTTCTGACTTCTCACTGGCATTAATTACAGAGCTGCAAATTTCCTGCCTTTCTCTTCTAATTGCTCTCTGGGAAACTCAGAGTTTACACCCTCTGTTCAATGTCTGCCAGCAGCCTTCCACATAACATACTCCAAGCCCTAACCTCTGGCCTGTAGAACTGGAAATGGGCTTGTTTGGGATGCTTGCTCAGATGCATTTCTGAATGTGAACATTTCTGGTTAAGAATAATCCCTCTGCTTCTCTTGAGCTTGTGTCCTTTCATCACGTTTCATTTTGGATTCAGTCCTGAGGAGCAAAAGGTGTTCAAACCCTGCAATGAAGTTAAGCCTCCCTTTAAGAGAATTCTGACCCTCACTAGATAACCCTGTTTCTATTGGAGATAAATTCTCTGCTGGTGAGACAGGGTTTGGGAAATCTGAACTGGTGTGATTCTAAATGGCTTGAGTGGCCTGGAGTGTGTTCTGGTCCTGTGAGGACCCTACAGCCCTTGGGTTGGACTCCACCTGCTTGAGGGCCTGTGGCTTGAGCCCATCCAGTAGTGGCTTGTGCTCTGTCACCCATGGACTCCCCTGAGCTCTGTGCAGCCTCTAATCATTAGGGTCAAATGGAAAGAGTAAATGAGTACTGGTAGAGGGATGAGGGAAGGAGATGACAGTGATTGCACTAAGAGTTATCAGGGGAGAGAAGGACAAGCTGTTGAGAGCAAGTGAGATCCTGGGGGACAGGAATGTGTCAGCATGAGCTGGCTGGATCCTCACCAGTTTGGAGTGGGCAGTTCTGGTTAAGTGCTGACACTCCAGGTGTGCTCTGTCAGCTCCTGAGCCAGGCTGGTGCTGAGAGAAGGAAAGCAGCCTGTCTCCTGTGGCAGGGTGCTCCTCTGAGTGTGTGGGTGAGCAGGGCTGCCTGGACCCCAGGCAGGTTCCCCAGGCAGCCTCTGTGCTCTGTGTAGAAGCTCATGTGCTGTAGAACCAAGGTTCTACCACAATACTTACCTATTTAGAGAAGATCATAAAATTCAGTTCAGGTCCTGTTCTGAGGAAGCTAAATCCAGAGCATCCATGCCTCTAATCTTCATACTTGTTTTGCAGTCATTTATTTTCCTGGATGACTTTTCAGCCTTGTGCCGTTTGCTATGTACAGATCTCAGCAAGGTGGTCTCATGGCTTCTTCAGTTAAGCATCTCCCAGTCAATCCTCCTTTTATTTTGGGTGCCACTCCCCTTTCAAGTGGGGTGCGTTTATGACAATAAACATCATCATTAACATGAGGGGGAACATATCCCATAATCAGGAACCTTCTGTTTAGAGAGAAGTGTTTATTATACACAACTTGTTAGGGAGTGTCAATCAGCCAGGCTCCCTTTGTTACTCCATAATGCATCATTAATGATGGCTGCTGCTGTGCATTTAATTTCATTGTACTCAAGGGCCTTGTCTCTGTCTCCTCACCCCCTTCCCCCTCTTTATAATCACCAGCACAGAAGAAATTAATAAATCAATCCAGAATAGGAGAGCTACAGACTTGCTATAGGCTATCTCTGGTGTCCTTGCTCTCACTGAGTTGTACCTTACTCATGGAGAAATCTTTAGGGTGTCAGTGGAGCTATTTTGGGATTACTACTTGCATCTTGAGAAAGAGGACTGGTGTCTGCCCACACATATACATGAGCATGGATAACTGGCCATGGAAGTATCTCATGAAAGTGATCTGTTGAGTTCTGGGGATGGATATGTCACATCCTTTTCAACTCTTCATTTCTACCCCACCCCTCTGGATCTTTGAGCCCTGAGAACATGCTGATGCTTTGTTGACTGACATCTTGCTTATTCAGTCCAACTCAATTAACTTTAAAAAAGAATATTCAACTGCTGCAGGGCTTGTGAAAGGTGGATGGGAGAAACAAGCTTACTGGAGGCTATATATTCACTAAGAAAGTCAGTGTCTACCCTGGAATTTTTGAGGAAACTACAAAGAGTTAAAAAAAAAAAAACCAAAACAAACTGGAAAATCCCCACTTAACAGTGATAAGAGAAAATGCTAGTTGTAGTGTATTTTGTTTGTTAAATAAATCTAACTGTGTGGTTTGGGACCCGCCTGTTGGAAGCCCTGAAGCTGATTTTCTCCTACTGTCAAAATTTCCAGCCTTCATCTGCAGCTGAAATTCAGCATGCCAGTAATGGCAAGGATAATTCTGCCTTCTGGCTGGAGTCTACTAATTGGTTTTGGTTGATCTCCCTGTCTCATTTCTTTCTGTTTGAGTATCTCTAGGGCTTTTTTTGAGCAAAGGGGGCCGAGTCCTGGTGTGAACTGTGGATACCAAACTCTGTGGTTTTGTTGTACTTTCCCAGATTAGAAATTACTTGTATTGTCTGAGTTCTTTCCCACTCTGTGGAAAATCCAGTCCTGTTTTGTGGTCTCAAACTAGCTGCTTGCTGTCCATCTTGGCACCGAATCTTTCCGAAGCCCTTATGTGGTGCTCCTGCTCATATATGTCACTTATCTGCATAAGACACTGGCATTTTTCATGTGGAAACAGTGGTTTGTGAGGTCATTTGTCATTAAAGCAAGGAGTGGCTTGTGTTGAGGATGAGAAACCCTCACAAATACTTCTGTCCATTCCTGGCTTTTTCCAAAGGAGCTCCACTCCTTATCCTGACATCTGTTCCACAGAAAGGCTCCATCAGTCCTGAGGACACCGCACAGCAATTGGAGGAGAAGGAAATTCAGTCAACTTTAGATGGACTTCTTTAATTCCCTGTCCTCACATCCTTGGCTCCAGGCCATAGTCTTTTGGGATTTCCCTCTGGCAAACAGCTTTGGCAGAGTGCTCCCGGCTGGGTTCCAGCGCGTTCGCCTTTGTCCCGTGCGTGTTCAGGCCTGGCCGAGGGGATCCACCTCCCGTGTCCGCAGGGCACCACCCTCCCTTGGGCACACACGGCTCCTCTGGGGCCACCAAAAGGAAGAAGTCACCTTGCTGCTCTTGGCCAAGGATTTGGCCCCTCAGTCCAGAGCAGCCTGCTCGGGAAGGCAAAGGGCATGAGTGAAGCTGTTTCAAACACCTGACAAGCAGCGCTGTAGCAAAAACCTTTGATCATTTTCTGTCTGAGTGGAGGAGCTCACAAGACTGCATTGCCCTGATTTTCCATGATAAAGGAAAAATAATGAGATTTTATGTTTTTTTTCTGGAACAGAGCACTTGAAGTTTTTGAAATGTTTTGTGTATTTTCTATTTGCTGTTCCTGTACCTAAGTACCTGAAATATTTTTAGGTTTTTCCTCTCGTGGATAATTTCAGAGGTTTTATGTCCTTTGTTTCAACTCCAAAGGAAGTAAAATTTTAGAATGTTTCAATCTTGGCCATAGTGGATTTCTGTCTTCTGTACTGCTCTGTGGATATATTTGATATTTTAAAAAACCCACAAAATTCAGCACAGTGGAGGACAAATTTTACCTTTTTTTTTCAATTTTTTTTCTAAAATCCACTGTTTCACTGGAAACATATTTCTGGGGTTGCTGTTTCCTCTTTAAGGTTACTTTCTCCCTCCACTCAGCATTAATTCTAGGGGCCTTCAGTGGCCCAATAAGGAGCCAAATGATCTTTTGGTGCTGGGCTGTGAACCTGTTTTCCCAGGATAAAAACACACTGCTTAGGTTAAGGGAGTCACCATGCATTCACCATGGTGCTTAGAGCATAGAGTGCCTCTCAGTGTGATAATTTTTAGAGTTTATAGAAATTGACAAGGATGCTAAATGCACATTACTGAGAAGAAAGTGTGAAAATCTAGTGACCAGTCTCCTGGGGGAAAAAAAAAGGAGAAAAGAAATTTGGCGCTTAAAATTTTATTGTATTCTTCAGTTTGACCCTGTAGGCTGAATTCAGATTTCAATAAATGTATATAGTAAAAAGAATTTACCTGCTAATCGTTTCTGCTCCTTTAGTGAAAGGTTCTTCAGAGAAGACTTTGCCATGTGATAAATTGGTACAGAATTTCATCTCTATACAAACTGCATAAGAAGCTAAACTGTCTAGGTCTTTATTATGGTAGGAGACTGAGCAAAAACTTGGTATGGAATGAAACTCTCAACTTCATCTTCTGAGTTCTTTGCTAAATTTTGTTCCTTTACATCCAGTGCATTTTCAGGTTTGCTTTATCTTGAAGATAAAATTATAACCCTTGATACCTCCCCCCTCATTCATGTCCGGTGTAGAGCAAAGAATTAATTATGGAGACTTAAATCACTGCTTGAAGCCATAACAGCAGCTCATCATTGCCCTTAAATGTCTCTGGCACAAGCTCACTATCTCTGATTTTCATGTCTCACCAGTTGCTATTTTTACTTGTTTTGTACGGAAGAGACTGCACCAAATAAAGCTCTGTGTTGTAATAAGTGATTGAAGACCTTAAAATGGCTCCCACTCTGTGTTGTGCCTTATAACCTGAATTCCCAGCTCAGCTTTTTCCCTGTGCCAGGAAATATCTCCTACCTTTGAAACTCCTCTCCAGAGATGCAAGATTAGCTTCATGCTGTCAGGAGCTGTCATTTCAGGCAATTAGAAATAGATCAGCTGACACCTGGTAGTTTTGCAAATGCCTTTCTTTCCTTCAACTGCTTCATCTCTGGTTTTGAAGATTACGTGCAGGGTCTCTTCCCCATTACCCACATGCACTCTTTGTTCCTGGCTGCTGTTCTCTGGCTGCCTTTTCAGTGTTGGTGAAGTTATTGCTAGCTTGGAATGCTGCTGTGAGGGAGCTTTATTTGTAGTGTAATAAGGGTGGAAGTGGCAGATTTCTCCTTCTTGGCTAACGCAGTGTCTGAAGAAGGAAACAGAGAAAATAGGAATTGTTATTGCTGAAGGCAGAGGTTTCCATAGAGTGAAACTCTTTGCATGCCCTTCGGCTGCATCTTTCATTAGGCACCTGCCAGCCCTCTGCTCAGCACCATCCCCACCCACCTGTCTGCTCTTGTGCTCTCCCTGTACAGCTGCTTCTGCTTTCATTTGTTTCTAGGTTAAATATTGCCACCTGAAATATGCAGTTCCCAGAGGAGACACAGTCAATGTTGGTGAAAGGCTAGGATCTGTTTCTTTGCATTTTGGCTTGAATTTGGATTACAAAAGCCGTGTAACAGAATGAGGGGGAGGCTGAGCCGTGACACTGGGAGGAGCACAGCTCTCTTTGGTGACCTTGCAGTGCCTCCAGAGAATCCTGTATGTATGTGAAATTATGAACTCTGGGACTTGGTTATGCTGCCAACTTCATTTTGATCTTCTCTCTGTCTCTGAGGCTGTGTTTTAACTGAGGCAGAGCTAGCAGGCAGTTAACCCCAGTGCTCCACAGTGGAGATGTGCTACCCTAGATAATAACATCATTTCTAGCAGACCCTTGTTTGAAAGTGGTCTCCTAGACAACTAAGTTTCTTGGCAGGGATCTGTTATCTCTGGGTAGAAGCTAAACAGAGAGCCTGAAAGGTAACCAAATGCCAGGCCCTGGCCTGTCTGCTATGTCAGACATCTTCAGTAGCAGAGCAGAGGAGGGTCTGCCCACATCCAGAAATAGCGAGGGAGCGAGGCTCTTGTCTCCCTGTGTGCACACGGATTGGGGAGAAGATAAAATGAGTGGTCTCAAGGAGCATGGTGTTCAAAACTTTGTTTTGTCACTCTCTGTGAGCCCCTGAGAAGCCCTTTGAGGGGAGTGTCTGATGGGTGGAAGGCTCTAGGGCTGAGCAGCTGTGCCCCTGGAGCATCAGAAGGGTGCTGGAAAAGGCTGGGGCTTGGACAGATGGAGTACTGGAGACTGGAGGCAGAGGAGCCTGGCCTTGTGCCAGGCTGTGGAGTGGGGTGGGGGCAGATGACAGAGAGGAGCTGGAGGGTGTCAGAGGAGGATAATCCTCAGGCAGGCTGAAGCTGCAGCTGTCGGTGTCGGAGCGCGGCATCGCAGAGTTTGCTGCTGCTGCTGCTGCTGGCTCTGGGGATCAGCAGGGCTAAGCCAGACCCGACAGCTGGGTGAAGTGGGGTGCTCACAGGCTTGTCCCCTTCCCTTGGTCAGTGTCCCAGGGGATGTTCTGGCACATCAGCTGAAGGTGGAGGAGCCTGGAGGTGTGCAGAGCCCTGGACAGAGCCTTGCCTGGCCTGGTGTGGGGCTGGGAGAGCTGTCACAGTAGCTGCAAGGGAAGGCAGGAGCCAGCTTTTGGATATGCTGGTGTGTGTTGCCTTAGAAGAACTGCTGAACTCAACTTGCTTTTCTGTCCCCCTTTGCACCAAGTCACAGCAATGCCCTGTGTGAATGCTTCTTCCAGATGCCCCAGTGGGGCAAGCACTATGCTCTGGTGGGAATAATTAACTCACACTGAGCAGGGAAGCAAGCAAGGAGCCCAGCAGTACCGCTGGTGAGGAAGTCAGGGCTCTCTAAGCTCCTGGAAATCTCTTTCCCTGGCAGAGGTACCCAAATTGTGCTGCACTGCAGGACCTGGCAGGAAGTGGTCCCTGGAACAGAGCCTTTCTTCCCTGCTCACTGTGGTGTTTCTAACACTTCAGTACAAGTGTACATTGCTGCTGTTTTGCTTTGAGTCTGGAGGGAGTTTGCCTGCGTGGAAGAACTCTGAAGGGATGTTAGAAATCCAGCAGAGTTTGTGATGTGAAAGTGGGCACTTAAAAGATCCCAGCAAGACAGGGACCAGTGCTGGGAAAAGATGCACTGCACTCCTGCACTCCAGAGAAGGAAGCTCTCTGTCCAGGGAAGAATATATTCTGCCCCTGCCATCCCTAGGGCTGCAGGCAGATTCCTTTTTGGAGTGTTTTTCCAAGAACATCACTGTCCCAGGCAACAATACATGGGATCCCTCTGTCCCTTTCCTCAGGGCTATCTCTCCATCTCCCTCTCTATATGAGACCCAGTGGGTTTTACTTTGCCATTTTTTTACTCAATAGATTTGTAGAGAGAGCTGATTTCAGCCATCCAAAGGAAAGCTTAGAGGAAATAGCAGTGAGCTGGTTTGTGAAACTTGAGGCATTCAGAAGCTGAGTTGGACTCTAAAATTAAAAGCTCTTGGTGTATTTTTATTTCCGTTCTGTTTTCTTCTACTTTTAAGCGAGACTCATCTCCTTCAGGGTATTTTTGGTTATTTGCAGCTGTGATGAATAGGAGTTGCTAATTTCTTTTCATAAATTTAAGCTAAGACTTTTGCCCTGCTTCAGGACTCCAGAAACTTGGATTTTCAGAAAAAGACATAAGATGAGAATTGGCAATATGGCCAAATAACAAATATTGAACATTTGTCAAGCACCTCCAGCACATCTTTGCCGAGTGCCTGAACTTCAATCCAATCCAATCCAAATACTTATCTATGTCTCAGAATTTGGAGACTTAGGGAGGAACAGCTCTGTAGGTGTTTGTTAGGTTGGTAGATGGAGGTGATGGATGAGAATGGATCTTCTTGTGTGTCCTGGTCAAAAATGGTTTGTAACAAAACATAACAGTTATTTCTGTCCAGCTGGCAGGGACTATTGAGAGCTACTGTCTCAAAAGTGCAGACAGATCTCCATTTTCCTCTCTCTGTCCAGTGGGAAGTTTGAGATGGGGCCCTGGCAGGAATTCTGTGCCAAAGCTGTCCAAGCCCAGCCCCAGCCCCGCTTGTTCTTGTGCTGCAACTTCGGATGTGCTGGAGCAGGCACATCAAATAGTTACAAAGGGTGTGATTAAGCCCTGGGAAAGAGCAAGCCGGCAGCTTGTTTTATGTTTCCTCCCCTGTGTTTGTATGAGTCACGGAGCTGGCGGCAGTCCTGCGTTCACCTCACAGAGAGCAGAAATAAGTGTGTAAGAGCCCCACACTAATTTGCTGAAAATAGCCAAAAGCCAAGCTCTTAAGATACCCAAAAGCGATTGCAACTCCTCCGTTTATTGATTCCTTTTTCTCTCTGCTTCAAGTTAACAGCTTTTAAGAGACATAAAATGGGAAGAGCATCCATTCTGCCAGCAGTGTGGTTGTCTGTCCCAGCCCTTGCCTCAATGGCACGCGTGTGTGACCTGGAAGGGCATACTTCGTGTCTGTGGAGACACACATTTGGAGCAACAAAGAGGTAAAAAATATCTTCCTCTGTTACCCTGGAGGCTGCTGGCATGTCATGCCACTGCCAGGGCAGCAGAGAGGCTGGCTCTCACCATCACACACCAACTCTGCCCCGAGCAGGCAGGGACCAAGGGGGTTTGCACCCGAGCTGTGTTTGTGCAAGTCTCTAGTGGTTGGACTTGCCTCTGCATTCTCCAGTGCAGAGGGCAAAATACCACCTGGGCACCTTGCATTGGTGCCAACTCAGAACCACATCTTTTGTTTCTCTTTTTAATCAGGTGCGATGATAAATTTTATGCTGTCATTAGAGCTCCAGTTTCTGGAGCCAGTAGATGATGCTGAGAATTCCAGCTTTGTTTCTGAGCAAGGGAAGGAAGTCAGGAAGGCAGTCTGGCAGCTTGTAGCTTGGGGACAAGCAATGGACCTCGTGTTCCTTCCATGTTTCCATGGGCTAAGTCCATGTTCCAGGTTTTGAGCACAAGGGTTGGCAGAGCAGCCTCTGATCCTAGCTGGCATGTTGGGAAAAGCAGGAAAAGTGCTTCAGCTTGCAAGGGATTTAAGGCTTGCGTGATGATCACAAATTCAGCTGAGCTCAGTTCAGCAGGAGGGGAAATAGGTGAGAGAGGCTGCTCTCACTTCATCCACTGGTGTGGGGAATGCAGCTGTGGTTTGGGGCTCACTGAGCCAGGGCTGTTTGTGTGCTGGGCATCTCAAGCAGGCAGGAGACTCAGACATCTCCCAGCATTCGTCCTTCGTGCAATCAAGCGATTCCTCTTTAGCAATGCAGGCTCCCCCAAAGCCCAGTTTCTGCATTTCCTCCCTGCTGTAACCAGCCTTTGCTTCACTTGTTTCCACATTTGTTTCTTCTGTTACACAAGCTCTGGTCTCAGGCCTTTGAGCTGAAATACTCAGGGCTTTCAAAAGCATGAGTGAATTGCAGAGTCTCTGGCCCCTCTCTGCTCCATGCCCAGCTCATCTGCCCTTGGCAGAGTGAGCACCAAAGTTAAGGAGCTCTAGTGAGTGCTGCTGTTCAATGCTTAAAACCTGTGTGTGTCTTCTGAACTGCCACAATTTTGCTTTAAACCCAGGCCACATCCCATTGGATTCAACAAGTATTCCTCATGAAATCTGCAAATTTTATGGCCCTAGGAGAGCTCTGTTTGCCACTTCATTCACTTTTTCTGCTTCCTCTGCTGTTTTCCAGGTGTGTTCCTTTTGTCCTTCCTGCTTGCTTACTTACTCTCCCCACAGGAGAGAATTTCCTCCTGTGATCCTTAAACTGGACCTCCACCCAGCCCCCTTGCAACAAATGCCCTGTCCCTCACACTGACTGCTGGGGCTGGGCCCTTTCCTTTTAACTGGAGTGGAATGGGAAAATAGGTATGAAGGTTTAGAATTATCCACTCACCTCCCTTTTTCCAGACTCCTGACTGAATATGGGGCTGGGAGCAAGGGGGAAAGAACATGACAGGACATCCTGCATCAGTATCCAATACTTGGAAATCAGTTCTAGGGCTTGAAATAGACTTGCTGGTGGGTTGCTTCTGGGTATGCGTGTCTGGAGCCAGCAAGAGAGGTATCCCAGCAATGTCTCCTATGACAGTGTCTGAGCAGTGTTCAAAGGCTGGGGAGTGTTCTGGGGCAGAGAAATACAAGTTTGTCTCCTCCATCAAGGCTTTTGCTGGCCTACAGGTACAGTGTGGGCGTGACAATAGCTATTTAAATGCAGCTTCAGAAGTGTCTGTAGGAGATACCCAGCCCTGAGAGCTGATGCTCTTGCTGGGCACGGTGCTGTAGTTTTATCAATGGCAGCATTACCAACAAAGTGCTTGTGGTGGTAGTTTGCTATTTCTGTAAACTCAAAGGATGTTTGGGTTTGTTCCTTTGATGTTCCCTCATCCCAGATGTCTTCTGTGTTGCCAGATGTTCACAGCTATCTGTTAGAGCACACACATTTAATTAATCAAACACATTAAATGCACTCACTTCCCACTCTGGATTTGTTCCTTCACTGACCCATAACTCAGCTGACACATGGACAGTTTGATGGATCTTGGTCCTAAAGGTGGAGTCATGCTGTAACCTCCTCCCTTTTCTGCAGCACATCGCTCATAGAGGAGGCTCTGTGTTTTAAATCTCTAGAAGTTACACTGACAAAATAGAAATACAGTTCCCTTGACTAAGAAGCTGGTTTTGGCTTCCATTGTCTCTGCTATTTAGGTGCATTTTAAATTGATTTAGTTCAGAAATTTTATACACTGGATTAAAACATGCAAACACGACTTTACAACATTGGTTTTGTTGGGTTTTTTTCTTAATGCTTTCTGCTTGTCCCCTGTTTCCAGATAGACTCTCTGTTTATTGCCCTGAAAGAGTTCCAAAATCCCAGCCCTACTCATCAGTACATGGGTGTATGTGCATTCCTAGGTGATCCCCTTTGCATTTAATTTTGAATGCTCCTAGATTACTTTTTTTTGTATTCACTATGTTCTGAGGAGGAAAATAAATAAGGGAAACTGATTGGTTAGATGTTGATTTCACCTTTAATCTGACTCTCTGGAGGGCTCTGTCCTTACATTGAAGTAGCTGCTTCCACTGAACACAAGAACTGCTCCTGGGCAGCTCTGTGCTTGCTGAGAGTTTACTTGGTTTTTGATGAAGAAATAGAAAATCTCATTTTTGAACTAAATTTACCTGCAATGATTCATTCTCTTTTCATAACTTATCAAAATGCATTAGCAATAAATTCTTGACAGTGCTTCTATAAACAGCAGTTCTCCTTTGAAGCCGTGGTGCCCGCTGCCTGCTCAGTTGTGCTGCTGTGCAAAGTGGCAGAAATGCTCAAAGAGAAACGGCACAAAAGGAGCTGTGTACAGATGGCTTAGACAAAATGCTGGCCTTTTCCTTCAGTCGTCTGGAAGCTGGAAAGCTGGAAATCTGGCATTAAATAGGATTTGTAGACAGGTTTGGTGTCTATCTTCTGGCTTATCCCCTCTTAAAGTCGCATCTCGCTCCCACCCCGTGCATTGTTCGCTGCCAGGGGACTCCTGGCGTACACCCGGTGAAAAGGATGGAGCGAATGCGGTTCGGTCTCATAGCTGTAACTGTGTCAGAGCTGGCTTGCTCTGCACGGTAAGCCCTGTCAGGTGCCGGGGAGGCTGTTGGTGTGTGTGCGTGTCCGTGCCTTGTCGCGGGGCGGCGGGAGCGCCTTCCCGGTGTGCCGCGGCCGTGGCTCCGCTCGCCGGTGCGCTCCTGCCATCTGCTGCCGGGAGAGAGCGGCGCACGCTCCGCTGCTGCTGCGGCGGGCACGGCTCCTTCTGCACGCCCGCAGCAAGGCGGAATGTTTCCTGCCTTCTCGGCAAGGCGCCTGGGTAGCTGCCAGTAAAGTTTGAAGTAAGATTTGTCAGGAAAATTAATTCACAAGTATTAGAGGTTTACGTCCAAAAAAGGAGACAGAGTAGTACTGTAACGTTATTCGAATAAAGGGGGAGGCCATGGGGCATTCCTCTGGAGTCTCTCAAATTTTTGGTGGATGCAGACTCCTTTTTATCTTCATTTCCCGGCCGCATGTTCCTCTGTTTCCTCATTGGCTAAAGGACTTTAGAGGTACAGACTTCCCAAAACACCTAAGACTCCATTCTAATGTATACACTCCTTTTCTTTGTGTCAATCAGTAGAACTCCTGTGGAACTTACGGTTCTTCCCATTTTCTCTCAGTATCTGACTTTATTTATCAGCAGACCTACAGTTTGTTTGTAAATACAAATCCCTCTCACTCCTTTATCAATTAGTGGAATCCTTCTCATTGTTTCTTTTATCTCTCAGTATCTAGCTTTATTTAGCAGCAAATCCACAGTTTTTTTGTAAAGATAAATCCTTCATTCTTTTCAGATTTAAAGCTCAATATGGTGCTCTAAAGAACCATCAGCAAAGTAAAATGTCCTCAGCTTGGGAAAGCAGAGATGTTTTAGCAGCATTGTGATTTCATGAGCCACCTCCCTGGGAAGGGATAAAGTGCTGCTTCTTCCTCAACCACAAAGTTCTGTGGAATATTTCTTACTTAATTTCTGAATACTCCGAATAAAATTTGGGGCAGGGTGTTGTGTCTTAGCAATACAAATTTTGCAGGGTCCTCCTAGTGGTGCCCCTGTCTATAGGCAGAGGATGCCAGTGACTGTTTGGGAACTGACATACTTTGGCCCTCCTCTGGGTTATGCCTGTGGGTAAGAGCTGGCTGATCCCTGAGCTTAACTAGGAAGTGCCCCAAACCCCATCAAGTCAGGAAACCTGAAAGGTCTTTTTACACTCCTCCTCCCTGTGGGTTGTTTGTGAGGCAAGGAGAATAGAGCAGTTCAGGGGCCTTGGATCTTGGCCCAGCCCATCATCCAAGGCAGATCTCCCTGGGCACAAGCAGAACAATACCAGCCAGAGCAGCAGCGCAGCTCAGGGTGCGATCTGTGCTTTGGTGATGGTTGGCTTCAGCTACAAACCAGTATTTTTCTGTCTCTGCCAACCCCTTCCTAAAGTGCAGGAACAAACAAGTAGGATTGTGCTCAGATCTCTGCTGGGTATGAGCTGCACATCAGCTCTGCCTGACTTCAGGGACAAGCACCCTTGTTACAGGACCAGCTCACACCCTTGTATTCCTGCTTCTACCTCATGCAATTAATTCTGAAAACTGTGTTAGCAAATTTAGGAGGTCTGTAATCTTCTTTCTTTGTCTGTTAATCACAGTGTGGGGACCAGCTGTCAGTGGGAAACCAGCAAGCACTGTGTTATTCATTGCTTTCTGTGTAGCAGGACTGTATTCAAACAATATCCATCTCTGTTGTGCTGGGAAGTGTTTCCATGCAAGGGATAGCAAGCCTTGCAGGAGCTGAATATCCACAGGGAAATTTTACAAAGTATTTTCACAGCAACATCTATAAAATACAGGTGAGATTTCTAATTACTGAATCCATTCGAAGGATCTGTATTCTCCATGTACCTGCCTCTTCTAAGCATAATTTCTTTATCATCATTTGTGAGCAAAGCTTTTAGCATTTTTCATGATTGTATGTATAAGGGAATTTGTAAGATTAAAATTCCAGATTATGCACTGCATAAGACAATAAAGAAGGTACTTTAATTTTTGAAAGAGACTTCAAATGCAGGTAGGAAAATTCTACCAGTATACTGTGTTTTTTCCTTGAGGCATATTACTGGAGTTATATGGGGTTCTCTGTTAAATAGAGTGTAAACAAAGCATTTCTAGTTCTCACATTTTCAGGGGAAAGCTAAGTAAGCTAACTGAATTTTCTATTCTATTGAATTTTATTTCTATTGGATTTTGAGCAGTTGTTGCCTTTCCTCTGTCCTCCTTGCAAAAATGGCTGGAGAAAATGAAATTGGGAAGATGTTGTGATTTCATGGCCTGTTTTTTCATGTATATTTGGGCTGGGGACACTGCTTCCTAAAACATGGGGGCACTGGTAAATGGAATTTTACTCACCTGACCTTTCACAGTCAGGAAGGTGAAGCGGCCCTGATAGGAGATGAGATTTGAAGAATGAGCTTTGATTGTCATCAGCTTTCCATTACAAGAAGACTTTGAGATCCTACTTCATGAGTTCTTTTGCATACGTTTCTGACAGTTTCTGGATCCAAATCTTGCTCAGGCCATTATTCCATTAGATTTTTAGATGTGACATTACTTTGGGACTAGGCTATTGGCAGGGACAGCTTCCTGGAACATACTTTGTGAATTTTATATTTGATCAGCAACAATTTTGCTTTCTCCTCCCTCCTTCACCTTGCAAAGTAGCTTTCGTCCTGATGAGCCAAGAGATCACCAGGCCTCTTTTTAAATAAATGTGTGTGTGAGGCTTTATTTCATTCCAGGTAAGCACAAAAAGGCTTTGCAACAGATGTGGTTGTTCTCTTGGAATTTCTCCTGAGTGAGCAGAGTGGGTAAAACGGAATGGAAGTTCTGTGCAAACGGCATTTCAAGCCCTGCTCCTGGTAACAGATAATTGCTCCAAAAATACAGCCCTCATCTCACTGCAAATGCTTCCAGGGCATCGACCAGTGGGCACTGCCAGCTCCACCAGCTCCTCCTTTCCACCAGCCAATCCACACCTTACACTGCAAGGAGGGTGGTTGCAAAACCTGGATCTTTCAGGGCCTCCTGGCAATGTGACTTCTTACTGTTGCCTTCTTCAGGTGACTGCATTTCACCTTTGCTGTCCTGTGCCAAAATGACAGTGGCATTTTACTGCAGACCTTCACACAAGGTGGTCCAGGTTCTCCCCTGTTGCTCTTCCCTTTCTCTTTAATTATTCAGTTCCATGCTTCCTGGCCACTGCCTGTGCTTCTGGGATAAGAGATCCTTGACAGCTGCTGGGGTTGTGGGCTTGGTGCTTGATGGAGATGGAATCCACACAGTGTTTCCTGCTGTGCTCTTTGACAGATGACAGTGCTCAGCTGCAAAAAATAGGCTCTAAAATCTGAGATTTTGGTTAGAAACTTCTGCTGGCTTTTGTGTGCTGTCAAATATGACCTCTGCAAGATGAAGCTGGGGCAGGATGATAGGAGCAATGGGACATGGACAGGCAAGCCTGGAGTGCTTAGGTTTTCCCCTACCTGTCTCCCAAGGAAAGCAAGCAGAAACGCTTTTGAAATTTCCATTCACCTCAGGAGAGCTGCTCTGTTTTCTGCTAACAAATTTGGCCTGTATCAGCTTCTCCTGGTGATGGGGATGAAGAGGAATTTTGCATGGATGTCAAAGCCAACCAGCAGTTTTCATACAGCTGATGCTGTACGTGGGGCTTTGGCAAAAGCATCTCCTATAGGTGACTTGATCCAGCTCCACATGGCTTTGGTCATGTTCTCAGTGGTGGGTTAATAGTGCAGGGAAGTTGGTTAATACTGCAGGAAAGGTTGCTCTTAGCTTCATGATCTCAGACACAGCTGTATTGTTTAAGCCTTTTTGATTTCAGCACTCTCTGACAAGGATCTGCATTCCCTGCCTCATCTTGCTAGTCCAATCCATGCTCTTGTGCAAGGACAGAGAAAAATTATATTGTACCTCTGGCATTGGTTGTCTCAGCCATATTTGGCCTGTGTTGTATCCTCCCAGTGTTTGGATACCAGATTTGTCAAAGAGGTCAGATCAGGTCTGTACAGATGGAGTCCAGTGAATTCTAAGGGCTGGAGACAATATTCAGTTAATGTAATTTTCTCCACTACATGCCTCAGAAAGGCTTCTGAAGACACCTGCTTTCCTTCTGTACTCAGAGAACTCAGGATTTCCAGCACTCTTTTGGTGCTTGGCTGGTTTCCTGGAATCATCCTTCAGTCCCTCTTTTTCTGACCGTTTCCATTGTATAAGCCTAAATAGTTTTCATTATTGGTAGGTTAAAAGAATTAAAGCAATTGAAAGGGATGCCATTCTGATCATGTCATTGACCCCAGAAGCCAAGCTTTGTGGATTTTAAGTGAAAATCAAGGACATGAATTACAGTTGTGGTTATTCATCAACTCCCTGATGGCTGTTAGTCACCACGTGTACTCCATATATAAGCTTAGCTTTTCTGGATGATTTATTGAAGAATTGTTGAGTCAAGGATAAATCTCCTGCTGGTCTGCAGCAAGGTAGAGTTGTTATAGAAAAGGCAGGCCCTGAAGATGGGCAGTGTTAGCTCAGGCCCAGTTCATGAGGAATGGTGCTGTGATTTGTCTTGGCTGTGACTTATCTTTGTAGAAAACAATTACTAAAGGAAAAGAAAGCAAGATGGTAATTTAGCAGCTGGGGAGAGAATTTCTGATGTGTTGGATATCTGTAAGCAGGAGTCTTGGTAGAACAGCTCAAAGTGCATTTACAGTAGAGGCTCTTATGTTATTTAGAGGATGTGAGGTTGTGGTGACATTCCTCTGTGCACAGCCCAGTGGCACCAGAACATAAAGTGGTGTGGCAACTTAGCCCTTTCAGGATGGGAAAAAGATACCAGACAGTAACTGAGAGCACAAAATCATCCCAGAGCAGCCCAAAGTGCTTTTGCAACCTTGAAGTCAAGTTCTGCCTGTTATGTACTTGTGCCCCTGTGGCTGACTGGAGTGAGAGGAGAATGTGTTCCCAGGTCTGGAAGGGAATGGCTTTGCTCATCAGTGGAGAGCTGCCACGTGTTTTCTGTGAGAGGCACCTGGTGCTGACTCTTCAGATTGGGATGAGAGCCTAAGGGAGGCTGGGGACTTTGTTCCCATGTGCAGTCTCCAAAACCTTACCCTGTCCTACTTCCACAGTTCTTTCGCAGTGTCAGCAACACCCCTTGTAAAGTGATGGAATTGGTGTTGGCTTTTACAAGGGGAACATCCTGAAGGTGAAATTAAATTTTGGGGAGGAGGACTCCATTACATTGAGCAAACCTGCAAGTGGGGTGGGGGTAATTTAGCAAGCAGGGCTGCTGAGCTTTTCCCAGAGGACTGTGAAGACATTCAGCCAGAAGTCACCTTGTCACACGTTGACCATCTCAATTCACTTGAATGTGGCAATACCAGGGCCCACACAATTGCAGATCAGGACAGTTGGCTAAACCAAGTTTAAATAAGTTGTCCTTTTCAATGTGGAAGAAAGATGGCTAATGAAGCTGTGTAAGATCTTCAGTGATCTGTGGAAGGTGTCATGGTTAGGTGATTTTCTTCATTTCCTAGCAAGCTAGCAAAAGGAAATCCTTTTGACACGTGTTTTGTGAAACACAGTACTGCAAGGCACTGACTATAATAAAAATATAACTGATTTACAAAGCAATGAGAGACATTCCAGACAGATAAGTCTGTCAGTGCTATTAAAGACAAAGCTGCAAATACTGCCTCTGGTTTGGGAAATAGCAAAGCCAGAGAATACTTGGAGATTGCAGAGGGAAAATTATTATGTTGTACTTTCCTTGCTCTAAATGCTCTTCTGAAAGCCCTCAGCAACCCTGGCCTGAGCCAGGGTACTACAGTAGGTGGACATGTTATGTACCACACTGAGGTTGTTGGGCTCTTGTGAGGATCTCAGTAACAGGAAAGGAACTAGGAAAAACAAGGGCAGAACAGCCTCTCCTGCAAGCTGCATGTTTGCACTCAAGATGCTCAACCTGGTTTGTGCCCACTGCTGTTACCTTGTAATGAGATCCAAGAGAGGAATCCTGGTGAGTCTCCCCCAGGGTAACATCTTGCCGAACATTTAGCAGTGCTCTGTAGGGGTGTGTGCAGAAATGGCCCATCTAGACCCTGTGTAGCCCTTGCCAAATGTGCACTCTCAGTCCCAGAGGGTGGAACTGTTAAAACAATCTGTCCCCTGGCATATTTTGTCTCTGGCATTGCAGTTCCTGGAGAGATGGCATCTTGTGCCATTTCCAAAGGGAATTTCATGTCTTATGCACATTTGAAAATATGGACACCGTATGGACACAGTGTGCAGTGTTAACTGGGGTGCAGCAGCAAGTTGTTCTTATAGCTATCCTCTCTGTCCCCTGTTCCTTCTGTTCTGCTTGTCACCTGCTCTCAGACCTCATCACCCACATTTTTCAGACCCTAGAGCACCTCCTTGACTTGCACTTCATATTCCATGTAGGCTTTCACCTTTCATCGTTCCTGTCTTAGTTTGGCTGATATGACTCTGGAGATAAGACTCTTGAATAAGCAGACTGGCATGGTGGAAACCCAGCATGAGTTTGGAACTCACTCTCAAACTCTTCCTGCCCAGAGTAGAGGTGCACAGCAATGCAGGGGCTCCCTCTGAAAATGCTGGTTCTTGCTCTGGGAGCAATCTGGTCCTGCTGTTGTGGTCTCTGAGCCCTGACAGGTTTAGCCAAGCAGATTACTACAGAAACACTGCTGCTGTTTTTGGTGCCTGAGTGGGTTTAGATGTTTGTGACAGTACTACTCTTCACTGTACAGGCTCACCCTTTTAATCTGGGTTCTTTCTTTCCTTTTTTTGTTTTCCTGCTTGCACCATGAAACACCCCTTTCCATTGCCAAACAGGATTTCAGCAAGGTGGGTGGCTTCCACCAGGACACACGAAAAATGGAAAAAAACTGGGACACTACTTTTAAGATTGTTTTTAAAGAGGACTTTGGAGAAAGAAGCTGATTTCTTTTACGAGGGGGTGCTGTCTCCCTGCAGTGTGTTCTGTCACCATGTCACAAGATTTCTAAAAGGAGCAGAATCAGTAGGACACTGGTGTATCAGTCTGCAAGGAGCAGCTTCCTTCGCTCGCATCCCATATTTCACTAAACTGCTATCACATGGTTCAGTCTCCCCACTCTTCTCCCACCCCCTGCCTGCTTCCGCCAACAGTCCTCTCAAAATGTGCTTTGTAACTAAAGACTCCCCTAAAGAGCTGACTCTTCTAGTTCTCCTGCGTAACAAAAACTTGTGCTGCTCATAAATAGAATTGCAATTACCAAGGGAAACAGAAGAATCTGCGCAGTCCAGATGCATCAGTGCGGCCTCTCATCCTGTCTTAAAGAAGCCTCTGAAAGTCAACACACATTGCTCAGCCATAGCTGGGAGACCTCTGCAGAAGTCTTTCTTTTGAGCCACTGTCTGATCATCCAGGAGGTCAGACTTCGTTAGGTCTTGGGACTTACAGGATGGTAATGATTTCATATGGAAGAAAAAAGGCATTCTCTAGGTTATGCATCAAAAAGGATGAACTTGTGAGGAAGAATCAAGAGCCTTGCTTATGCATGCTGAGTCCTGTGGAAGGATTAAGCAGTAAAAAAGAGGGAGGCAGTAGGATATGTGAGTGGTCCTTAGCTTTCCCTGGAGAACAGATCACATATTTATGAAAGATCCCTTATCCTCTCCCTAGGCTGCCAGGGAACTTGAGGGGGGCATACACCAGTTGGTGCCTGGGTCTGGCTTGGCTCCCAGAAGAATTCCTGTGATAGGCTTCTTCGGCGTGCAAGGTTCTGCTGATTCTCCTCTGTGGAACCTTTCTGAGCCCCCCATTGCTCCTTTGACCTCTCTCTAGTTCCCATGCAGGAGAAGCCTCTCTGAATTCAGTGACTGCCCTGAGTATCACCCCATTCAGTTTGATGAGACCAAGTTTAACTAACAGAACAGCATCTTGCTTTGCCTGTGTTTCCTTTTGGTGGCAATGGTTGCACATCTAAAGCGTCAGGAAGAAAGACTTCAAGAAAGAACCCAAAATTAGGAAATGCATATGTTAGAACTAAGTTTTTGCATCATTTTTTTCTTGTGATCAATTTCTTAAAAGACAAATCTGTGTGTGCCTCCTTATTTACACAAAGTTAGTCATGAAATAGCAGTGGATCCCAGCACACACTGCAGTGGTCATGAAATCAGTTCATCTGAAATTCTGTAATGGTTGGGGAGCATCTTTGCATTGCGGGTTTTTTGTTTTTAATGGGAAGAATAGTCTCTGTGTCATCTGCATCAGAGTCACAGTTCATTCAAGGATGTGTCCCAAATGTAGGTGTTATATAAAGTAAAATCTCTTTTCTCTGTTTTTATTCTCTTTGTATCTTAGTGCTTGAAGTAGAAATGAAGCCTTTTTTTCCTGACACTGAAGAAACAACAAAGGAATGTTATTCTGTTGGTAGAACTCACTTGCTCACCCGTGTTCCTCTGAATTCATGTTTAGTAAACCAACCAGCAAGCCTGGCCTACAGGTGGTGCTCCTGATTCTTACAATTCTTGCCTTTCTCATGCTTGCAAGCATACTTACCTGTTAGAATGTTAAATTTAATAGCTTGGGAAGACCTTAAATTAGTTACATATCTAGAAAAACAGAACTACTTTACAAAGAAGTGGTAACTGTACACCAGTCTCTCACTTAGCTTTGCCAAAAATCTTTTCAGTGTCACACAAGGTGCTACTGTAAATTATGTGTTTTGCCTGGTAGCAGCAAGAAGCTGCTTATGTATCAGTGAACCTACTTTGATACCAGGAGAGCTGGTCCTTCAGCTAAAATTTGTTTTGTGTGTTTGGCCCTACAAATGGTTTAGTCTTTGCAGACAACTCCACAGGGCTCCTATAAATTTCATTAGTTTTTTCTGTAACCCCTATTGCCTCCTCTTCCCAGATGCTCCTGGGGCTGAGATGAAAAGAACAGAGCTCAAACTGCTCAGTGATGCTATTAAGTACTTGGGTTCAGTACCAGTCTTGGTATTTTTCTTTGTATTTGCACTTAGATGCTTGCTGAACTGGAGTGCCTACTTGTACATTCTGTTGTACATTCATGGGCTGTAGAAACTTGGGGTGAAAGCTTTGTGACAGGGTGGTGTGTGCCACACAGTGTTGGCTGATGTGATTTGTTGAAATCCCTTCACATTTTAAATAGATTTGTGAGCAAGGGGGACAGTTTGAAGACACTGCAAACCCCTAAAGCCTTAGGTAATCCTGAATTTGGCCAGCTCAACTATTTATAGAACACTCTATGCCTATTCTAAATATACTTTCCTCAAGGGGACCTTATCTCAACTCCCTGCTCCACCACTTCAGTTGGATCAGCAATGCTGCTGTGATCATTTAGCAAAAATTCCTTCTCTTGTTCTGTGGCAGAGCTGTAGATGTTGCTGGTTTGGGATTGAAGGAGTAATTCTGTGCTAAGCAGAGCTCAAGGGTTTGAATTTAAACTGCAGCCAGCCAGGTAGAGAGACATTGATAAGACATTAGATCATTTCCTGTAACCGTTTCCTTACTATTTTTCAGTATTTCTCTTCTGCTGGTAGGTCTAGAGTTCTGGAGAGGAAAATCAAGTGACTCATTGACAGTGTACAGAAGGCAGGGCTTGAGTCCCACTTACTGCTGGTTGAATGGGGTTAGACTATGAACTCTATTGCTCCTATGTAAGGACAAAGGATCTCTTCAGGCCAAGGAGATCAACTCATCCAACAGCAGATTCTGTAGAGGGGAGTCTCTTTAGAAAAATCCTGATTTTCTTTTTCAGTTGAAGGCTCTGGGATAGAAGTTCTGGTGCAAAGGGTCCACTGCAGAGCATTTTTCATCCTTTAAGTTTAAAAATATTTTGAAAAATGCATCCTTTATTGAGTGCAATAGCTTTGAACATTTTCTTTTGTAGGATAGTTACATTTTGTCTGCCTATCTCAGGAACATCTGCAGATCTGCATGGCAGATGCTGCAGAGCACTGTCATGAGTGGGACATTTTGGCTGAGTCTAGAGGCAGGATGGGCCATCAGAACCCTTCATATTGTGAATAGCTGTGCTGCCCCACAGTAAGGGCCAGTAGTACATTAATCTTTTAGGGGGAAAAAAATTGCATCCTATTCCTATGATGTGATTGATCCAGACTCTACTTCATGGGTATTGGACTCAACTTATACAGAGGTGTAAAGCTGCTTGCCCTGGTTCCAGGACAGGATTCAGAGGCAGTGTGTCAGTAGTGTCTGCAGAAGTAATGTCAATTTAGTTACCCATTAGAAAACCCCTTCTGGGCACAGCAAAAGAGAGACTGCTGCTTATTTGGCCTCTGGGATAGAGAAGCCTGTGCAAGACTTGCTGCTCCACAGACCAGGGTAACAGAGCTCACTGTGTGTCTAAGCCTCAGAAAATGTATTTGAGGTTGACAGAAGCTTTTCTTAGTTATTACCCTTTGAGGATGAACAGGGCAGCGTGTGGCAAGATCACAGAATGGGATTAGCTCAGGATTTAGCAGGAAGAGTTTCTTAGCACTCCTTTAGAGCTATTTCCTTCTATTGCAGCCCCTGGAGCTGCATGAAATGGAAGGGTTTATATCCTTGCCATTTTCCTGGCAGGAAAATCATCCCAGCTCAGTGCAGCAAAATGGACTGGGTCCAGTGCTCTTGGAAGGAATGAAACAGGTAAAGTGTATTTAACAAGGAATTTTGCATGGAGGGTTTCAGGTACACTGAATATTGCCCCAAGATGCATTCTGCTTCACACTGAGGCCTCTTCCTACAATCTTCCTGGCTTTTCCAAGGAATCAGTGTCCACAGAGCTTTAGATTTTGCTCTGCTCATGGCTTACCTGTATGCATGCAGGTAGAGTTTCCTTTTTGCTGTCCTAGCACACAGGGAAGGACAGGTGAGTCTCTCTGAAAGCACTGCAGTGCCACTCAGCCTAGTGCAGCCCTCAGTGCCTTGGCTGCTGCTGCTGCTCTCTGCTAGGGTGACCCACTCAGTACAGGCAGTGTCTGTGATCCTACAGGGATGCATTACCTCAGGAAAGGCTCTGCAGTCACTGGGACTATGACAGGATGGGTGCTCAGACTTTAGTGCTGATCATTTGTGTTTCAGTAACAAACATTCCTGATGTGTCTGCCTGTGATTTCTGGTCTGACAGAGTGACTGGCAGCTTTCTGCCTCACTCTATTATGCCTCTGGCTAGTTATTCCCACTGCTATCTCTCTTAGACTGGCTTTCTTTTAATGGAAGTTGTCCATTTGACCATTCTTGATGTAAACAAACCATATTGCCTTTTAGAAGCTGGAGTCAGTAATGCATGCCAGCAAAAACTAGTGCATTTGTACTTGTAAGGAATAAAATCTATCCCTTTTGCAGTGCTTATAACAGCTTCAGCATCTCCATTCAGAACCACTGGCCTTTGTTCCCTCATGGCTGAGGTGTGGTGGCTGAATTGAGGCTGGGAAGCAACCAAAAGCTTTTAACCACAGGAGGAACACCAGCAGTGAATCAGCCCAGAAAGCAGAAGCAGACTGCAGAGCAGTTGAAGTGCAGAGCTCAATTTTAAGCCTAATTTGAGCACTGAATGAGGTGCTAATATCTCAGCTTCTGTGTAGAATCTCTTCTCAGTCTGCTATTCATGTTCTATGGACACAATATAGTGGGGTGTATTTATAGAATACCTGGTGAAAAGCTGGCTTTGTACAACTGGTACGGGCACTGCAGGGTGAATGTTGTGTCTGGTTTTGGTGCTGAAAGTAAAAATCTGTCTTCATGTCTGTGTTCTGGGGAGCTGATCAGATATTTTATGTCATTGCAGCTTGAAGAACCAGTTTCAGAGCTGGCTTCTCTAATTGCCTGATCATTTAACCTGCTCCATTCACCCATAAGAGAAGGATGCATTTCTTTTTTTCATGTTGCCTTGTTCATCAGTAAATGTGAAACAGATTGTAAAATCAGACCTGCTTGAACTAATATTTGTAGCTATTCATTCACTCATGAACAAACCAACTCCCTGATGCTGGTCCAGCTTTTTTCTACACCAGAGAGAAAATAAGAAGCAAGTCAATTAATATTCTCTTTTCTCTATGGGGTGTGGGTGAAACATTTGGATACCCTGGAAATGAATGTCAAGATGGTGAAAGACTGGTTTAGAAGGTGTTTAAAAAGTTACATTTGGTTCTGGAAGTAGCTTTGCTGTGTTTCACCAGAGGCTGCTGCTTTTTTCTATTGCTCAAAATGTGATGTTTAGGATGGACTTCACACATTCCCAGGAATGCACGGAAGGCCCTGCCCTGAGTCAGGTGAAACCAAAGGTCGTCCGAGTGCTGGGCCTGATGTATGCTTTTGCCACACCAAAATTATAGATATAAAATTATAGATACCTCTGGTTGCTTTTTTTTTCTGCTGGGCATGGCATGTGTTTTAATCCTGGTTAGATCCTGGATCCGTTTGCCTTTTTTGAAAGGACTTCTCTTTCTGTCTTTTTCAGGCATGGTTCAGAAGCTCGACCAGAAGCTGCCTGTAGCCAACGAGTACCTGCTGCTGTCAGGCGGCGTGCGGGAAGGTGTGGTGGACATTGACCTCGATGAGCTGAATGTTTATGCCCGGGGCACAGACTATGACATGGACTTCACCCTGCTGGTGCCCGCGCTGAAGCTGCACGACCGCAACCAGCCGGTGACGCTGGACATGCGCCACTCGGCCCTGTGCCACTCCTGGCTGAGCCTGCGCCTCTTCGACGAAGGAACCATCAGCAAGTGGAAGGACTGCTGCACAATCGTGGACCATATCAATGGAGCTACCAATTACTTCTTCTCCCCAACAAAAGTTGCGGACTGGTTCTATGAATCCATTAGCATTGTGCTCTCTGAAATCCAGAAAAAGCCCCAGCGAGGGATGCCAAAGGTGGAGAAGGTAGAAAAGAATGGGACTATCATATCCATTATTTTGGGAGTGGGCAGCAGCCGCATGCTGTATGACATTGTCCCTGTGGTGTCCTTCAAAGGCTGGCCAGCTGTGGCACAGAGCTGGCTGATGGAGAACCACTTCTGGGACGGGAAGATCACGGAAGAGGAAGTCATAAGTGGGTTTTACTTAGTGCCTGCGTGTTCCTACAAGGGGAAGAAGGACAATGAATGGAGGCTGTCGTTTGCCAGGAGTGAAGTGCAGCTGAAAAAATGCATCTCCAGCAGCCTCATGCAAGCCTACCAGGCCTGCAAAGCCATCATCATCAAACTGCTGTCCCGCCCCAAAGCCATTAGTCCGTATCACCTGCGGAGCATGATGCTGTGGGCTTGTGACAGGCTGCCAGCCAGCTACCTGGCCCAGGAGGATTACGCAGCCCATTTCCTCCTGGGTCTCATTGATGATCTGCAGCACTGCTTGGTCAACAAGATGTGCCCTAACTACTTCATCCCGCAGTGCAACATGCTGGAGCACCTCTCCGAAGACACCGTCATGCTCCACGCGCGGAAGCTGTCCTCGGTGCGCTCCGACCCTGCCGAGCACCTCCGAACTGCCATCGAGCACGTCAAGGCAGCCAACAGGCTCACCCTGGAGCTCCAGCGGCGGGGCAGCACCACCAGCATCCCCTCCCCGCAGTCTGATGGAGGGGACCCCAACCAGCCTGATGACCGGTTAGCCAAAAAGTTGCAACAGCTAGTGACTGAGAACCCCGGAAAGTCCATCTCTGTCTTCATTAATCCAGATGATGTCACAAGGCCCCACTTCAGAATTGATGATAAATTTTTCTGAGCTTTCGTCAACGTTTCTTGGGATTTTTATTTGTTTTGTTTTTTAAAACTCTTGCAGCGTGCAGGTTTTTTAATTTGGTTTTCCTTGATGACTTAGTCTCTTGGTTTTTACATATCCAGCATAGATTGGATCTGTTGAGAACAATCTGAACAAATTATAAATCCTGTTTCTGCAGGACGGTGCAGATTTTGGAACAGTATATTACTATTTCATATGCTGCTTTTTTTTCTTTCACCCACCCTGCCCCACTGTCTGTGAGTAGCTTCTAAAGGAGAACGTGCATCGTAAACACAAGCCACAGTGTAATGTAGGGGTTTTTTCCAAGCTTCCATAATTTATGTACATTGTTGGGCCAGGAGAAAGGACAACTCACCTTCCGTTGCTTCAGAAATTCACTTCTTTTTCCATGAGCTTCCACCACCCTAAAGAAATGAGGAGAGGCTGGGTTGGAAAGCACTACTGGTAATCTGACGAGGCCAAATCTACTGGGCTGAAGCCCAGTTCATCTGTTCTTCACATTTCTGATACTAGGGGAGAAAGCTGACTTTAAAGATGCTGATGCAGCTTCTTGGGGAAAGAGTTGTTTCTGTTTTGATCTACTTTTTGAATGTAATTGTTCATTAATTGGACCTTGTACAGTCCAGAGGGTTGTTTCTGCTGCTTTTCCATGCGGAATAAGGTTATGGAATGTTAGTTTTAGTGTGTGTAATTATTCAAAGCCTTATTTAAATTCTATTAAAGAACATACCATTTTAAATGTAATTGCACTAATGAAATCTCTGCCATTACCTCAGTCCCACTGTTTGTGTTTCTTTCATGAATTAGCATCTGTTATTAGGTCTCAATATTGCTGATTGCTTGAGACCCCTCTGGTCTCATGGTTTCAGGTGATTTCTTGATTGTCTTTTGTAAAAGACTTCCTTGTTAGCCCAGCTATGTGTGAGCAGTCAGAGTTTTGCATTGGCATATTTCTTTGGATGCGTATTGTGTGTTGCAGTGCATATTGCATTAATATGTATTGCATGTTGTTGAAACAGGTTTACCATTAGATAAGGATGTAATGCTAAAGCAGTGGTATGTGCAAAGTGAATCAGCCAGACCTCGAGCAAAGGAGCTACCTTGCTTCTCTAATGCATGTATTAGGCCTGATCCTTTCTGGCAGTTACCATTCCCTGGACTCCTGAGAACTTTCTGACTCACCCTGGGACATGGGAGATCTTACTCTGGTCTCATGTTTGCAAAAGTTGTGTTTGTGTGTAAACTTGTGGTGCAACAGTAGCCTTGAAAAACACATACACTTTTCTTCTGTGTGTAGGGTAAGATGTATGGTAACAAGGGTTAGTCTGAGCCAAAAATAATTCCAAGAGTTCAAGGATAGAGTGACTTATTGTGGCTGGCTGGCCAGTGACTGATATTTAGGCCTTAAATCAGCAATTTGGGCTTACTGATTATCCCAGAGACGCTGTTCTGATCCAAACTTGATGCATGTGTTAAAATGTGATTATTAGAGCAGGTTGAAGTATTTTTTAAATATTTGACAGACAAATGAGGTGCATATCTAGTAAATTCTAACTGATAAAAATTGTGTATGAAAAATGTGTCACTTTTTCAGTCCAGCCTTTGTGGTAAAGAAACCAGGCTGGTGGAGCAGCACACCAACAGCTTTGGCAACTGCTTTATTAGATGGCAGGGAGGTTTCAATACCTGATCTATTGCCCAAGTCATGTCTTAAAACTTTAGCTCCTCCATCTCTTGGGCATAATTGAAAACTTCACCCCATTGCTATAGCCAAGATGTTCACATCTGCCTGAATTTACTGGTACACACTTACAAGAAGCTCTCAGAAGTTGCTGGCCTGATGGAGCGGATGAGGATTTAACCTTAAAGCACAATTGGCTCTTGATCATGAGCCCTGGTGCAGCTGCAGTTTGGTGTGGGGAAGGACATGGATTGGCTTCAGCAGAAGCAGAACTGGGTCCTACCTGAGTGGCTATTGCCAAAGATGAGTTTCCATATAAACCTGTGAAACCTGCCTGGGGGAGGCAGGAGGAACAACGGGGAATCCTCTCCAAAAGTGCTTGGAAAATGCAGATTTGTTGAAATGGTTTCTTCCCCAGTCTCTGGGACTTCTGTTTGTTGAAAGAAGAGTCTGGGCTGCAGGATGAAGTTTCCCATCACTACATGAGAAATCTGCTCAGCACAAAGCAGCAGTAGCCTGGCAGGCAGACTGCTCTCCCAGGAGACCCATTGTCTGTGCCAGTGCTCCTGAGATATGCAGAAACACAGCCTTCCTCATGCCAGTTCAACGTCCTGGTGACCAGCAGTTTGACTAGCCCATGTCAAGCTCTGGTGTGTGCTCCTTTTTTTGGTTTTAATTAAAAAAACATTTTGAAAACTATCCACCTTGTTCTTCCTGCATTCTGTGTGTTGGGTTTGGGGTTTTTTTTGGTGGGGGAATGTAGGCTTGACTATTTACTGGACTGAAAAGCAGTTTTTCAGGTAGGTTTGTGAGAATGTTATATCCTTTACCTGGATCATCTGTCTTCCCAGGAGACAGGATCCTAATCTGCAGTAGGTTTGTATCTATCTAGTGTTTGCTCCTCTCCACCTACTGTAGTTAACTCAATGAAGCAGGCTGCCAGCCCAGAGAAGTGACAAGTGTTTTGTATATCAGAGAACACAAAAGACTATTTTCTTCCTTTTCTATTGTCCCCTCTTGCCTTTGAGTATATGCTGGCACAGACTTGTGAAATGCAGAAGTCTCTATGTGGGATTTCAAAGTAGTCAGTGGGTTTAGATACCAATGACCTTTTACTCTTTACTTCTCTCTGCCAGTTTCAAGGAAACCATGGTGCTTTTCCTATTAGGGAGTTCTTGAAAGTCATTCACACAAGCATTTTAGAGCACTCAGCCCCATGGGGTTAGAGACTTGGCCAATCTGACAAACGCTGAAATAAGAGGGAATTTGCTTTAAACTAGCAAAGTAGGCATCTTCCCTGCTGCTGTCAAGAGGAGACAAGTCACTGCTGTGAGCCAGTGTCCCTGTGGGAGCTTCAGTTCTGCACCCACTGCTATGGCAGGTAAGATTTCTTTTTTTCCTTTTCCTTTTGCCCATTAGCCACTTTTCTGCTGACTCCTCCCTGTCCTGAGTGATGTTGCAAAAGGACTGGGACAGTTTGTGAGGGGCTGGTGGCATGGAGGATGAATCCTTTGTGAGTCTGTGAGTTACTGACTGCTACAGGGTTAAAAGGGAGGGAGTCCCAGCCAAGAGGGTCTGGCTTTGATGCATCAGAAAGGTGGGGAAGAAGGAAAGGTGCCCGTCAGAGGCTCCACTTCCACCTCCCAGTGTGATCCTCCTTGGGCATCTTGGCTCTGGTCCTAATCTTGGAACATGCTTTTGCCTTTGCTCTTTCCATAGGGTTTCTCTCCAGTAGGACAGTGGGTGAAGCAGCTAATTTGACTGGTACCAGTTGTTGTAAGTTCTGGGAGATGCTGAAAAAGCTGTCACTTCAGAGGGATACCTGAGCTGCTGCAGAGGTGACAGAACCACCAATTAATGGGGGTTACTCTCTGTGCTGTGTTGGGAAAACTCTTTTGAAGGCAGAAGGGAGCAAGAGACAAAGAGCTTTGTGTAAGGCTGCAGTCTCTGCTGCTTCAGGCATGTTGTGTGAAACTTCAGTCACTCTTGTCTGGCTGGGATAAATTGGTTTCTGCACATATTCCAATACTTTAGCCCGGAGAAGTGTTGGTGCTCTAACCAGAAAACTACACCTGGGCATCAGAGTCACTCTCTGCAGCAAAATACCAGCAGGACTTTAACCATGCACTGTCCCAAATAGAAGACAGTCCTCAAAAGCCTCTGAAAGAGCTGGATTTTAGTAGTCTGTTTTCTCTGTCGTCACTGTGACAAATAGCAGTAATTTTGATCTAGATTCTTGGAATTTCCCTGATTTGTTCCTGTGGAGAGCAACCTTCTTTTGGCTGTGGGGTTCTGGGCTGGACACCTCAGCTCTGTGCCCTTCCACTGCTTGGTCTCCCATGGAGAGCCATGAGACAGGCTTGTGTCTGCTAAAAATTGACTGAAACAGGCATTGAAAGGTGGCAGTCACAATAAATTCCATTGGGAGACTTGAAAATATGCTTAAAACAAAATGTGTACTTTGCTGGATAAAAGCTGATTGTGGTCAGACCAAAAGTAAGCAGACATTTATCATTTCCTTAACCCATGCATGGTACAAGTGGCCATGCACAATGCAAGTGACTGTGGCAGAGGGAAAGGAAGATAGATTTTGCTAATGATTATTTCTCATAAAATTTTTTAAAAGGTGTCCACAGTGTGAAGAATTTCTTAAAAACATCCATCTGTCCCTTTTTGTGGGTTCAGTGCTGGATGCATTTTGCTACTTTGTCTTATATTAAAGTGAGCAGTTCAGGAGGTTGCTGGGCAGCTGAGGGTAATAATGTTCACATTCTCCTGGCATTGCTCAGTGATTAGAAGTATTCAGCATTCAAATAGCTTGTTCAACTTCAGCAAGTACATCATCTCCCTCCTGCCAGCCTTGCTTGGGGTGAGCTAATGGACTTTTAACATTATACAGCTTAGAGAGCACTGTCTCTAATAGCTCCTGATTAAGCTCTCCAGAAAGGCAAATAACCATCATGGGGCAAAGGCTAAACCAGGGGAGGGAGGAAAAAGAACACCCTGGCCAAGTGACTCTTGCTGACATGTTTTGGGTTTAGGGACATTCAGCATTATATTTAGCACTTTTTGGCTTTTGAGAACTGTCAAGTGAATCCAAATTTATTTCCTCTCAATGCTTTTAGAATAGTGATAAAATAGCCCTCACTCCCTTCTCCTCCCCTTTTGCCATTTATAATCTATTATTTTAGGACTGCTCTGAGGAACTATTGTGTTTTCCTATTATCATTGTCCCTGGCTCAGCACTGTGCTTCCAGGCTGAATGTAGGCTTTTGGGGGTTTTTTTTATCTTACTGGCCTTCTGTGGTAGAGGAACACGCTCTCATTCAGTCTCCAGACAGCCTGATTCTCCAGGCAGAGATGTGGGTGCATATCAGGGGCATCAGGCTCTCTTCAAACTGACTCAGCCCTGTCTTTCCCTCAGTTTTTGTGTGTCAGGAATATCAGTATGACAGATGTGACTGAGGTCTTGCTAAGCAAGAAGACCTGGTACGTGATTCTGAAGTCAAGCAAGCTCCAGTGCAAAGTGAAAATTGAGCCCAAAAAGCCCCTTTTCTCCCTGATTCTCAACCCATCTGACTCTTTTGTTTTAGTTTTATTTTGGGCAGGTGGAGAGAGATGAGCTGCTTTCATCCACTTCAGTGGTACAAATCATAGCTGTGGCCTAGGACGTCAGGCACTTCACTCATTAATGGCTTTGTCTCCAGGTCTCTATTGCTTATGCCCTACCATGACATTGACAGGACAGGAGAGGGTTTTATGATTTGTTCAGCACTGTGCAAAGAAAGGAATGGGCATTTTCATGAAGGGCTGGTGACCTATTGTGTCCTTCCCCTGCCTCCTGTGTGCCAAGGCTTACTCACACAGTGCATTAATTGCCACTTTTGTGGGCTGCAGCTGATCACAGAATGGATGCCAAGGTGTTCCTGTGCAAACCAGTCTTCAACCTTCAGCATCCTTGCAGGGTAAGTCTGCTCCTGACTGAGGTCTGCACTCCCAGAACAGACTTTGGTTGTGTTTGAAGGGTACAGGCTGGGTCTGTGTACACTGATGATGGCAGGCCAGGCTCCCTACAGCTGACACACAAAGAGATAAATCCACTTGTCTGATCTGAAAGACCACAGAGAAGATAATCCTTCCTTCAGGGAGGCCACTGCAAAGTCTAACCTTTCCAGCACTGTGACTTGTGCAGTGACCAGGAGCAGTCTCCATGACTTGTGCCACCATAGAGGCTCCCTTGTGTCCCAGATCTTCTGTGTGTCATGTAGCAGCCACAGCTTCTGGGGCTCT
Source organism: Peucedramus taeniatus (assembly GCA_013400575.1). NCBI lineage: Eukaryota > Metazoa > Chordata > Aves > Passeriformes > Fringillidae > Peucedramus > Peucedramus taeniatus. The sequence continues at coordinate 544,134 of WBNO01022646.1, read as the reverse complement.
TCTGCCTTCTGCCACCATGAGGGATGAAGACCAGAACTGTCTCTGGTGGTTTTGATGTTTAGGCTCCAGAGCTCATCTGGTCCACCTCCAGACCAACACTTCTTAACAACCTGTAATAGGCAGAAGAGCTGTAATGAAAAAAATCAAAGGTACAACCTTCATTGAGCTTCTCCAAGAGGTTTCCTCTATTTGCCAATGGTTCTACCTATCTTGCTTGAGGTGCACAGTGCTCCTCAGTGCTCCAATTCATTAGATTATTTTGTTAATCAGTGGTGGCAAAACTGGGACTGGCAAGTGTTGTACTTAGCCCCTGGACTGCTGTGGGTACATACAGATGTTATCTTGTGGAATTCTTGAGCTAGTTGCACTATCAGCTCTGCTACTGATTAAAATGGATGTATGAATGGTGGGAAGTCATTACAGAAGGCTTCTAGGAAAGAGCACAAGCCCACCAGTTAAAGGAGATTCTAGAAATGGAACTCAGCTGTTCTGTGTCCCACCAGCCCATTGTGACTAAGTCCATCAAGGCTTTGTTACTGGGTCAGTAGCACAAAACCAGTTCCTCAGTTGTTCTTTGCCCAAGGCATGGCTCTTTTCACATCAAAACCCACTGAAGGCAGAATGTGAAACCCAGTGCAGCAGGAGGTATGGAAAGAAATATGTCTTAACTGTTTCCTCTGGTCTGTTTTGCCACTGCACCCAGCCTGCCCCACTCCTCTCTCCATCTTTAAATAAACTCTCCAGAGGTGTTCTGCTATGCAGTAATGAACTCTAATGAAATTAAATTAAATTAAATGCTGCTGAATGGAGCTGCATAAATGCCTTGTCGTATTTTGTTATAATCACCTCGTGTGACTTCATTGTCTGTGTCATCTGCCTCTCCAGCTTATTCATGGAGCAGCACACCCCGTGGTGACTGGGCAGAAAAGGGAGAGAAATGCAAGTTCATGTGAGTTGGAGTAAATAATTCAGAGGCACTGGCTGTTGTTCTGATACTCAGAGCTGCCCAAGCTGCCAGTGCGTACTGGCCCAGCACGCACAGAAATCACTCTTTCCCAAGGAAAAGCCAAATATGGAGGAAACTGAGCAGAGCCTGTTACCTTCCAGCTCATTGAGCAGGGGGAAACTCAGCAGCGTGGCTGTGTGGAGGGGTGGAGTGAGGCTGCAGGGTGTGGCAGCAGTACCTCCACACTGGCACCTGTGATTGCAGCACTGTGCTTCACTGTGAAACTGACTGAATACAGACAGTGCTTCAGTTTGAAAGCCATTTCTGAATAATAGCTCAAGAGAAGGAGGGTGGGGAAAAAAACTCAAAACACCTAAGAAGCAGTACATTGTACACAGCCCTTCCACAGAGCAGAGGCAAGAGTGAAAAGGAGCTTCACATGATCAGTTTTAATGTTGTGGTAGGCTTGGATTTCCTGCCAGCTGCCACCTCACAAGTAACCTTACTTTTTGTGCTCTGCCTGGAAGGGGTTTTGCTGTGGCAACACAGCTGTGATAACTTTGGAAAGGTGCAGTTTTGGAGACAAATACAAACCCTTGTGTGTCTGCTCCACTGAGCACCAAGCACAGCTGTGGTTTGTGTGTGGCTGCATATTGAACTCTTAGTCTTCCAATTTCTTGCTGTATCAGTGTCTTAAAAATTCTCCTGAACTGTGAAATGTTTCTTACCTTGATAACTTCATCTCAAATTGAAAGGAAGTCAGTGCAGTGAACAGTGTGAGGATGAGGCATGTCCAGTAACTCCCATACAATGTTCCAGGAGATCTGAATGATGTTTGCAGCCCAGGTCCTGCCTGGCTTGCCTTTCCTGCCCCTCCATTCCTTCACACCCAGGCACATGCAGGAGAGGTCCCAGGTGTGGTCTGGAGGTGTTGGGGGCAGCTACAGCCACCCCTCCCTGTGGTGGGCTCTGGGTTCAGCCCAGCAGAGCAGGCAGTAGGTCAGGGGTGTTATGTCTCTGTGGCTCCCAGCTGTCCCAAATCCTCTTGACTGCTCACCTTTCCTTTCAGGCATGAATAACTGCAGCTGTGCAGCTGCACCTGCCTTGAAGAATGGAATGTGTCTTAGCACAAAGCTGAGGGCTTATGAATTGCCATGGTTTATGTCTGGGGGTGGGGTTTATTTAGCACAAAGAACTGAGTCAATGTGTGTGTTTATTTGTATAAACAGATCTGAGGTTTGAGGGACCAGTGAGGCATTTAGACATCTGAGTCACACCCCTCCAGCACTGCTGGTGCTCGTGGGCACAGACCTGGACCCTCAAACACTTGTTTAATGCCACTGCCATATAATAACTTGCCCTGCTGCCTGGGCCCAGTGTAACCACATGTACTCCTCCAGCCTGACTGCAAAAAGTCCTTAAGATCCAAATGCCATTTCTCCTTTGATAGTTACCACTGCCTCACTGAGCACTTCCCTTGACCAGGCACCCTGGGAGCCCAAGGGGCTCTGTCTGGGAGCCAAGGGCCACTGACAGCCAGGAGGAGATGGGCTGTGTGTGCCTCCCCTCCCAGCCCTCTGTGCTTGGCTTGGAGACAACACCTGGGTCTTTTCCTGGGGACACTGAGCACCTGAACAGCACAGCCCCACACAGGACCAGCCCAGCTCTCCCAAGCTGGGAGCCCTGTACTGACCTGCTCTCTCCTTCCATGGCATTAATGAGACCACAAGCAGCTCTCATTTCTGGGAAGAGCTCTTTCAGAGCCAGCTCAGGTATCTCTCAGCTGCATGGCATTTGCCAGATGGGAAACATCCCCTCTGCTAGCAAAGCTAGGTAATGTCTCACAGCAGAACTGCAGCCTCCCAGTCCTTACTGAACATAACCTTCTCCTCTCATCTGCCCATAGTCTTGTCCCTTCACACATCTGGCAGGAAAAGGCATTATTTTGAGGTCAGGGTGATGATGGGGAAGATATCTGCTCTTGTCAATTTTTCATGCAGTGCTGCAGCAAATGTCCACATTTGCCAGCCTGAATTCAAAAGATGAAGAGAGGGGCATGAGGACAGAATAGCAACACAAATTACTGAATGTGTTTGTAAAATAATCTCCTGTATGCATAACTCACTCTTAGTACATGATTTTCAGTCTAGTCACAGAGAGGCTATGTTGGTTTGCACTTCTACTACCCCTGAAATTCCTTTGCAGTCAGAGACAGGACTATCTGTTAAATATATATAGTACTCCTCCAGGTTCATTTAAAGAGAGTGATAATATATCATTGCTCCCAGTAGGGACATAGCTGGCTCATAGCTTATGTCTGCTGTCAGGCATTAAAGCTGGGCTTGAATGGTGCCAATCGATAGTGGAAATGCAGCAGCTGAAACTGTTAAGTGCAGCTTTAATGTTCCTTATGCAAACCCTGCCTCTCACCAGAGAATACAGCTGCTCAAACAAGCAAAGAAACAGGACTGACTCCTCTATTCCCTAAATAATTCCCAATATTTCCCCTATTTTTTGTGGTTTGTGTATCTTATGGGGTGAAAAAAGAGAGTTTCTGAATCTGGAGAAGGTACTAGCAGCCAAATTTAAGAAAAGAGCACCCCTTTTTGGGGACAAATGTCTGTTGCTTACGCACTGGAGGACAGATGAGCTATCCTGGGCTATCTCCAAGTCTATCAGGACACAGTTCAGTGGGTTCTGCCCCCTCATCTGCTGAGTGCCTTCCAGCTCCTGTCTTGATTCCGACCAAAGCAGGTACTGTCTCTGACTTGCTCTGGCAGAACCAGTGCATGGCTGTTACATCCTCCTGTGCAGCTCCTAAGCCCCCCACGCTGCAGCCAGCACTGCCAGCCACGAACCAGCCCCTCAGCCTGGAGCTGGACCTGACTGCCCGTGGGGCCAAGAACCTGCTGCTCACATCAGCTTAGCTGGAGCTGCAGGCCCTCAGGAGTGCCAGTGGCTGGAATGTGCTCATGCTGAAAACCAGTTCATCTGCTCTGAACACACAGGTGACACGTGGAGGGAGACCAGTGTTATGACAGGCAGGCCCTGAGGCTTTGGGATCACCATTTTATTCCATCTGTAAGCTGGAGCAATTGCAGTATTGACCTCCTTCTCCCCTGTCACACACAGCAAAGAAGATTAGAAGGAGAAAAAAAAATCCCTTAGTTTTCTTATTTCTTTCTGCAGGGCAGCCCTGACCTTTGTGGCACACCTGGCCATGGCTGTGCCTGGGAAGGTTCATCCCTCCCAGCTGGAGCTGGTCCCAGCACAGGGAACTGATTGCTCAGCAAGGCTGGGCACAGCAACAGCCAAGGTGGGGGCATTAGCAGCCATCAGCAAGGTTATAAAGAAGGAAAGAGGGGCATTAGGAAGGCCCTGCAGGGAGAGGTCTCTGTGCTCTGAAGGTGACAGGCCGGGGGCTGCAGTCAGAGGAAGGTCAGCGATGGATGGGATGAGCTTTGCTGTAGTACTGGTGTGAATGTGAACACAGTGTAAAAAGCAGCTCCGTGTCCCGAGTCTGACCCCTGAGCTTCAGGCACACCCTGTGGCCGTGAAGGGGATAGATCTTGAGCTGTGAAAAAGGTGAACTCTCATTTTGGTGGAAGTTTGTGCTTGCCTTTCTTACTTCTCCATTTCCTCTTATCTAGAGATTACAGCAAAGCTGTGAGCAATCTTGTGAGCTGAGTGAGATCAAAGGCCAGGGTTTGCTCGTGTGTGCCAGGAGCTGGGGTGCCTGGAGAGCCCGAGGCCATGTTCTGGGAATTTGAAGTAGCAACTGTCCCATTGCCTGCTCTTTCCCCAGGAAAGGATCAAGGAAACAGAACAAGAAATTACTGTGACTGCATTCCAGATGTGCTCTCTGGAGTCTGGTTTGGGGAGAGCTGAGCAGGAGAGAGATGTTTGATCTTGAGGGCAAGAAGCCTGGAAAGCCTGCTGGGCTTGAGTTGGCTGAAGCTGTTGGTTCCCTGGGTGGTAGCACTGCTCAGCCTGCAGTGTGTGGGAATGGTGTGGTCAGGCTGGAAGGAAAGGGCCCATCCTGGCACACACTCAGCTTTGTTTGTTGCTATCACTGTTAAGTTGGATATTAGCAGGTGCCTATAGGTGGCTGTAAATCCTTGTGAGGTGTCATGGAGAGAAGGTGAAGTGTTCCCTTGGCTTATGTTTCAATTTGCTGGGAAGGTGCATTCTTTGGCAGAGTGAGTTGAGGGAGCCTGGGAGGTGCTGTGTTCCATGGGCTTTGTGTTTGTGCTCCAGGGGCTCACTCGAGGCAGTTTGGGTGCAGGTGTGTCTGTGAGCTCTGTTTCTGCCCCGGGTGGGTGCAGGGGGTGAGGGGCTGTTTGCCTTGCAGGGTGCCTGCTGTGAAGAGTTTGCCCAGCTGGGCCCTAAGAGCTCTTGATCAGGTAAATTCAGTAGCTTGGTTATTTCCTTACTTGAGGAGTGTGCTGCCTGCAGGCTGATTTAGGATTACCCCTGCCTGAAACGCTTGCAGGAATGACTTCACTGACCCAAGCAGTGTGAGAGTCCTCAGCAGAGCACAGGTGTGCATTTTAATGGTAATGCACAGAGTCCCAGGCTGTATTATAAAAGCCCTTACTCCTTGAAGTCTTCAGATTTTTAAAAGCAGAAACTGTGCAATGCAGCCTGATTTTGGCTTGTTGTTTTTTAAAGGCTGTAATTCCTCACTGTGCTAAACTATCTTATTTCCCCACCTTTCTTAAAGAAAGAAAAGAAGGTCTGGGAAAGCAAAGTCCTGTTCTGGAGAAGTGTTTAGACCACAATTCCTACCCTGTTGTTACAGCTCTCCTTGCCTGTGAGCATAGCTAAGGGGTTTGGTTGTACTGTCTATCTCAGCTGATTCTAGACATGGAGATGAGAGCAGCTGCTGTCTCATTCCTTAGTGAAACCCTCATGTGACTGATCCTGAGGGTGTGGAGCCCAGGGACAGCTTCCCTATGGGTGACTTGTTAAAAATGCAACAAAACTCCAAAGAAGCAAATCCACCAAGTGCTGGGGAAGGCTCATTCTGCTGGCCCTGAAGTAAGAATTTCAGGCAGGTCTCTCAGCCAGGTGGTGGGTTCATTGTTGCTGCTCTCTCTATAGCCTGAGTAGTACATCAGTGGAAATGGGCAGAAGTCAGAGTTCTCAATTTCAGAATTTCAACCATAGAGTATGAAAAGAAAAGCCACTACCTTCTTTTGCCTCTCCTCTCCTCTCCCTCCTAAGAGGCTCTAACAACTGCCTTTACCTACCATTTTCCATTACAGGTGGTAGAATGGGAGTTTCTCTTTTCTGTATTCCAACCTCTGGTTGAATGTGAAAACTGAGTGGGAAGGGTGTTTCTTTATCTACTTTTGTTTTACCTGGTGGGTATAAGTGCATGATGAACATTCTCACCATAAATGTGCTCCCTTCTTGGTGTCTGACTCAGCCACTTGCTGTTCCTGTTTTCTGTCCCTGATGCTTAGTGAATGAGGGCTGTTGATTTCTGTGTGGAGATGAGCTAAATCAGCAGTGATTCTCTAGATCTTGTGCATTTCTGTAATTGCTGGAGGATGTGGTTATCCTGGGTAAAAAGTCATCGTCCCTGACAGGAGATAAGATTGTTTCATGCAGCCATTTTTATTCTTGAAATAGTAGTACCCTTTTACCTTTGAGATTTTTAACAATGCAGGGAGATAGTATTGCATGACCTTGCTATTGGCAGTGAGTATGAACTGAAGGCAGCCAGCAATGTTTTCATTTGTTCTCAGCTCAACTTCTTCCTTCCCAGACCTCTTTTTCCTATTTGCCCTTGTAATTGGAGATAAGATGGACACACACAGTTATGCAGCATCAGAAATGTAATCTAGACATCTCTTCCATGAAGCACGTTTCTAATGTGCCCTTCAAACACAAGCCAGATGCCTACAGTCTGTTTTCTGTGAGCTGCTTGGAAAAAATCTGAGCTGCAACTATTGAGGGATACATGTCTGAGGGACACCTGGAGGTGTCTGATGTTCTCACAAAAAACAGCACAATGCTTCACTGAAAAGCAGCTTTGCTCAAGGACAGCTTTATCCTCTTCCTAAAAGGAGATCAAACTCTTCATAGGAGGGCAGGCAGGGGCCACTGGGGACTTTGATAAGGTGATGAAAGCCTCTAAGTGTTTCATGTTTTGAGCAGAACAGGAGTTCAGGCTGTGCAGATCATCAGAACAGATTTTAAAATACCCTCTCATGCTGTCTGTGAACAATGGAGGACTAGGTGAAAGATCAGGTTTGCTTTCTGTCTTTGTGCCCTATCCAGGCCATTTTGTTACTGAACAAAAGCCCTGCTTGCTGTGTGATGAGAGCTAAGCAAGTTCAGATTCCCAAAGCTGGATCTTTTTTTCAGAACATCACTGAGGCCCTGCCTTCTGTTCCAGATTGAGAAACTTGTAGAACCATGGGGAGGAAAGTCTTGGCTGAGGGGAAGCCAGACTGGGGGTGAGCAATTACATGCTGCTGATAAGCAAGACATTTTGACAATTGTGATTTTGAAATGCTCCAAGTATAAGATAATTCTTATTTCCAGAACTTGTCCCTATCCTTGAGATCTCCCTCTCAGGAGGTTTCATGGCTGCCTACAAGCACATCTGTTATTTGGCAAGGCTAAGGCCAAGGAAATGGGAAGCCTGGAGGAGGGTCGAGGGAAGTATCCAGACCAAAAAAAGCTACTTGGGCAGTGCTATTGCTTTGAGACAGATGAAGCTGCTTGTAGCTGCTCCTAACAGATGGGTTGAGAACTTGAGGCTTTATTAAAAACCCAAAGGTGTAGATTCTGAAGCCTGTAAATACACAGTAAGTTGTTCAGATAAGTGATTGCTCTGAAAATCCTGGTTGTGCTGGCTCTGGGAGTTCTTGGAAACACAGCAGTTATGCAAACCCTACTTCATTTGACTGAAATTGTGATTATGTTCCTTAGCTTTCCCCTCTGCACAAGTCTTTAGGGTGTCTGAATCCTTTAAGTGGTGAAAATGAGATGTAATGCTCTGGAATGCCCTGGCTGGGTGGTCAGTGAAATCCTGTGTTGTGAGGCCCAGTAATGCTGGGTTATCCAGATTAGACACTGCATCTGATTATCCTGCTGATAATCCTACCCTCAGTAATTTAATCAGGATGGGGATTGCAAGGCCAGGATCAGGCAGAAATAATGGGTGATTGCCTTGTACATCTGTAGCAGTTGGAACTCCTTGTTTGTGGCAATATCTGTAATGCATTCAAATAAATAAACGTGTGGCTGTGCTCTGTCCCTGGCATTGCAATGGGAGTGTCCTGGTGTTTCTCACAGTTTGTGAGAAGTTGGTTATCAAGTAGTTTGGGGGCTACAGAGATTCCTGCACTTTGATTTCTTTTAATTCTCACAAAGTGCATGTGTGAGGGAGCTGTTATGTGATGCCAGCTTAAAAGAACTGGGATGGTAAAGAGAATGATCCAGTCCAGTAAGAGGAACAGATATTTTCAGCTGAGGCAGGACTCCTTGCCCACTGCTACAGGAGAGCTGGGTGTAGTGATCCATGTCCTGATCCCATCTCTGGAAAAGGCTCTCCCTTTGTGGGGTGGGAAAGAAGCTGCCTGGGCACATGTTGGTAGTAGTGCCTAAAAGGGGGGCTGTGTGCTTAGAACTGAATTTGGGCCAAAAGGCAGGGATTTAGGTTCCTGACATCTGGAGCACCAGGTCCTACAGAGGAACTGGTACCCAGTTTACTTAGCTCCCCCAGTCAGAAATAAATTTTTGTGAGAGCCACCTAAACGTGCACTTGGGAATAAGAACTGCTAAACAGAAAATAAAGGCAACTTTTTCCATGTCCTAAATGAACCTGGCTTTAGTAGCTAAGCAGAGCCTTACTCAGGGATAATTGTACCTTAGGATTTGGGATAATGGCTGTGCTTGGAGCAGCTCGGTGCACAGCTGAGTGTCGCTCTCTACACTGGGCTTTTACCACGGTGCCTGTATGTGATTTATCGGCAGGGCATTTGAGAAAGGCCAATATGCATTTACAGAACTCGGAGGGGTATCAACCCTCTATCATCCTGCGCGGCCCCGCGGCATCTCGAGGGCTGTTGAAGCGAGGCCGATGCTCGCTGGTGCGGAGCTGCCGCCGGCACCGGGAATTCCCGATCCCGCCGGGAGAGGGCGGGAGCCGGCGGGGAACGGGAGCGGGGCCGGGAGCGGGATCCCCGGAGCGGGGCTCGGCGGGCGGGATGCCCGGCCCGGAGCGCTCTGCTGTGCCTGGGGGCTCTGGAGCGGTGGGAAGAGCACGGGGAGGAGGAGTTGAGGAAAAAAACAAACAGGAGAGGATGGGTGCTGCGGGAAGGGGAGGAATAGCAGGTGGCAGCGGGCAGGGAGATGAGCTCTCCCTTCTTGTGGCAAACGTGGCTCGTGTCTGAGTGCAGATGCCGGAGTTGCAGCGCTTCGTGCACGTAGGAGGGATGCGGCGGGGGAGAGCGCTTGGCTGGAGCTCGCAGCCTGGGATCTGCCTCGGGAGGAGCCTGCCCGCCCTGGCCCGGGGAGCTCCAGTTCAGCGCCACTCCTACCCGGGCCGGCACCTTACAGTGGGGCTCTGACCCCTGCAATGAGGATCTTATTTTTTTTCTGACATACTATGATGTGGGAAATCTTCAGGATCAAGCATTGTTTCCAGCAAATGCTTTTAGTTTGGAGCCTTTTGACGGTGCTTTTTTGATGTTGAAAGGAAAACGTCTTCCTTAGGAAAACAATTCCATTGTTTTTTTTTTTTTTTTTTTTTTCTCCCTGTCCTCCCACTTGGCTGCACATCCCGTTGCTTGGTGTTTCTAGTGCTCTCAGCCTTGACAATGCATCTTCTTGTTTCCTTGCTGTCAGTCCTCTTGTTTGCTTCAGCTGATCTCCTCTCATCCTGAACCTCTTGTCTTCTCCACTGCAATGTGGCACTTGTTGATTCTCAGTGCT
>WBNO01022646.1:445941-525022 GCA_013400575.1 Peucedramus taeniatus | reverse complement strand
GAAAGGACCGCAGTGGCCGGGCCGGTGCGGGGCCGGGCGGCCGAGGCTGCCGCTGTGCTGGGGACATTGCAGCACCGGCGGGGAGCGGGCGGGAGGCGCGTCCCTGCCGATCCCGCGGGGTGCTCGGCCCGCTGCGTATGGAGTGAGGGGAAAGGTGCCTGGTTTTTAAAATTTATTTTCCCGTAGGGCGAGACAGATGTTAGTTGGTGATTTGTTTTCTTAATGCTAAGGATTTGCATAATAAATATGAGGTCTGTCCCGTGTTTTTTTAGCCAGTCAGCAATGGGGAGGTTTTTAACAGACGAAAAGCATTTTATGATTAGAATGGGTTTAAAAAAAATTCTCATTTTTCTTTTTTTCTGAAACGAGATCAGGGTTATAGAGCTCTGCCCTCGTTACATCGCATATTTAATACATCCTGATAGATTGGAAGAAATGCAATGAGTATTGTGCTATTGAACTGTCCACCCTCGAAAGAGGAGATAATTAAATCTTGCCTGGCCAGCTTGTGTGTTTGCATACAGAGGTATCTCATCCACGTACATCCCTTCAGGATGAGCGTATGTGTTTTGTTTCCATACGTAGCTGTCTGGTCCTGCACACTTATTTATCCATCCACCTCTACAACTGCATTGGAAATCACACATTCAACTGGTACATGAACTCAAAGCCTGTACATGTTAATTGCCAGTGAAGTGCTGATGGTAAGTCAGTCCATGCAGAGGAAAGGCGAGTTGCCATTCCCACCCAACGTAGCTGCCAGCTCTCCTGTATAACACAAACCTGCCAGCAGTTTAATTGGTAGCGATCGAGGCAGTGGGGCAGTATGGGCTGTATTAATTCAAGGAAAATGATGGTAGACTTGTATAACACAATACTACATACCTTCCAGGGAGACGAGCAAGCTATATTTAAACCCCAGGTTTATTTTTATAACTATCTTGTCAATCAGGGCTATAGTTCTCCTGTGTGGGAATATCTGATTATATGCTGATTAAGGAAGGAAGCTATTTCAATCATAAGGAGGCAGTATGTCCTATAAAGTACAGTTTCTTGTGGGCAGTGATCAATAAACATACCAGAGCTTGGGGACACGTAAGTACTGCTTAAGAAAGCGTATCTGTGAAGACTTTACTTAAATTAAAAAGCTCACAGCAGCCGTGTTAGCCGTAAAGATATTTTTTGTACTATCCATGCTGTTTTCACAGTTAACCTGAGATGGCCACCTTTGCCTTCTGAATGTCCTGTTGGTGCTTGCCTTGATGTGAAACAAATGGGCTGTGACTTTAGTGTAACACACTGCGTGCCTTGTCATGCACTACACGGGCAGGCAGAAGGCTCTCCGTGGAACTTCAGATGGAGCTCGTGTAGCTGGAGGAGTTGTGCAGGGAGCAGGAAGGAAACATCTGCAATAAAACCAAGGGTCCAGGTAGCTGGTGCAAAAGCACCTTCAGAAGGAGGGTTGCCCAACTACTATCCTGTGCAAACAGTGACTCTTACGCTGCAATTGCTGCCTGAATTGGCAGTGAGTGTCTGATGAGGCAGATTTTGGGGCTGCTGCTGGTATTTGTGTTTATTAGTTGCAAGATGGGCTCCACAGCAGTCCATGTTTCCAGGTGCTTGGGTTTGGTGGAAGGGATAGTGGGAATGAGGCAAGCCCAAGAGTCGCTACTTGTTTTGATGCAAAAAAATTTGGAGCAGTTTGCTGTTACTAGAGATTTTCCTTCATGGGGTAGAGGAAGGGAGCAAATACTCTCTGGGCTTCCTCTATCTATGTAAAAAGAAGGGCTGTTGAGAGGAAACCCAGCAGAAACCAAGGTACCAAAATGGGACAGGTCCAAAGCAGGAATGACCTTAAAGGAAATACACAAGGGACTTTGGCATCTCAATGAAGAAACGAGAAGGCAAAGGAAATCTTCTCACGGCAGGGATCCAATTGTGTTGGCACTGAAGTCAATTTTGTAACTTGGATAGTGTTGGAGTGCCATGAGAAGGCCTGTGGTGCACGGGTCTCACGAAGCAGTTTTGTGTAGGTGTACAGGAGGCACAATGCAGGACATCTCCCCAGAGGAAAGTATGAGCCAGACTAAACTCTTCACATCTTCAGCTTTTGAGACTAATCCTGGATGGATTTGCAGCTGCACTGCCTGACTATGCACTGGTTTACATTTTGTTTTCATTGCTAACCAGGCCTCTGCATTGCGAGTCCTCTGTTAGGAGATTGTTGCTTGCAGATGATGTTTCTCCAAAGTCATCTCTTGCTTTTTAAATGCTTCTTCCTGCAGCCTTTCTCCCACCTCTCCAGTCTTCCTCAGTGCAAATCTCAGAACATCTCCAACTCAGTGTTGTGCAGATACTGAGGAAGAGTGTGTGCTATATTAAGCAACATAAAGTCTGTTTAAGAAAACCTGCCGTCTGGTCCCTGAATTCAGCTATCCCTGATGAATGCTGTGGACATTTCTGCATAGGATTTGCCATCAGTAGAACTTCGTTGTCTGAATATGGCTGAAGCTGGTGCTTTGCAAAGCCTGCAGTCTGCAGTAAAAAATGGGCTAAAGAACCATCTCTGGCATTGCTCAGAGCAGCCATAACTGATTTCACTGGTTGGGCTTACTCATGAGAATGAGGGGAGAAAGACATATCCTAGTTTTTGTGCAGTGGGATGTGGGACTGAGGACTTTACTGTTAGGACTGTAGCAGTAAGAGTACAAGCTAAGAGGGTTCTGTTGAGGTTTGAGGAGGTGGTGCAGCCTGTGCTATCTTCCAGCAGACAAAGCTGGCTAGAGCCAAACATCTCTATCTCCTCACCATGCCTAAAAGATAAATAACACTCTATGGAGCTGTAAAATTACCAACACATCTTGGTGATCTAAAAGTAGCATTTGGCCTCATCTAACTTCCAGCTTCTCTGACTCTGTTCTGCGCATTCACTGTCTCCAAACCTTTTGCAGAAGTAAGGAGCTTAAAAGTTGTAGCTGTTCCCAAAGCTCATTAGGCAGTGGGGGGATGCAGGGCACTGTGGGTGAGAGCTCTGTTTTGCATCTGCTACCTGATCCCTGTTCTCTGAATCTCGCCACTCCAGCAGTTCCTGTGGGCTGCAGCAGTAAGCGATACCACACCAGGCATCCCGGGAGCTGGGCTTTGCCAAAGCTAACAATAGTTAATGTGGAGGTTAAAGAATACTTGGTCACTTGCCAGATTCTTCAGTCACAGTTAGAAAGATGCTAAGCAGAGGAAGGATCATCATGCAGTGATGTTCAGACTCAGAGGCTGGAAAAGAAATCAGCTGAACAAGAGTCAAGCTGCACAGTGTAGAATGGATCCCTGGGCTTCTGGGTGGAGTAGAGAGGGACTGCAGGCTAGCCTTGCTGCAGGGAGAGCTCCCCTCCTCTGAAGGTGCAACATCCTTTTCTGTACTCCTGAAAACACAGAAATCACTTTCTCCCTCACTGCTAGAAAACACAGATTACTACTTTTATCGTGCCTGAGGTGGGGATTGGAGTCTTGATGTGTCAATGTTGTATGGGTGGCAGGGCCAGGCTGCCTGCCTGAACCTTCCTCAGGTGCCCAGCCAGTGTTTGGTGCTCTCTGCTATCCCTGGAAGTCAGTGCTGGGCACTGGTGGCTCTGGGGTGGCTGGGCAGGCTGCTTTCAGCACAGGATGCATGCTGTTGGCTAGGAAATACAGCAGGACTTGTTCTTGTCAGTGCTCTATGGGGATGGCAGAGCTAAGGCATGTTAGCTGAGGTGTGGAGATGCTCTTGTCAGTCCCCTGTGCTGTGTTCCTGCCCTGTTGGAGAGATGTTCTCCATGCAGCAGGTCTGCTCACAGGTCCCTCATCCTCAGAAGGCTGTGTGGGAGAAGCCAGGGAACCTGTCCTTACAGCTCTCTTCTGCTCAGAGTCCCAAAGCAGCAGGGCTTTGAGGAGATGTCTGCAGAGGACATCTCTGCAGTGTGACTGTCCTAGGCAGATGCTGCCACAGTAGTTGCTACCTGAGTCATGTTCTCTTCCCAGTCACAAAGCTGGGAGCAGAATTTTTGCTTTGTAAAAAAGCCACAATGCTGCTGTTCATAGACATGGGATGTTCAGGCCTTTAAGTGGAAGGCCTTAAGCAGTAAGATTCCATTTACTCAGGGTACAGAATTCCCCTTCCTGGGACTGGCAAACAGGTCTGAGCTCTTTGCATTGTGCTGTCTTGTGGATATGAGAATGGGCAGAGTGGTTTGATCCATCTTGTCCCACCAGAGGTGCTCTGAAGCCTCCTTGGCCAGCCCCAGCTTCCTCTGTGCAGCTGCCTGCATGCTATGCCTGTAAAGGACAGAATCTTCACCTTGGAGAACTTGTGATCAAAACCCAACAAGAGCCAGTGAATGTTAGGATTGAAGACAGACTTTGTGGACAAGGTGAGAGGGTGGCAAGTGAGAACATGCAGTTCTGGAGGTTACTGTGCACTGTTCCCACCTTTGTGGCTTTCTTGAGCAATCAAAGGAAAGATCTTAAAGATCCAAGACATAGTTCATGTCCTGAAGCTGTCTGAGATGCTCACGTCAAACTGTACCCCATAATGCACCTTCCTGACCTGTCCTGTGTCTGTTAGAGGTGAGTCTGCAGCACATACTGTCACATGTGTGTTGGAGTAGTGCAGATTGCTTTGGGAAAGTCTGGGTCCCACAAGACTTTTAGGTGCTTGTTTGTAATGCAAACAAAATAGTAGCACAGNTTTTTTTTTTTTTTTTTTTTTTTTTTTTTTTTTTTTGGGAATACTTATGTCTCTGTCAAGATAGTCAGAGGCTTCTCTGAGCAGTGTATGTTCCACAGAGGAGGCAGCTCCAGATTCTCAGCCTTTCACAGTGATGTGCTGTGTGAGATCCAGGGCATGTCACTGAGGCCAGCAGTTCTCAAACTGGCTGCTTGAAGTTTGACACAGGGAAGCATATTTGGGGAGGTAAATAAATGGCCTGATCTTTTTTTGCTATCTCCTCCATGCCCCAGGCTGTGCATTTCAATGTAGGTACCAGCTTTCTGTATAGCAGGGGAACACTTTGATTGCCTGACCTTAACACCTTATCCCTGAGGCTGGAGTGGGGTGCTGTGAAAGATGACTTTGGTGCTATGCTTCAGACTCAGTCTCCACTAAAAGAGAGGGAATGTCAGACACTAAGTTAGGACTGCACTCTTGCTTTTCTTTAATGCATTTCAGAATGGGAGAGAAATGTCTGTTCCCATTGCTTTAGAAATCACATTAAACTCAACACAAATTTGACTGTCCTGGGAGAGCTCAAAGATAAGAGCTTGGGTTGCTCTGTGGCTCTTGAAATATGAGCCATCCTTGGCTATTTGCTGCCACCCAGAAGAGCAGGTAGTAGTCCAGTACCTTCATTAACCATCATTTGGTAGCTGCTGAAATACTGTGGGTGGGCATCTGCAGCTTCTGAATGAGAAGGGTGATTCAAGCCAATCTGATGCTGAGGGAAGTAGATATGGTACCCCAGGAAGTATCTGTGCTCTAGCAGGCTTCTAATGTGCTCAAGCAGGTAATTAAGGGGGAAAAGTAAGTGGCCATGCTCATAGTCCTCCATACCAACAAACCCACCAATGTTACTAAACAAAGGTGGGAGGAGGACCCTAATAATAGTCTTAAATCTTATAAAAATTGATGCAGGACTCGGTCATCAGGCATTTATAAAAATACCCAAATCCTTCAGACCTCTTCCACAAGTTACATGGGAGCTGTGGATGTTGCATTTAGACTGAATGAAATGTGAGAGTAATTGAAAGTGATTTTTCTTAATGCATTACGTTGTTCTGACATACCATTTATACAGAGTGGCTGGAGGCATAATCTGTGGGTACTTTGAGTAATGACCTGCATACAGCTGTTTCATCCCTAGGTCACACGGGGTCCAGAAATTTTTAAAAAATATGATTTTTTTTTTGGTAAGCTTTTTTTTTTTTTTTTTTTTTTTAGGCTTAGCTTACCACAAGATTTTCCTTATTTGCTCTTATCTTTCCCTCTCTATCTACTCAGCTATTCAAATCTTGTCTGAATTGCACTCATTTCTAATGTGCCATAAAACTTGATATGCAAGAGCTAGTTATTTAGGGAGAATTGCAGAAACTATTTTAGTCTGTGTGTTTTGACCTATAAATGAGGTAACACTATTAATTTTTACATGCAAATCATGGTGTTTATTAGCATGGTAAAAGGCAATTTGACAATGAAAAATATTCCTGATGGGTATAGTAATTAATGCTTTCACTCAAATTATAAAGACTTTAATAATGCTGTTATGCTTAAAACGATTGAAGAAAAAGTTGACTATTTTCCTGTCAGTGATACAAGGATGTTTCCTTTTAATATAACTCCTATAACCCTGCTTTTTCCAAGTGTTCTTTATAGTCAATAAGACTACAAATCATCAGGCTAATTCACTGAGTTTCTTCTCCCAGGTCTCGGGTCTGGATGAACCTTATGATTCAATACTTACGTGGGGATGCACACTGAAAGCCATGGCTTTTTTCTTCAGATTGAATTAAACCCTTTATGGTGTCATCATGTTTCAGTAGGGCTCTTGTGGCTGGAGATGATGGCTGCTCCGTAGAGCGCCGGAGCGATCCTGCGGCGCGCGGCCGCGGGAGGCTGTGTGTGCATCAGGATGTGCACTTGGAGAAGTAAGGCGTTTCTGCTTGCTATTTTTAATAGCATGTGCAAAGCAAGAAATCAGGGAAGCATGGAACAGCATTTCTAATTTGGAAAGCTGGTTCTTTTTTTTTTTTTTTCTTCTTGAGCTGTGCTTCTTCCTTCTGTGTTTCATCCCCCCACTGGAGGCTGGCTTAAGGCTGGCTTTATCTGCCATCAGCCTTCAATAGGTAAGGTTAATTTGCTGAATGTAGCTACTTGGATTTTCTTCATAAATCCTCCAGAAGTGCTGAATGTCTTACTGGTATAATGAGGGAAAGTTGCCTTCCTTCTCAGTCACTGGGAATGTATTATTAATGCAAAAACACTTTCCTAGCATTTCCAAAAGAGGCTGACAAGCAGGGAGGCCTCTTCAGGATGACTGAGGCCCATCTGGTCACTGAGAGTTGTATGCAGTGTTTACTCCAATACAAAGTGCTATCATTGTTTATTTTTCTCTCCAAGTCCAGGCAGACAAGTTTATTGGTAGGATGGGTGTGCTTAAGTGTTTTGACAGTCATTATGCAAGCAGATGTGGAACTAGAAACCCTGAGGAATCTTCCAGTTGATGTTGGTCTCTAACATGACCCCACTGAGGAGCTTGAACTGTCTGGTTCCAGATTCTGGACCTCGCCTCTTCCTCCTCTCACTGGCACTCTGGTCTCTACTTCTCATTTCTGTGTTCATCATTACTTGGGGCATTGAGGGGCAGGTTCCAGGTGGTGGTTGTTTGGCTGTGATTTGTTTGGGGTGGAGTGGAATTACAGGTGTCTGTGCAGTTTGAAAGATCAAACCTGTATGAAATTGAGCAAAGTTCTTCTTTGAAGGACAGCCCTCAGAGGTTTATCCTTCATTGATGTGTAACCCTGAATATATATTTTGGGGAGCACTTTGGTGAGTATGAAACTTGTTAAGAATATTTTGCAGCAGTGTCTTTAGAAAGGTAAGAAACAAACACCAAAATATTCTACATATCCAGAATTATTGTTTCATCATAGATATTATTTTGAGATTCAGTTTAGTTTTCTGAATTTTTTCAAGGAGAAGACATACAGTATGAGTTCACTGTCTGCTTGAGAATCTTTGCACACACTGTGCTTGCTATGATGCAGAAATGTCCATTTCTCTGTCCCTTTAGAATAGTCCTGAATTCAGCCTTATACATGCTAGTGGCTCTACCATACTGTAAATGACAGGGGAGCAGCAGTAATGCCAAAATGAGGAAAAATGTATAATCCAGCACCTTCCAGTAAATGGAGGGGAAAAAAGTTAATTATACATGAAGGGAGACTTAGATTTTGTAATTTGATACTAACAAGCCATTGCAGCATAACTGGGTTGACAGTAGAATAAGCTTCCTCAGCAAGACCTGCTTTTTATAATATTTCCATCTTATTTGATATCTTTGATGGCTGAATCTGAGCTTTTGAGATACTTTCTGGCCTTGAATTCACATTCCCTTTTAGTATTGACCAGTGCCCCTAGTATTCTGAGACTGCTCGTTAACCAGTGCCATACATTATCAAATAATTGCATTGACAAAGTCATCTGTTAATTTTTAAACTTGTTATTCCTATCAGTGTGCCCCAGTGGAGAAATATCATACTGCAAATTATAACCATTTTGTTGCAATATGAGAAGTGCTGGGGGAATCAGCAGAGAAGTTTAAAATTCACTGTCTTGAGTCTCCTCTTCCAGTCAAGATTTTAAATGAAGTATGTGGAGCTGTTCTTGATTTGCACTGGTGTAGGTAAATGCCTCATTTGCTCAGTAGGCAAAGGCCAGGTTTTTAATGCCTTACTGAACTGAAAACAAAGGAAATAATACTGATGATATGGTGTAAGACCTATTTAACTGCCTCTAGACCTTGGTTATTAACTATTGAAGAAGTAGTAAAGGTTTGAAGAAGTCATTTTGTATTGGTTCAAGGGGATGCTAAAATAACAAACATTTATGGCTTATTTACCTTTTGCTTTCTTCTGCCACTTTGAAGGCAATTTGCTTCATTGTTACAAATTATATAGCCTTGAGGCATTTGTGTTAGCAGTGGCTATTAAAATTGCTATGTGGTATCTTCAAAAGTCAGATTATCCACCCCATCTTAAAAATGACTATGAATTACACTTACAACAAGTAGCTGTGCCGAGACATGTCTCTGCCATTGCTACTAAACATAGTGCCAGATATCTACATTTACCTGTCAGTTTAATTTGCATGATTCTTCTCTCAGTAATGTGCATTGCAGGCTCTCACACCTAAACAGTGCTTTTAGTGCATTCCCCTCTCAAAAAAATATCAACATCCAGGAACAGCAAGACTTTGTGAGGTTTTTTGTTTGTTTCTTTAAAAAAGGGAAAATAAAGACACTAGGGATGAATTTCCCACCTCCTTTGATTAGA
Organism: Peucedramus taeniatus; assembly: GCA_013400575.1. Lineage (NCBI taxonomy): Eukaryota > Metazoa > Chordata > Aves > Passeriformes > Fringillidae > Peucedramus > Peucedramus taeniatus. The sequence goes on along the minus strand of WBNO01022646.1, from coordinate 515,944 downwards.
AGGTTCCCAGAAATAGTGAGGACAAGCCTGACATACTAAAGCATACAGCCGTGGGCAGTATACAGAGACAAAGAACAGAGTGTGTTTAAAATCTTAATTATTTATAGTACGAAAATACTGGTTTTGGTTAAATTGTCCCTTTTGTGGCACCACCCTAAGGTTGATGACAGCAGATCTGGGTGCAGAATTTAGCCTCATGCTCTGCTGTCTGTGAAATTGAGAACAGGGCATTGAGGCTGATGCTGAGCTTTGCATGCAAGGGGATCTTCTAGTGCAAGCAGTGCTCTGTGCTGTGCAAGTCAGCCAAACAGTGGGAATTTTTGGATGGGTGGCCCATTATAGACATACTGCTGTATATATGAAAACACAGACAGGTCCTTTTTTATTTAAAGGTATTCAGAAGCAGTGAGTCCAGAAGAGTCTCACTGAATCTCAGCACTGTTAAAGTTGGCATCACAACCACTTCAATGCATTTATGCTCATGTGTGAAGCATGAGTTTATGCTCAGTAATCTCAAAGCTAGAGCTGCTCTTGTATTCCTGAAGTCAGCTTTATTACCCAGAAGCTGCATGGTGATTTGGTAATCCAAATGAAACAGAGCATGTCCTGACTGCAGCTCCAGCTGATCTTGAAAGTAGCTGTGGTGGGCTTGGAGAAAATTGGGACTATGTAGTGGATATCTCCCACTTCAGTCCCTCCCTGGTACCTTCACTTCGCTTCTGTAAGTTGGCTTTGGCTTGGACCCTGCCCATTGCACCCAGCAGATGTGCTTGGGTCTCCACCCTGTCTCCTCACATGTGTGAGGACTTTGTCTTCTGAAATCTCCCTGCCCGTGGACAGTTCCTCTCCTCAGTGTCTGGGACATCAGCCTTAGGGGGAGTCAGTGTTCTAGCAGAACTTGAGGCAGGACATTTTGGGCTGTTGTCTGTCTGTCAGGAACACTGAAATTAAGCATCTATCTCTTCCCCCTTCTGTTTGCAACAGAGCTGCCTAAAAATCAGATCTATTTTGCAGAAAATCCAATTTTCTGAAATTTCTGTGCTGAACTGGATTGGACCCAATATTTCCCTTACCATCCAGGCCAGTTGAGGGCTTCCTGGACTCTGCACTTTCTGATGGATCTTGCCTTAGATTCACAAGAGTTTGTCAACACCTGTGGTAGTATAAACTGCACAAATGACAGTGAACTCATGTTTGTAGGCTAAACAGTTTTACTGTGTGCTGTTTTTGGAAGGAGGTATCACAATAGCCAACTGTTACAGATTTCTGAGGGATTGGGGATTTCATGGGATGCTTTTAAGGCCTTTCCAGGTGGAGGTACATATGGACCATAAAGCTTAATCACTGTTTTTAGCTTTTGTACTATTTCCCTAATCAACTTTACACATCTTCTATCTGTTTAAGTATGGAGCTTAAGTTATTGGGAAAAATGTTTGTTTCCAGGTTTCCGTTTCAACTTCCTTTGTAAAAGAGACACGGTGCTATTTGCCATAAAAGAGAGATACATCATCAGAAAAGCCTGTGTATTCTTCTCTTCAAAAATACTGAATTTCAGTTCTAAATAACGTTAGTTTGAAGTTGTTTTGAAATTATTTCCTTTTGGGGAAAATATTATTAGTTACTGTTATGTTACTGTTATTAATGCTATTAACAAACAGTAATGGGTTATTAAAAGCTTTAAAACTTACTTTTTCTGTAGGATTTCCCAGGACTGTTCAACAGAGCTGATCTCTAAATTGCAAGTGTTACAATTGGCTATATCACTGATTTCTGTGCAGAAGGTACCAGCTCCAAGTGTTCTGCCCATTCTTTGCCAGTGGTTATTGGCTCAGATGTCATGCAAGGCTGGGTGAAAGTTTAGTTCCGTGAAGATGTGATCTCATCTGGAGAGATTATCTTGTAGATTTACCAAAAAAGGACCATTCAAACCACATTGTGCTGTCTTGGTTTATGAACTATGTGGCTTTCACCCCATGTCCCAGAATAGCCCCAGCTGGCACTGATGGCTATGGACTCCATGTATTTATAGTGGTGCTGCTTGGTCCCAGAAATAGTGACCAAGGTGGCCATCAGCCAATGGCTGCTGAATGCCCTGAGTGTAATGAATTGAAAATCTCATGTACCTCCTTAAGGGGAAAATACAATCATCTTGTCTCTAATTATGACCCCAGATAATGATGGAGCAATCCAGAAATATCACAGCATGGGCAGTGAACTCAATGAACTTCCTTGATATAAGACAAACCTGGATGGTTCTGATATTGGATCCTTCTTTTTTGCTGAAAGACATATTGGACTGTCAGTTCTGTTCCTGGAAGGGCTAATTACAGCTACATGAGGCAATAAATCAGCTCCTGCTCCTCTGGAAAAGAAACCCCTTGGCTCTCAGCTCAACCCATGCTGGCAAAAAAGTGTGGGGATGGAGAGCCAGAGTTTTACACAGCTGTGCCAAGTTCAGTACACCAGTTTTTAAATCACCCGGGTTTAGCCCTTTATGTCTGTACTCCATAAAGAAAGAATGGCTACAGAGCTCTGGTTAGTGGAGTTACTGTGCATGGGGACTGACTTTGGCTCTGGGCTTAAGTGTGAGGCTGTCTGGACAGTATGTGTTGATGTGTGCTCTGGGGTTGAGGTCTTCACTATCTTATGTAGGAGTAATATAAGGACCCCAATGTGGCTTCAGTGTCAGATCAGTGCTGGTCTGAGACCTTGCCTGGGCAGCATTTACAACTTGGGAGTGGGTGGATCCAGCTCTTGATGTTGTGTTGTTGGTCAGAGAGCTCAGGGAGCTTTGGAAAAATCATCTTTATGGTCATATGGAAGAGGACAGTACAGAACAGCAGGACTCCTGGGTTAAATCCTACCTCAGAATTTTAAGTGTTGAAGTTGCTTTTAAATCTTGCGTGCTGCTCAGTGGAATGAAGATTGGTGCATAATGCAGCCCTGAAACCAGGGCACTGATGTTTTGTTTTCTCCTGCTAATCCAAAAGGTTTTGAGCTGTTATACTACCAAAGCACATGTTCACCCCCAGCCTGGTGGGGTGATGTTAGCTTCCCTCTGTACCTTTTTCTGAAGTTTATAGCTCACAACTGTTCTCTGAAACATCTCAGATGAGTTTAAACTGGAGAGATGCATCCCATGCCAGCTGCTATCATGACTAGCAAAATTGAAGTTTACTAGTTATTTTTTGGATGATGAATCCCAATAGCTTTTCACCACTTTAGCAACAAACAGAGCAGCAGTGTTCAGTAACTGTGGATAAGATCATAGTGCTGGGCCTGGAGGCATTGCATTAGGGCTGCAGCAGCCTAAATGGTGGTTGAAGATTGTAGAAGGACCTGTTTTAGACAAGGACACAAGGAAACCTCTGGTCTGCTTTTTTTTTTTTCCTTCCAGGTGATCACTATTGTAACATGTTGTATCCTGTGGGGTTTTTTCTTAGCTGTTATCAAGGCCTGTATGTTTAGGCAGTCACCTGATGTGGGGCTCATAGGGGTGGCAATGTCCTTGCTGTGCCTCAGCCCTAATCTTGTCCCTTGTAAAGATGGTGATGCAGAGGCACTAGGAAAACATGGGGCCTGAGAAGTGTTCCTGTAAGTTTGCTGTGTTCTCTAGGCTGATCTGGGCTCTCACAGAAGGACACCCTTACAGAAACCCAGATGAAGGGACAGAAGTAGCAGTCTACATAGTTGTACCATTTCTGTTACGATTGCTAATCACCTGGCATTTCATAACATCTTTTTCTCCTCCTGTGCTGTCAGCTCCAGCACCTGCTGTACAATCTTGCAGTCATTGGGATGGCAGACGATTGCAATCCCATAATTGTGCTGTAGTTGGTTTGCTGTGAGCCTGGTGGATGAAAATTCCCCTGAATGGAGAATGAAGTTAGGAGTGCACGTGACAAACGCTGTGTGCGTCACTGCCCTCTTCACGTTTTGTCCTGCTCGTGAAACGTTTCCATTAACCAGGACTGAAGGACTTGTTCCTTTATTTGCACCATTTTGAGGGTACACTAGACTTCTGTGTAAAAGATATTGCTAATGTTTTTCCTACTAAAAGAGCCAATTGATAGGTTCTTCCTGGTGGGACTGAAATCCTTAGGATAAGAGAGAGCTTCTCTTACATAAAACATTTAATATTTTAAAATATCAGAGATTTTTTTATAAAGCTATGAAAATGTTATGGATTGTGTATATAATCACTCTTAATTTTAAAATCTACATGTTTTTGAAATTATTATAGTGACCATAATTTAAGTTTTAAATAGTATAGTTGCTTTGGCTTAATAATCTGTTAAGGCTCCTTGCACTGTAAATCTAATTTTTCATGCAGAAAAAGATCTTCAAAGACAAATATTTGCAGTAATAGAAAAGTTAACATAGAGAAATGATGTGGAAGAACATTATTCTCTGGGTAATTGTTTCCTTTCTTTTTCTTATGGCTCTTTGCTGGAGGTAAATACCCAGGGCTCTCTGTGGGTGTGTGTGTTTCTAACAGGTGGCTATTTTTAATCACCTTTCTATGAAGGAAGGAGAAGAAGAATTGTGCTGTTTTAGTTTTGAGGTGTCTCAGGTACTAGTTGGCTGATTCTGTGTGTGGTGGATGTATTTGGGACTGTTTGGAGAGGTCAGTGAGTCCATGCCTGACAGGGGCACACCACTCATAGTTACACAGAAGTGTAAAATTGCCATTGGGAGGCCCACATCACTAAGCACCTGTACTGGTGGGTGCTTTTCCTGTATTTGTCTTATGTTGCCTTTGACTTCTGCAGTCACCCCTGTCCTGGCACTCCCACCTGTGCCTGCAATAGAACTGGCACATCTCAAGTCAACATCTCAGGCTCTTATGCACCTTATGCTGCTGGTGCTTAAGCAAAGCTACTGTAATGCTCCATACCTGATACTGTCTGTCTGAATAATGTTGCTATTTCACCAATACAGGGTAGAACCCAAAGAACTCAAAATCTCTTTCTGAAAATGATCCATTTTGTTCTGTTGCAAAGCCTGGTCAGGAAGAATGACAACTCCTTACAGTGGTAGTGCAGCTCACTGTGCAACTGTCCTGGGAGTTAAGTAGAGATATTGGCAAAGGCAAAGCCTTTCAGCTCTGGTATAGACTTGAATAACTTTTGAAATACCTATTTCCTTAAAAGTTCAAATATTTCAATACTAGCAGTTGTCCAGACTAAGAAAAGATGGAATGGGGAATTTGTGGGACTTGAAGTCACTTCATCAGTATGGAATTGCTTTGTTTTGACTCTTCTGCTTAAACCTAGGTCAACATCTCAAGGATGTTCAGGTGACACGTGTTTATGTAACGTTTCATGTTTTGTCAAAGGAGCCCAAAACTTCTTTCTTACTGTTTTCAATATTTTTTCTAATGCCACATGGCTTCTGGAGCCAAGTCTGGCAGCTGGACTCCATTCTCTCCTCCCCTCAAATCAGTCAGCTGGGTGAAATGCCAGCCTTTGTGACATACAACACTAAATTGTTGCACAGCCCTTTGCATTTGTGGGTATCAGTGCTACAAAAAGGAAGCCAAGAGCTTTATCAGTGTTACAAAGGAAAATGAGGCACGGAGTAGAGCCACTTACTCAAGGTCACCTTTGAAAGTGCTAGGAAAACTCTCCTTCTAGCACAGTTAGGAGTAAAACACCTTTTCCATGATACTCTGAGCTAGAACATCAGAAAATTCCTATCTCTAGTGAACGACAGGGAGATCCTTGTTGCAGTGTGAAAGATGTAGTTCTCCAGGGACTTTCCCTTAATAAGAGAATGGGGGTGTGAACCACAAGTTTGAAGCAGTGTGTTAGTAGGGAAAGGCAGCTGAACTTATTAAAAAATATTCTTCAACTATTTTTGGGTTAGTTGAAGATGGCAGAACATTTTTATTTGGCCCTGTATGATACTTCACTGCTGTCACCCTGATGACACTGTCTCATTGTTGGAAAATGCAGAGTTGTTCTTGCATAATTGGAGAGGTGGGATGGGGGTAGAAATCCAAAAGACAATTCTCACTAGTGGTAATAAAGAAAAGCAGGGGGTTTGTTGAGGAAGGGTCTGTGGCCTTGGTTCATAGGCAGAAGACCTCTCTGAGTGAGGATATTATTGCCCTCCTTTGGCATAAAGACATGGAGCAGCAGTAAGTCAGCACAGTATTTATGCTTGCTTTTAACACACATGATTCCTGGGTTTAGGGATTTTAAGAAAATGTGATGTTTTCTGCTATTTACCCATATGTAAATATCTCAGTGGATATACAGAGATTAAAAAATATTTTTTTTGTGGAGTTAAGAGAAAGCTAGATCTCTAGGTTGTTCACTTTCTTTCTCTACCTGCCAGCATCCTGAACATTCCCATAGGAGTGCAGTGGTCCTTCTAAATTGGAGTTCAGTACCTGCAGGGGTTTTGACTCCAAGCATCAGGCTCCCTGAAGGAGTAGCACTGACTCAGAGGAGGGCAGCTCTGAGGACAGAGCAGTGCCTTTGCTCAGGGTGGCAGGCATGGAGGCTGTGCTTTTGGAGCCATGGCCCATCCTTCAAAGATAGCCCTTGAACTGCAACTTCAGAAACAAGTTACCTGCTGGAAAATCAGGGAGTACAGGGAAATGGTTACATAATGCAGATTTGAAGGTGTGTTTTTGCCAGAGATGGGTGTGAACTGCTCAGAGGTTGAGAGGTGAGTACACATTCATTAAGATGTGCCTTTCAATAAATAGGACCTTGGATCCTAAGAAACTGATAGAAATGGAAGTATGCAGAAGTATCTATGTGTAGGTGATACTCCTGCCTGTTATGGAAAAGGAGATAGCAAATTACAGTGTTTATTTCTGTAGCCTACACATAAGGATACTTTGTGAAAAGATAATACAACTTTGCTGGTCCCCCAGTTTTTATGCGGTGTAATTTATTAGAAAGCCTACATTTAATTTAGAAAATAACAGATATATCTGGGCAGATTTAGTTTTTGCTTTTACTCTAAATTGAAACTGTTCACTCTCAGTGGTTCAGTGTCTCATGGTTGATTGCTCTGTATGGAAGATGGATATTTCTCAAAGATCTATGCACAGTGCTCAACATCAGCTGCTGTCTCATCTCAGCTCAGATAGAATTGAAAAGCAACAAAAAATATTAAGACACTTCTTTAAACTTGAAGGAAAAGGCTCAAGATAAGAACTGTTTTATAGTGTGTGCTTTCTTCAAAAAGCAATGTATGCCATAAGAAATGATTTCTTAGATTTGTGTAGATCTGTGCTGCTGGCTAGTTATCTTCAGTGGTTTTACCTGGGTGACAGGCTACTTGTATAAGCCAAAAAAACCCTACTTTTGTTAAATTCCACCTAGAAACCAATGAAGCTTAGGGTAGACATGAGAATGTTATTGTAGTACATCCCTGCATGGACTGTAGGTTGTCAGGACCATGGAGTGTTAGTTTAAACCCTGGATACTTTCTTCATGATGGTGTCTTAAAAGCAAAGGGTTGTGCTCCAGTCTGAGTGTGGGCAGTGGTCCTTGCTCCATGGGGGCAGCTGAAGAGCAAGTTTATTCTGGGCTACAAACTGAGCTACCAGAGCCAGTGCAGGGCTCCTGGGGGCTCCTGCTGCTGCAAAACCAACCATACAGCTGGTGCAATCTCACTGTTACTCTGGGCTTTTCCTAGCCCAGGGTCTCATGGGGCAGTGGTCTGTACTGAGCTCCCCTGGAAGTGTACTGCACTGTGGCAGCTCCCCATTGCTCCTGGGAATACCTGGTCAGGAGCCCCTGCAGCAGAGGCTGGGGTGTGCAGGTGGGGGTGGGATGCTGGCCTGGTTCTGGAGTTGTTCTCCCTCTTGGCTGTGTGAGAGCTGCAAGTAGGGCTGTGCTGGGAGGGTTTGCCTTCTCCCAGATCTGCAGTCCTGGTGGGACAAACCTGCTGCAAAGAGCTGTGAGCTATCAAAAGTGTCAGCTCTGTGATATGTGCTGTGGGACAGCAGAGTCCTGCTTCCACTGCTGCCTTGCCTCGTGCCAGCACTGCTTCTGGAAAGCTGTTTAACCATGTAGACACTGACTTCATATCTGGCCCTGTACAGTGAATGACAGAAAAGTGTGCCAGCATTCCAAGCCATTGGGCACCAGCCTTACCAATTAGCTTGCCTTTGCACTTCAGTCCTGTTCTTGTTTTTGGGTAGGGAACACTGTGTATAGCTATAGATTTGCCAGGCCTTTTCTGAAGCTCAACCAACAAGACATTAATGGATGTTTCTGTCATCAAGAAATTCCTTCCTCTGTTGGTTACTGGGGTTTATTGATTTATTTTGAACTATACTTATTAGCATATTACATGGATGGATTATATTGAAAAGTATCTGATAGAACTAGAGTTTCTTTCCTTTTAATCTCTGTATAGTTATTTGAGAAAACAGGTGTGAAAACCCAAACCTTCACTCCTTTGTGGGCCATCCTGCTTGCCATGCAGTAACAGGGATGCCCAGTGGGATGTGGACACAGACATTTGGTATCCTTATCTGTCCAGTGCAGGATGGTTTCTTCCCAATTCTGTCTTTATCAAAGTGTGGGGACAGCCAGAGACAGATGAGTGGGACCTGCAGATGAATGACCAAAGCCAAGCTGAGCTGAGGGCTGTAGTCAGTAGAAGGGACATTTCCTTCTGCTGAGACTCTGCAGCCCCTCTCAGAGTAGCAGTGCTTTGCGTGTGTGTGGCTTTCCTTCCTATCTCTGCCTAAGAGAGGAAAAGGAACCACAGCAGATGCACCTGGGTGTCCCAAGGCATTCCCAGCCAGCTGCTGTTAAAATGCACTTGGTTTGAATGCAGAGAAGAGGGGTCAAGTTTAGTTGCAAGGAGCAGAAATTACTGCAACTTTATTGCAAGGATTTAGGGTGAGAAGGCCAAGCAGATGAGACTTAATGGCACACAAGTCGTTGCAGTTAATGGCAGACTGGACAAATTAAAACCCCAAGCATTTGATGCTGTGCAGCTTGAGCAGCTCATGAGCTGCTCTTGGGTGCCTTTGGCCAGCAGAGTTTTACTGGAGAGAGAACAGCATCATATCCCTGCCCTGAGTCTGAGTTGCCCATAAAATTTGTACATCTTGGATCCTCCTTGGTGCCTCAGAGGAGCTAAATGAATAATGTACAGCCTTGAGGAGAGTAGCACTAATTGTTCAGGAATAACTCTTGCTAAGGCAAATATATTTTAAGTGGAGTCTCAAATATCTGCCTCAGCAAGCAGTTTGCCTAAGACACCCCAATGGGCAGGTGCTGAGCTCCAGCAATTCTTTTGTGTGGTTATCATGAGATTGCTTAGGTCTGCTACAATATGCAGTATGGTGTGGTCAAAGAAATTACAAAATCATTGTTTGTCCTACAGAATATGGATCTGTGAAAGCCTATTTTCCAGCTAGGCACTTTGGAGAAGTTTTAATGTGGATCTAAGCACTGCCTTGGCATTGTATGTGTGTTTGTGTTTTTGCACCCCACAGAGTCTCATTTGTCGAACAAATTAGTGTCCCACAGGTGACTCTTTAGAAAGTGAAGTCATCCTTGAGTGGTCAATACCAGCCAAATCTGCCCTGAAATAGGAAAAAAATGCCTTCCTTCTTGGATGCTTCTGAGTTGCTTCTCCTCAAGCCTTTTGTGCTCTTCTGGAAAGTCCTAGAGACTAGGATACAGCATTATTGATGGTGGCAGCTTGTTTCTTGTCAGAAGAAGGGAAAATAATTTTTTAATTGATTTTTTAATTGCAGATCAGGGTCAAACACTGTAGAAAAGTAATTGGCTTATCATGATCTGATTCCATATTGGATAAGTATCTCTATTCTAGCATTCATTAGCTCTGGTACCCCTGTGCTGTGCATTGGAGCAGTGGCTTGGGGGAATGAAACAAGCTGGGAGTGTGTGTGGGCAGTGCCCATTGCTGGTGGAGCACATGGTTCCTGGCATGGAGGGAAGGTCATGAGCTTCAGTCTAGGGTGGCTGCTGCTCACACAGGCTTTGGCAGCATAGGATTCACAGGTTTCCAAGGTGTTGGTGGAGTTTGATTATCAGGCATAGGTGTTGCTAAGCCTGGGCTGCTCTGATGTCAGGACAGGCAGTAGCTGTAGAGAGAAATATCAGGGGGATGGGGAAAGGTGATCAACTGATTCCCTGGTCTGAACTCCCAAAATAACCCTGAAATCTATTTTATTCCGCTCTGAAAGAATAATTTCCTTGCCTGGGAATTAACATAGCTGTGATGCTATTCTAGCACCATAAATGGGATTGAGAATGTGATGTTCCCTGCCCTGGAGAGTCACTGCCTCAGAAATTTGCTGGGGCTCTGCAGTTGTCACTTCCACATTGTATCAGCATCCTCAGCCTCATCAGCGTTTCAGTTTGAAGCAGCACGGGCTTTTGATCGTAAACCATTTTACTTTTGGGACAGCATGAAGGAAAGTGGTATGCTTTGCTCAGAGAAGGGGAGGGAGGGGTCTGTGCCTTTCTGTGTGTATTTTTGCAGCACGCTGAGCCAAAACCTTCTAATTTAGTGGGACAGATTTGCAAATTCACACCTGCAGAGTTTGCCTTCACAGGGTTTTCATGCGCAAGCTTTTTATTCGTGCCCCGGAGAGCAGCCTGCACCTGCTTCATCTCGCCTGCGAGACCAGCAGCTCACATCTATTGACAGTTTACTCTCTCTGGTAATAAATAAATGTCTCATCCTGCAGCATGGACCCCCTTTAGAGGGTAGTAAGGCTCTCCCAGGTGAGCAAGGGCCAGAAACACAGCCCTCCCCATCTGTGCTGCAGACACTGCCACAGCACAAGTGCAGTAGAATGTGGATGACACTGTTGCTGTCAAAGCCTGCAGATCTCCAGGCTGTCAAGAAAGTTGTTTGGTTGGTTTTTTGTGCTGGTGCCTGCATGTAAAACATCAAGGAGCTGTTCTACACAGCTGCCCAGAAGCCTGGCCTTGTTTCTGCTGCTTCCTAACAGTGGTTCATGCATTGCATTTTTGCCTGAGATGAGTAGCTCAGGCTCCCATAACCATGGAAACCTGGTTTGTCTTCCCTAATAGCTTTAGCTGAACTCAACATCTGTCTGCCTGGGAGAAGGAAGGCTGCAAGCTACAGGTTAGTTGTGCACACTCTGGGGATGCTGAAACCCTTGGGCTCCTCCAGCAGCACCCTGGTGCACCAGGATGAAGCAACAATGCTGAGATAATGCTTGAGGGGCTTATAAAAGATATGCCAGGCAGGAGGGGAAAAGAGGGAGTGAAAGAAGCCTCTCCTGAGGCAGGAAGGTGTTATGAAGCTGCCTAAGAAGATACTGCATTATGGTTCTCTTGCTCTGTGTGTGTTGGCTTGACGTGCTGGGCGTGTGGAGCATTCTGTTGTGACTTTTAAGCTTTAAAAAAGCCATTTTCCATTTTAAGTTAGAAACCCTTTAAACAGCTTGCTTGTAGCAGAGAAGGAAATCTGGGTATAAGCTCATGAGCATAAAATAAGCTTTGAGATAGGGTAAGTGCCTCTCTCTGGTAACAGCAGGGTTCCATACAGCTTTTCACTTAGTTACTGGAAGAATGGTTGTTGATAAATGTGTCTCATAGCTCTAACTTGGTGCTGGCAGTGTTACTGGGCTAGTAACATGGGGAAGAGTAGGGAGGAGTGTTTTAAAAAAAGCTTAAAAACTATTTCAAGAGGGTTCATTCTGCTGCATTTCTGTACAGATACACATGAATTTCCTATGGGCTGCAATTTAAACTTTCTCTTTGAAGCACAGTTGCAGCCCTGAACTTCAGGCTTCCAGGAGAAGCCCTGAAGGTTGCCAGTCTCTCAGAAAAGTCATTGTGGGAGCTGCCAAAGCTGTGCTCCTTTCCCAATGTGCTGATCCTGTGTCTTTGTTAAATTTGGAGCAGGCCTGTGCAAGCTTTTGGAAGTGCAAGCTTTTGGAAGTGTGTGGAGAAGTTCTGCCCACACCAGGGAGGTGCTCGGTGCAGGGACCTGTGCCAGGATGCTCTGTAAGCTGGAACCAGAAGCAGAAATAGAAATAACATTGTCCACTGGCAAGTCACAACCTCAGTCTGTCCATCTGTGAAAGGGAGGTCATAATGTTTCATTGTGGGTGCCTTAAGGCTTAGTTAGTGTTTATGAAATGTTCTGAACTTTGGGATGGTGCAGGCTGTAGAGGGCACTTAAAATGGTCCCCAGATGTCTGTGTTGACACAGCAGGCACATAAAAACACTGGCATCTTCATAGTGCATAGAACAAAGAGATGCTGGGATCACTCTCAAGAAAAAATCTGACACTTTTAAACCAAACATTTAATATTAATCTGACAGTTATCACCTGCAGGTGTTGTGAGAATGAAAAAGAAAATAGCAGGTAATACCTACTAAAATTCTGTGTTGAGATTAGTGCCTGAACAATAAAAGCTGTTTGGGATATTCTTAATATATATTCTCAATATAGCTGTTGATGTTCTGCATCTAAGCACAGAGCCATCACACTTTCTCTGTGGACATGACAAGCATAAATCTCTGCTTTCTCCATGGCAGCCTGGGAGGAGGGTTTTCATGCCAGTTGCTGCAGTGTTGGAAGGCTGGGCCAGATCAGGGAGCCAGTTCTCCAAAGTCCCCTCTCAGTGGGGACTCTGGCCAGCACAGCCATGCAAGATGCAGCCTGGCAATAACAATATGCTTCACAGAGACAGTTCTTAGCTTTCTGGCTCCTTGAGTGTTTGGTGAGCAGGGAATCAAATGCTGGTCTCTTGTCTGCTAAATCCAAGTTAAGATCTTGGGAATTATCTTGCCTTTGTGCAACCACATATAGAGCAGCAACTGCTGCAGGTTATGTTACTGGCAGTTTAAATTGAGTTTTTTTTTTTCTCTGCTGCTTTTTCTTGGTAATAGATGCTTTCCCACTCCTTATATACACGTTGTGAAATTGTCTGGATACCTGGATAACCCATTTGTTCAGAGTACTAGTCTCTATTTCTAACCTGGACCTGAGAAAACTTCTCCTCAAGTAAATTTAATCAAGACTGCTTCTTCTAATTAAGCTTCAATTAAAATGCATTTATGACCAAAAAACTTCTTTAAGAGCCAACTAGGAACACTTTTTTCCCCTAGGAGCTCCTGGGAGCAGCAGTTCCAGACCATACAGCGTCAAATGTCAGAAGTGCACCAGAAGTACACTGAGGTGCTTCAGTGCTGTTGGATGGTACCATGAATTGGTCCAGGTCTGCAGTTTTGTCCTCTTGTATTATTAGGGTTTTTTCTGGTAGAACCAAACAGCAACTCCATTTGGCCAATGACCATGGACAAGAACATACACACCCTGCATTTTTATGTTTGTGTCACAAGTATAAAAAATACCTGTGTTTATTAACTACAACAGCAGCTGTTTATCACACTGTCTATGCCACTGATAGGAAGTAATGATGGCAGATGTTACCTAAACTCTGATAGCAAATTAGCTTATTAAGAGCTACAGTGCAGAAATTGGTTTTTGGCTTTTTTCTAAGTTGCTTCTAACATTTATAAAGTTACACAAGTAAATTCAAAGCTAATCTCTCTATCAGCACTTCAGAACTGAGAGTGCAGCTCCAACAACATTCAGTTGATCTAGCATAGACATTGTGGGGTGTGAGAAAGAACCTGACATGGAAGCAGAAACAAAGTTGGACCTTCTGGGTTGTGCTAGAAAATAACTATTCTGTCTGTACTTGAGATCTGGACAATGACTTTGAGTTGGGTCTCAGCAGTGGAGATGGGAAAATGAATGGAAGTGTATTTATGATGAACAAGTTGGCATCAGGAGCTGGGCTGGTTATTCTTGTGCACTCATTGATTTGAAGTTGCCAGGGGTGACTTTGGTTTGCTGGGGGTAGTGATAGCTGCTGATTCTGTCTGCTGAATTACATTTTCCTGGTGACCTGTTTCTTGCCAACCCAAGTCTATTTTTGGATCAAATGGTGAATGAGTGACTACTGTTTGGACTGTTTGTGGAGCTGAGCACCCAAAATGAATGTTGATGCAGAAGTGACAAATCATCCCGTGGCTGCTGAGGAGAATATCTGATGATGACTGCAGCTGTGGTGCAGCTCCACTTACTGTTTACATTTCTGCATCAATAAGACAGGTCTACACAGAAATTACAGCCAAGGGTCAAGTTCAGCAGGTAGGCAGCTGGTCAGGGAAGGAGAAAAAGCTGCTGGAAGGGTTTCAGGACATGGGTTATAGTCTTGCCTGTCCACTTATTTGCTCTGAGACCTTGATCAACTTTTGTCCCTTTACCATACTTTTGATGTGCAGTCAGGTTTTTTTATTTACCTGTTAAATAAAGTGCTTGACAGGTGCTGTCCCTTTTGTGTGTCTGTGTCTGATACCTGGTGCTTTCAGTCCAGGTTCCAGTCAGGGCATTCCTGCTGAAAAGGATCAGGTAGCAGTTATGGTCCATAAAGGAGCTGTATGTACCTGTCTAGGGAAATGTTTCCCCCTTCAGGGAATATGTCTTTAGAGAGTTGAAAAATGGTTTATATGTTTCTGCAGTGTCTAATAACGAGCTCTCTAAAGCTGAAGGAAATCTGGAGGTGGTGGTTTGGTCTTATTAATGCATGAAATAGGATCTTGGGAATTATCTTGTGAAATAGGGGAACATAGAAAACAGAGGGAAAAAACTCAGACATCTTTAACTTCCTTGCAGAGCTGCTGCAAGCTCAGGCCTCTTTGTCCCTGTAGCCTGAGGCCAGGCAGAGGTGGCTGTGTCTCATTCAAGGCAGCTTGACACAGAAGTGGTTTGTAGGGCTCTGCACGTGGCTCAACTCTTCCTTGCAGATGTGCAGCCTCCCTTTGGTGCCTTAGAGCTGCAGCACACAATTATGCTGTGGCAGCCTTAGAGCCTGGACTCACTGGTCAAGTATTTCTGGCTGTCTTGAATGACTGCCTAAATCTCACTGAGAACTTCTGGTGTAGTTACAGATGTTAAAGCAGGTGTGTCATATCTGAGCCCCAAGCATGGCGATGGAGCCACATGCAGAGGGAGGTAAACTTGGTGCTGAACACGTTAGAGGGTGAGGACTGCAGAGAGCTAAGCAGGCATTAACTTTGCTTGGGGAGAAGGTAGTGCTGATCTCAGGATGATGATCAAATCACAGCTTTGCTTCAATATGTCCAACCCAGACATGCAGTACTGTGCTCTGTAGTGCAGGCTAAACACAATTCCTGCAGCAGCTTCTCTTGGACTCTCAGGCTAAGAAGTGACTATGGCTTGGCTTCTAGTGTGTCACAATATGTCCTGTTAGAGCAGCATGTGTGCAGAAATTACTGTGTCAACATGCTGTGTTAAAGGAGCATCTTTGGTTTACCAGGAGACCTTTAGCTGGATTCAGGCTCTAGGTTTTCAAATGATGATGTAGTCTTGATTCCAAAAGATCCAGGGACACACAGCTTAGCTGGTACAACACCCATGGAGAAAAGGCAAGGAGCTTCTCTACTCTTGCTGTTGGCTGTCTGTTCCCCCATGGTTTGGAGCTCAGCTGGGCCTGAAGCTGTGCCTTTCCCAGGAGGGAGATGCCACCGATGGGCTGCTTGCCACTGGCAGGGGCGTGTGGCTCCTGGCTCTGGCAGCATGGCAAGGTTGCATGTGCTGAGCAGATGCAAAAAACTGCTTGTCTGAGCAGAGCAAGTCAGGGAGGGAACCAAATGGATCTGAGCTGTAATGCCAAATTTTTGGCTGTTCTCAGGTTTGAATTGTGCGTAGGTTCCAAATGTAGAGATCCTTTTTGTAAGGAACGAGTCTGATGCACCCTGCTTTTAAAAGTATTATGGATGTCCCCATGGGATTACTTCTGGCATTGCTGCCCTGGGTGTGAAAATGTACATTGAAAAGCTGGCAAGGTATGGGCAGGAATTTTTTGGTGGTTGGGAACTGTAGTGCCTCTTTGAAGAAATGAAGTTGACGATGCCTTGAAAGGTAACAGATTTGATAAATGATTGCACACTCTTTTAAATGCAATTAAAAGCCATATGAAGAGTCTCAAAGTCTCAATTTAAGGCATCCTCAGTCACCAATCATTTCTGGAAAGTAAGTAATGTTTAATTTCTTTAGAAGTGCATACAGAGCTAGAGCTATGTAACTGAATCTGGAAAAGAGTCTGATAAAATCTCTATCACTCCCTCCCCAAATTAAAAAAAGAAAAAAACATCTCTAATTAAAAATTTAAAAGGTTCCTTGGCTGGCTGACTGCTTGTGTGTTCTTTAAAATAATACGTTATTTTCATCTTCTTTTCTGACAGATCTCTCACTGCATGCTCTGAGTACCTGCCTTGCTTTGCTCTCCAAGATTCTTAATACAGGAGAACCAAACCCTCATTTTCTTGTTTGAGAAGGCTTCTACAGCAGCTGAAGTTAATAAAAGTGAAGATGATGTAAACGTAAGCCCACAGAGCTTTCACAGCTGGATAGAAGCTTTGAATCTGTGAATTCTGAAGTCTGTTTTGACCATGTGATTTTAGCTTCTAGCAGTTACACTGCACAAGGCAAAACAGCCACTGCCAGCCCTGGATGTCCATGGTTTGTGTGGAGAGTTCTGCTCAGAGCAGCCCCAGAGGTGACAAGCATCCCTTGCAGGAAGATCTCTTTCATGCCCTGTCCAGCCCTGTGGGATGTGATAAGGTGTTGCTGACCTGCATGGAGCTTGGGGTCAGTAGCAGGTGGGGTGGGCTCCACACTGCAGCCCTGCTCATCAGTTCTCATTTAATTGGAGTAATTTCTTCAACTCAGGCTGGGACTAGGAGTTGATCTTTACTCCAGTTTAGAGGGGGAAAGAATTGGCTCCAGCTGATCCAGCACAGCTTTCTGTTGGAACCCTGGCTTGTCCATGAAGAGCTGAGGGTTGTGCTGTTTCAGATGACTAAAGGCTCACATGGACTGACTGCAGAAGCCAGAGCTCATGTGAGCATCTAGTGATGATGCTCCAGTTTTGTTTCTAGTTATTTATGTCTACTTGTGCTTTGGAAACTTCTTTGTGGGTCTCAGCTACTATGGAGCCCTATCAAGGAGACAGATTTAAGTCTAAAAATTCAAGGGCTCTAGAGACTGAAATCAACCTCTAAGGGGAAATGCAGTTTTCCTCAGCTTAAAATAACTTTATAATGTCCTTTACTCTCCAAGGTCTCTTTCAAGGCTCTGCCTGGGTTTGATTTTTGACTTGTGCGGAGTCAGGCTCCTGTGAGAAAGGAGGGCCAGGAAATTCAGAAAAGGCAGTTGGGGAGGAGAAGGGAAGGGGGAAATGCTGATAAGGGTGACGAACAGTTTCACCTTCAGGAGTGATGAACTGTGGGAGAGCTGGCTGCATTGAGGGTCTGGCACAGCTTCAGCACACGCACGTGGGGATGGATCAGCTGAGAGAAATGACTGCATTTATTCAATGAATTTACATGAGGTGCCTGCCTTGCCAGAAAGGGACGGGCTCCCACCCCCTCCAAAACATCAGTGGCTCCATGCAGGAACGAGGAGTGGAGCAGCAGGCTCAGCAGAGGGACAGGGCTGGGAATTTTTCAGCAGAGCCTTTGCTGGGAAGTCTGCTGCATGAGGCACCTTCATGCAGAGAGGAATTCAACTGTGCTTTGGGCTGTGGCTCTTAGGAACTGAATTAATAAATGGTTACACATAGCCAGCCTGCTGCTGGTTGTTCTATAGCTGCTTTTGCCTCTAGCCAAGCTCTCTCCCCTTCTCCTCTAGGCCCTCATTCCTAGAAATCCACCAGCAGCTTTTTGTACTTCTGGTTTGAGGTATTAGGTTCTGTTCTGTAGTTGTTTCCCTTAAAAACAGTGCCTGAATGCTGTGTGTAGGGCAGGAAACATTGATTTGTACTTAAATGTAAGGGACAGAAGAGGAGGAATAGGTTTGTACCAAAAGGCTGGAGCTACAAATGCTTTCATTTCATTTCATAGCATGGGGAGTCCAAGGGCCCTCATGCATCCTTAGGGCTTTAACAGAGTCAGACACTGCAGTAAGAGCCCTTAGGAAACAAACCTCTGGCACCCAGGAGTCAAAGAGCTCATTAAGAAAACATGCTGAAGAGCTTAAATTTCCAGAGAAGTGGTGGACTGCCCACCATGGATGTGTTCAAGATCAGGCTGGATGGGGTTCTGAGTAACCTGGTCTAGAGGAAGGTGTTGCTTGGAACATCTTTCACTGAACTAGATGATCTTTGAGGTCCCTTACAACCCAAGCCCTTCTGTAATTCTGCTTATTCCTTAGTGCTGCTGGGTTATTAACAAGGTGACTGTTGAATAGGCTGCCCAGGCCTGTGACTGGGGTGTTTTTATACTAAAGGCTCTTGTCAGTAAAACCTATGGAACCAGCAGCAGCTGGGGGTCCTGCAGCTGATGCTCTGCTCCCTCAGCTTCCAGAGCCAAGGAACATTTGAAAGAACGGCACATCCCCCAGTCCTTCTAAAAACAACCCACAGTAAGCAATGAATATTTAATTTTAAAATGGGATTAAATAAGGATTGGATTCTTCATTTTATGCCTGTTATAGCTGTTACCTTTCTTCATGGCTCAGGGTTCTGCAGGATGTGACCTGGGCTGAAGGTCCACGGAGTTCAGGCTCCATCTGAGTGTGCCTGTTCTATCCCAAACAGTCACATTTTGTGGGAGATACTGAGGGATGAGGTACTGTGATAAATACCAGCTTGGTGTGGGAATGTTGGCCAGCTCATGGTACAGCAGAGAAGCTTCAGTCTTAAAACTTTAATTCCTGATGGATGCCAGAATGACAGAGCCTGTCCCTGGTGCACATCACAGTCCCTACCTTGGAGCAATGCTCCTGCTGTAGGGGCCTCATGGGACACACAGGGCTGCTTGTGTAAAGTCTGTGCTGTAAAATTCCCTGGCTTTCTGAATTAATTCTTTTTTAGCTAGAAAGTTGCCTCTGAGTAGGGGGAAAAAAAATCATGCTGTCATATTTTTAATGTGTGATTGAAAATCCATGACAGCTTTTTACTGTCCTGCATTCAGCCTTACTGACAGTATCCATACTGGTAATCCTGTCAACATCAGCTTTAACTGGTTAACGATAATAAACAGATCTTTGTTTGGGCCTGAGTTTGTCTGAATTTTGTTACCTCTTGTTAGACTGGATTTGCTAAAGGACAGATCTCTTTGATCAAATTTCTGTTCCTTACGTAGGTACTTGCAAACTGTGATCAGATTGTCCTATTAACCTTCTCCCTTCATTAAGGAGAGCAGATGGTGTTTCTGGAGCCTTTCTCTAAGCTGAGCTTTTGGTCCTTTAATCATCCTCTTGGAGGTTCTTTGCACTGGATTCAGTTTTTCAATATTCTTGAATTGCAGGCATTAAAACTTACTATAATTTTGACAGTGCTAATCCCACATGCTGATTTATTTTTTATTTTGAGCATCCCACATCCAAAGTTCTCTGAGCTTCCCTTGAGCAGAGGACCATTCCAGCACAGTGTGCTCAGCTTCCCTAATTGCCTGTTGACCACGAAGTTCCTGCCAAAATCAATGGCTTCACAGGAGGCTGCCCCGTTGTTTGTGTTGCTCTGTGTGTGTGTGGCAGTACTGAAGTCTCTGCTGTGTTCTTTGGTGGAGGTTATTTAGCCATGTGGATCTGTTGCTCCCTTCTCAGTTATTTAGCAGTCCTACAATGTTTGCCACCCTCAGGCTTGATAAGTAATGATTTTAGATTCTCTTCCATTTGGTTACACCACAGAGCCAAGGAGCAGCCTCTGCCAAGTCCTCAGTAGGAACATGCATGTATACCTGTGACTATTCAGTCACCACTGCATAAAATGATTTTCATCCATTAATACATGTCATAGTATTTCCTCATCCCAATCAAATCATTGGGTAGCACGAAGCTGAATTCTGTATGGGAAGTCCACAGTGTCATTTTATTGACTAAAATCATGTTAAAGTGTATTATTTTATACTTGAAAAAAATCTATAATACTAGGTACTGTGTGTTCTGGAGAATTTCCAATTTATGCAGATTAATTTTATCACACTCATTTATTGGCGATAATTCTTAGGATTTTCTATTTAATTCTTAAAATACTTGGCACATCAGCGCATTTTTCCCCAGCTACCGTGACTTCCATGTACCCAACATATTTAAAATTGATATCAATAATAGAGTGTTTCAGGATGTTCTTTTAAAACTGTGGTGCAAGTCATCCAAACCTGCTGAATTTAGGTTCTGTTTAATTAGCTGCACTTTCAGATTTTGCTTAGTTGGTAGTAGAATAAGGAGTGTGGAACTGATGATGTAACACATGCAGACACCACTTAACTACTGCCACTCTGCATTGAAAAGTGTTAAAAATATCTTATAATTTTTTTGACCCCTACCATGTGGAACTGATTGAAACAGCAGTGGAATAATCTTCAATTGCCTTAAACTCCACCTATATGGTTCTTAATTTTCCTGGCTAAATTTGCCTCTGAGCCTTCCTTTATTAAACTTACATTTGCTAGTTTTTGGTCCCTTGTCATCACCTTTCCCTTTTCCAGGGTGATGTGTGTTTAATCCTGTGCTTCCAAGTGGCTGATTGTTGGGCACAGCATTTTTGAATTAGTGCATTGTCATCTGGGTGGTGGTGATAATGTTTGGAGGGCATTTCGGTGGCAGCCATGTGGGACCTCCAGTTTTTCTACGCTGAAATCCCCTGCAGTATCTCAGGTTTTATTCTCTATTCATTCTTGATGATTGTTAAAGAACAAGAGTAAAATCTCAGCTTTATCTTTTATCTGAGCTATCATTGACTCAAGGAGAGTTGTTCCATTTCTTCTGTATTTGCCATTCTGAAATACATTAAAGCCATTTATGGCACCGTTGAGGAGTGGAGTTTCAGAAATGAGCTGTTCTAGCTTCTCTGGTGTGTCGTGTCTTTTGCTGTGTGTTGTGGTCTTTTGCTGCCTAGACAGATAAAACAAATTAACCATATGAGAGACAGAGAGGAAACAAATCTGAGGTTTATTTGCTTCAAGTCTTTTCTTTGGGAATCTATGCTTTGCTGTTGATTTCCAGTGAGAAACCCCAAAGAAAACCTTTCCTGTACTAAACTGCACATCTGACTCTAACAGTTGGTGGAGCGTCATTGCACAAAGTGGATGTTCTCTGTACCCCACAGGGTTCCCTGGTGGAGCACTGTTAGCTGAGAAAGATAAATATGTTTGAAAAAGAGAGGTGTTATCTGAGCAATTCACTGGAAGGTGTGGCTGTATGCAGTGAAGCACTATTAGGCCCTTGGGATATTTGCTAGCAAGCTTCAGAAGCCCTGAAATTTTCCTCTTGTCCTGGATCTAGTAGGACAGCAGGCTGTTCTGTTGTTGTCTTGCCACTCCAAAGAACACTCCATGCAAGGTTTGAAATCTGTTAGTACAGAGGGCTTGTGGGCATGAAAATTCCTCCCAAGTACATGCATTATGAAAGCACCATGCATAGTTAATAGCTAAAGACAGATTTTGCAAGGACAGAATAGTGCATTATTCCCAAAATATGTAGCTTGAGCTCACTTGTATGTACAAGACAGTGCAGTGCATAGTGAGAAAATCAGACAATCCATAGCATCTGAGTGCAGAGCATTGGGACAGGGGAGCAAATGCAAAGCAACTCAGGCATGCTCAAAAACTGAAATTATTCAAGTTGTTTTGTGTTGGGCTTGAGCTTAGGGTTTCCTCAGTTTGGTGTAAACAGGGTTCCTTGTTCATCTTGTGCCTCATTTGTCTTATTCTTTAAACAGTGAGGGAATTCTTTGATGATTTGTGTGGCACTCAATTAATGGGATTTTTATAACTAGAATCAGCTGATTTGTAGAAACAAATAAAGAAAATATTTTTAAAAGCTTTCCTTTGTGAAAACCACGTCTAAGCGTTATGGATGACCTTGATATCGAAACAACAGACACATCACACAGCTTCTAAGTTAGCCTTTCTGAAATCTCATCCATAGTCTACCTTTGAAGCAGTTCTTATAAGGATTATCTCCTCCACCCTCAGCCTCTATCCTCCATAATTGAAAGTTTATACAGCAGCCATGTGATTTCAAAATAGGCCGCTGGAAAATGTGACTTCTTTAATTCTCTCCCTGTACCACGATGTGATGGGAATGATGATGGGAGTTGTTACACTTGATAACTACAAGTACTGTTAATGTTGTTTCCAGACAAAACAAGTGTTCAAAATTGTATGGATTTTCTCCCCCCTTAATTTTGACCCTCCCGTCTCAATTGGGCAGAATTGAGATGTGATGAACTCAGTACTTAGGCCTACCTGCTTGATGCTGCAGAAGATTCTCTGGAAATCAATGTCCCACAGTGGGCAGGTCTCTTACTTCTATATGTCTGTATTATTGGATATTCTGTATTATAGGTATGTCTGCCTTCTGCACTCTGCTGTAATGTAGCTGTTAATCAGTAAAAACTCACAGAGTGAAATATGGCCCTTGTCAATGCTACTACTGAGGTGCACTTGCAAGTCGGAACCCTTGAGAGCAGCTGCAGGTGTTGCCAAGCACACACTGTACCTGCAAAAGAGATGTCCTTTGCAAAACAGTCTCAGGTTGTGGGTGGTTAGGAACTGATACTTTAAATTGTAGTTTTGTGCAGATGGCAATTACAAACAGCATTTTTTACTCTTTTGCTTTATAGTGTTTTTACTGTGCTGTAAGTCTGCTTCAAGTGAATGTGCCCTAAACTTCTAAAGCAGTAGTTGGAGAGGGCAGCCTCAATTGTCCAGCTGGCCATGGGCTGGAGATACTGAGCCTCTATTCATTAGAGCAGTGTGGCAGGATCTCTTAGTTTCCTGAATAGTGGCATGCACAGTAGTACACTGCTGGAAAATTTTCTTCTACCAAAGACGCATCTATGTGCTTTAAACTTAATGTAGCAAACCCAAGACTTTAGAGATGCCTCAGAGGTCTCATTTGTTATTGCAGATGGTGCATCTGCTGTATGATGATTTATGAGAGATGGCTCCTGTCTGCTTTGGAGAAAGTACTTTGTGCCCATAAGCAAGTCTCTCTGACACCCTGTTGGTAGTGGGGTGTGAATTCATTGCAGGGGAGATGTTCTTTGAGTCACCTCAGAAGTGACTTATGGTAAATGATCCAGGTCGCCTTCAAGAGCTGTATTTTTGCTATGCTTAATGTTCAAGGCTTAAGATCAGATTTTTGGGATGTTTCCTGCTGGAGCAGGATGGAGGCTGAGTGTTGTGTACAAGACATGCTCAGGGGCTGGTCAGACACAGTTGGCACTCTTATTCTGCTTGTCTTCAGAGGGAAACTGGAGCGTGTGTTCCTGGGATTTGGTCTCAAAGCCGCTGTGTGCTTGATGTCACAAAGCCACCCAGCACTGAGGCTCAAGGAACTCTTGTTGCTAGAGCAGCTGTTGGCTCCAAGGATGTGTGTCCTGTCAGCAGAGCAGGTGACTTTGGGTGATGCAGGTTTGTAGTCCCCCAGACAGAGTGGGTGTCTCTGAGCATCACCAGGCTCTTGCTGCAGACCTGTGCTGACTGTGGCCAGAACCTTCACTCCCACGTCTTTTCTGTGCTTCTAAATCCTTGATACTACAGGTAATTTTGGAGATGAGATCCTGGTCTGAGATTGTTCTGGGAAATGGCTCAGGAAGGAAATTCCCCTGAGCTACCTGCAAGGGGTGTGGGCTCCCCTGTGGGAGTGATGTGATGGTGGCTGCATCCATCCCAGGGCAGCTGCACTTGTCAAAGGAGAGGTGAATGGGATTAGTGAACACTGAGCTCCCTGAGTGTTATCAAATCACAGAATCACTGGTTCAGGAAATGCTAAAAAGTGTAAAATCATCAGTGAATATAAGATTATGTGGCAGTAGCTAATACGTGGTGTGTACCTAGATCCCTCTCCCTCTCTCTGCTAATACCCTGTAGAAACTGGATACTGATCTGTACAGTATCTGTACTCATGTTTATGCTGAGAATGGAGAAATTGAAACAAACTGGAGTTCTTTGTGACACTTCACATTTCAGGTTAAATTTCATGCTCCTCATGTGCTAAACATTAAATCCAACACCACGATGCCAACTATGTATTTTTATTTTAAGCATATTAATATCTCAGCTGCTTCTTTGCCGTTCTCTCTTGTTCAGAAAGACAGTTCTTGGCATAGAAGATAAAATGTATTTGTTTTCACCCTTAATAAACATCCAGTTACATTCCTTGACAGGACAATGAATCAGTGCAGCAATATGCCAAGTCTGCTGAGACCACTTCAGGAATGTGGTGCTGCAGTTCCCTGCAGACCAGGCACGGGGTTCTCATGGGTCTGTTGTTTCCTGCTGTCCACCTCAGAGAAAATTAATTGCAGAACATGGGAACTTTTTCACATGCTGCATATGCTGTGAGCAGAGATGAATGGAAAAGGATTTTAAAAATACCTGATTCCTCATTTTGGAAAAGGTGGAAAAATGATCTATTCATCCCTGGTGGGATTCTGCCAGTGTGGAGTAAATCACAAGACAGATTTGTTGTCCTTATAGTGTTATCTTTCTGTAACAGCACAAACTTGCTTATTTGGTGGATAGAAAAGGTTTTACAGCTTAGTTATTAAAGAAGTGAGAACCAATCTGGCTGCAGTATGAAAGAGATGTGCTAATGTGATTTCAGTGTGAAATGGTCCCAGACACTGTGCTCCTTGAAAAGCTTTTAATGTTTGGAAATAGTTTCTAGTTTTAGGATTTGGGAGGAAAATGTGATTTGATTTTTTTTTCCCACTTAGCTTCTCCTTTCTTTCTTTTTTTTCTACTTTACATTTGAACTAGAATGTGGGAGAAATTAAACTGTTTTGCTTTAGTTGACAAAGACACAAATTTCCCTTCTGTTTTGTAATAGATTTTTTTTTTTGTTTGGAGTAAATATATTCACTTATTTTTGTCTCCAGGCTAAGAATATTTTCCTGTCCTCGTCATTGTAGTTGAACATAGGTCTTGGAGTCTGTCTCTTGTGTTTTTCAGCTTTTTCCATATGGGCAGGCTTTAGCATCAATAGGGCTTTTTTCCACCAAGCTACTTTGATCTACAACAGAGGTAATGATATCCAGGGCTCACTTCCCTTCTAAACTGGAGCATCTCTCTTCACAGGAAAGAATCTAAAGAATTACTTGTAGCAAGGAACTAAATTCAGCATGGAGTTTCATATCTGATTTCAGCTATGAAAACTGTTATCTTGGCTAAAGGGAATATACTTTGTTGTTAAAAACAATTACTTCAATTATTTTTGCTATGCTGCACTCTGCTGATGGCATGTGTGGCCAGTGGGACTTACTTAAAATATGTATGTTCTTAATATCAGCTCAGAAAGAAAGCTATCTCAGCTGGAAAAAAAATTAATGTAATGTAAAAAATTAGATTATTTTTCCATCTGACCTTGCCTCTATTTAGTTATCTCAGCTTTTGATGTTGAGTTTACAGATTAATAATTGTAGCTGCTTGAGCAAAGTCAGGGCAGAGAACAATTACAACTGTAAACAAATCCCTCTTCAACTCTGCCTTTCGCTCATTTGGAGTGCAGTGTCTACAGCAGTGCTGTAACTGTGCATACAATTACTCACTTTCCTAATAACTCTGGGGAAACTAATTATTTTTTCAGAGCCATTCAAAGCCAAAGGAGAGTTTTCTGCTGCTGGTGCAGCTAAGGGTCTGGGTTTACCCTGCATCATCATGATGCCACAGCTCAGTTTATTCCATCCCAGCTTGCAGCAGCAGCAGCTCAGAGGCCTGGTTAGGGCCACCAGCGGTTTTTCAGGCTGGTTTTGTTAAGTCTGTGCTGAGCTTTACTCAGTCCTTGCTTAACCTGCTCTAGCTCAGTGCTCTGATGCATGCCCAGGCAGGCTCTTGGTGCTGTGTGAGGGCACATCTTGCTGTGGCTGGGATGCTCCAGCTGTGTGAGTCACTCACTGCTGCAGGTGCTGAGCTTTGCTGTGGCTGCTTCACAGGTGATGTTCAGAGCTTGGAGTCAGAGATGCTGCAGTGCTGGGGCTGTGTAAGGGCTGTAAAGGTCAGGGCCATCAGCCCCACAGCAGCTGTGGCATGTGACTGCAGGTGTGGCCTCCTGAAGGAGCTGTGGCAGGCACACCTTGCAGCGTGTCTTTGGAGCACAGGCTGTTCTTGGAAACCTGAAACTGGCTTTGCCTTCAGGGCTTTGGAGTGGAACAGCCTGTTATAGCATAACCACCTGAATTTTGGACTTGGAAAGCCTCTTAATCATCTCATAAATCTAATCAGTGCTGTAATTTTTGGAAAACTCAGGATTCAGCTTGGAGTTGAAGCCAAGTGTTCTTGGAGAAGATCTAAATCTGTTGGAGAAGGTGGATCCTTGAGCTAGAAGCGTGATAAAGAACAGACACCTGTCCTCACTGCTGCTGGCAGAATTGAAGAGCTGGTGTCCATGCTAAGCAGCTTTTATTTTGTATCTGTAGGTTTGAGGGTTCTTTTAACCCAGAGCACTTCTCACCAGATCAAAAGCATGATTAGAAAATTAGATATTTAATTATTGTCTCATTAGATATATGGACCTGCTGTACAGATCCTCCCTGTCCTGCCTCTGAAGTTGTTTCTAAAGCTTAAACCTTTAAATATACGGGTTTTCTGCCTACTCTAAGGCATTTTTAGGATTAAAGACCAATTGATTTGTCTGTAATTTGTAGCCCAGCTCTCTGTTTGATGCTAGTGGAGTTTGAGAGCTGACTGAGTGCTCTGTCCAAGCAAGAATGAACCCCTCTCTGGGAAAGGGGAGTTCTCATGAGTCTTTCATGCCTCCCTCACTTCACCTCTGCCTGGATTTCCATGATTGTGAAATGACTGGTAAATTGTGGAGCTGTGAAGGTGCAAATAACTGCAGTGCTCTGGGAACCTTTCCTGTGAAGTGGTAATAAAAAGCAGTTTTATGGCTATTGCTCCTTTTGTGCTTTGTGCACACCAGCCACAATTACCACACCACCACAGGTAGCTGCAGTGCTTCTATAATTAGCTGATGACTTGGGGAGCACTGGTGAAGTAAACTTTCCTTGGGAATACACCAGCTACTTACCCAATCATATATTGGAAGGGGCCCTTTGAGTCACAGCTAGCACTATTTCACATGTTCTGTATGTGAAAGGAATTAAGTTTTCTAATCTAGTGTCACAGCCAACTAACTTGCCTCACTGAGACAGCAGAAGGGCATTAAAGTCCTGAATTTAAAGCAACCTTTAAAAATATTTTTGTCTAATAAATCATTCCAGGAGCTGGATTTTGCCATATGCCCATGTTCCTGTTCCCACCAGCAGCCTGTTTGATCTCACATGTGGTTTTGCACCATGTCATATCCTGTCACAAAGTTCTCCCTTCTCCCTACCCAGTCCTATCACTGACTTCAGTGTTGCTTCATTCAAGTGTGAATGACTCAACATGGAGGAAGTCTTGGAGAAGAGGACAAAGCCTGATCAAAAGGATCCTCCCTCTCTTCTCCCTACAGCCAGCCAAGCCATCAGAGGAGATAAATCCATTTTTCTTTCCCTCCCTATTTGCTTTAAGTTTGCCTGCAGTGTTTCATATGCTGAGCACTGCCTGCATCTCACCTAGTGCTGTTGGCTGTGTGGGGTTTTAGGGCAGTAGAAATAACCAAGCTTGGAGTCTGGAGGGAGGCTGGTGGTTCAGGAGGCTACAAAGGTCATGTCAGCCCTGAGCATCCCAGCACTGTGCTCCTTGGGGCCTGGGAGGCTTCCCCACAGCCCTGTCCTGTTGACCAAAATGGGCTCTAGGCAGGGCAGCAAGAGATGTGCCAGCCCCTTGACTGGGTCTGAGGGCAGAAGTAAGTGTGAGA
Source organism: Peucedramus taeniatus (assembly GCA_013400575.1). Classification (NCBI taxonomy): domain Eukaryota; kingdom Metazoa; phylum Chordata; class Aves; order Passeriformes; family Fringillidae; genus Peucedramus; species Peucedramus taeniatus. Next base: position 488,103 of record WBNO01022646.1, on the reverse strand, counting down.
TTTTGGTTGAAAATCCCAGAAGTGCTCACAGGGCAGTTAGTGTGGCAACTTGCAAACAAAAACTCCTTTAATATTCATTTTGGTCTGCTTCAAAAGCTGTATCAGAATATCTCCTGTCATGAAATGTGGGGATTGAATTCCATCTCTGTCAGGAGCTGCTCAGTTCTGAGGTACCTGTTTCTGTAGCTTCCACAAGGCCCAGCAAAGGCAAGAGTGTGGGATGTAGGAGAGGTCCTTGTGTTGACAAGCTGGTGAAACACTGGAGTAAACACTTGTTCCTTTGTATGGTCCAGGGGAATCTCTAACTTAAATGCTGGTGGCTGCAGAAAAGATGCTAATGAACCAAACCTAGCAGCCTCATTTACCCACATGAAATCACTCTCAGTGGATAACTCATTCTCCTGGAAAACACAATAATAGTAATGTAGTATACAGAACACAATGCCAATGCTGCCCTCTAATAAGTCTGACAGGCAGATTGCAGTGTATATTTAGGCTGTATTAGCCAGCCAGAGATTTCAAATGCTTTTATGTGCAGACCCTTGTTTCTCAACTCCTGCTCTTTGCTGGTTGAGATAAACTAATTAAAGAAAAATGTACTATAGCTGAGAAGTCTGGAAAAGCTAAAAGCAGGCTTTCTAAGCCTCCTAAATGAACAGCTTTCAGTACTTTTGGCAGAAATGAAAGTTTATTTGTTTTTTTGGGAATGGACATGAGTATGATGCTATGTTTTGTTCAGTATCTTGGGTTCATCAATATGTACCTGTTTATGCAGACTACAAGCACTCAGAAAGACCTGCATTACCTGGCTCTTTTGCTCTTCCAACATGAAGTGACAGTTCTTTTGAGACAAAAGTCATTTAGTGCATGATGTACGGCCTGTAGCCCCTGAGCAGCAGCACTTCTGGTGTGTGTTTAAAGGTTTAAAGCTCATTGTGGCTGAAGTTTGCAGTGCCTGAGGGCTGCCTGCACAGACTTCTTAGAGCATGTAAGCTGTGCAGGGCTCTCCTGCTTCTCCTGCTGTGTGCGTGCAAAGCGCTGCCCCTCTGCTTCGGCTGCTGCAGCTGCCACAGGACATCTGTGTCCTTGGTGGCTGCAGAGGGAATAGCTCCCATCTCAGTGCTGGAGTGCTGCTTGGGATCTGCTGAGCAAATGTATCAGGGCTTTTGGGAGGGGGCTGTTACAGTAAAATAGCTGCCAGGTGTTGTGGAGCTGTGTTTAAAGGGTGCTGGTGGGTTTGAAGGCCTTACAGCTATGGGAGATAAGTTCCACAGGACATCCTCTCCTCACCTGCACAGCTCCATAGGGACCAGAGATAGGTGGGTTTGGGGTGTGTGCATTGAATTGCTCAGCAAAAGCACCATCTGGATCCGTCTATTGGTTAAAGATGGTTATGGTCTCACTGGTGTATCCACATACCTGGAGGAGTCCTTCCCATGTCCTGTGCTATCCCATGGGTTGGAACAGAATCCAAAAATCCCAATTTCATCTATTTTTATGAAGATAACTTGTTTCTTTCTGGAATATTTTCTTCTGAAGAGCAGATTAGCTTTATGAAGCAGTGAACTTGTGCTTTTGTCTCTCCAGACTGCAAACACTGCATGTAGCTGGGACTGGGCTGATGTGCATTCATCTGGGTTAAACCATCACAGAGAGACTTGGGCAGGTTCAGGCTCCCTCCTGGTCTGTCTGAATTTGACTTGAGAAGCCTGTTCTTATCTTCTTGAGGGTGAAAATTGGCCCAGAGTAGGAAAACTTTATCTGTGCATGTAATGTAGAGGCAATATCTGGAATAGAGAAGCTGGGGTGTTCAGCCTGTTCCCTCTGCGCCGGAGTTTGGAGGATGCATTTGGCGTTCGAAGAAATACTGGCACACTGTGCTGTTGAACGCTGGCCCACTTCAGCTGCTGATGGAAAGATAAAATACATTTTGCTCTTGGCTGGCTTCCTTGCTTGCTGATGCTAATAACATCACGAGCTAAGCATTTCAGGGGTCATCTTGAGAGAAGCAGAGACCTGAATCCCCCTGATCACACCTTCCTGATGTTGTTGCCATTTCAGGGAAACATTGTCGGGTCAGAGATCAGTGTTTGCACGTCAGCACAGTGGGTGCCAGGTGACTCCAAGGGCTGCTGTGCAATGGGAGCCATGATCCAAAGCAGGATGGTGGTGATTCTGATGACTGGCAGGTTTCCCCATACCCACCTCTTAATTTTTGCACTTGTACAAAGGTCACACTGAAGAGCTGCAGGACTGCAGCTTTCGCAACCACCTTTATAGGATACAAGGCTGAGGAATACCTGGTCATGTATGTACATCTTTATTGTCCTCTAGGAAGTTTTTCTAATCTCTTCAACATTTTGTAGCACCCCAGGGAGCTTTTCTGTCTCTGCCAATTAATTTGCCGTGGTTATTTCAATTTTGTTCACAACCTGCTCGACAAAAACTCCTTAAAGATAGACTCTTCACATCGAGAGAGGAAAAACACGAAGCTGGTCTGGATCACAAGTAACAGTAGGAGACATAATGCTTAGCCATAAAAATTGCATACATGCTTATAAGCTGATGCATTGAAAATGCAAGTGCTTCCTCAGCTGCCTGCCACTATGAATTTTAAAGATGATAGAAATAAACTTTAATTTGTTCATTAGTGTGAAAATCAAACAACTGCAAAGCCAGCTTTTATTATACCTCGCTCAGAGGGCTTTTGCGACAACTACTTAATGCCAGTTATTTCTTGATCTGTCATTGTCCCAGACAGCCATCACTTTTCTTTCTTCTAGACCCATAGTGGGAATTTATGCCTTTAGCACCTGATTATGGAGACTTTGGTTTTGCCTGGACACCCAAGAAAGATGAAAGAGAAGGGGAAGCACATGGTGTCACCAGTCACTAGTTCTAAAAAACATTTAATTGTGAAATGAACGTGCAAAGTACTGTTTAAATGTTCCACTAGATATATCCACAATCCTGGAAATCCTTTTCTCCACAAAAGGAGAAAAGGTTTTCCAGGATTGCTTACGATTTCCATGTGTGTACTCCTTCAGTGCAGGACTTGGCAGTAGTGGAGGGCTGCTGTGCAGTGCTCTGGCTTAACTCGGGGAGGCTGTGCCATCTCCCCTGCTCATGCTGTCAGGCAAGCTTTGACTCATGGATGTTAATTAACCCCAAATCGTTTATTAGCCTCTACTGTGGAATTTTTCTTTCTCAGCACTTAGGCTTCTGCATGAAATTGGCTTATTTATCCCACATTCCCCCAGAGTGAAGAATTGTAATTCTGTAAGCACCAAATGTCTTTTTTTCTTCCTCTACACAAGACTTTATTGGCCTGCTGCTGCAGATCAGTAATTAGCCACAGAAGGGATGTTTGCAATAGTATTTTCTACCTGGGGAGGTTGCAGTAGGTGCAGAGTGACAGCAGCTCAGTCAGCCCATATGCAGACACCCTACTGCCAGCCCTGCTTCTGTCTGTGCTCCATCTCCTGGCAGCTTTCTCTAAGGGTGCCACATAATTGCTCTGCTGGAGGTATTTTCATTAATAATGGAATTTAACTTTTAAATGTGCTATTAACTAGATCTCACTCCCTTAGGCTGATATTAGCTGTGGTGGTTTATGGGGCTTCTCATGTGCACACAAATGGAATTGTGTGCACAATTTGGACCTGTCACTCAGGGTGATGGGTCCCAGGGCTGTCAGTGAAATTTGCCAGCTGACCTGAGGTGAGGCACTTGGATCCTGTGAACGTGAGTTTTTCAGGAAGAGTTCATGTTACTGAACTTAAGTGCTGGGGGCTGCTCTGGGAAAGGGAGGATGTCCTGTGCCTCAGTTTTCTCTAGTAATTTTAGTCTAGCTGATAAAACAACTCTGATTGCCTGGAGCCTTGACACTTCAAGCAATTTAAACTGGTGATGCTGCCATTGAGGATTTACTGCCATACAAACATCAGCAAGCTCGTGTGCCCTCAAGAAAGATGGCTTGATAAAGCTTCCCCTTGCAGATGTGAGGAATGGTGAGGATGCCCAGAGAATCCAGGGGGACTTCATGTCCTTTCCAGGGAGACTGGCAATTGGGGCTGTCCATATCCCATCTCAGCAGCTTGGCGCAGTCCCATGAGGGACTTGGTGTTTTCTTGAAGAGCTGAAAGCCAAGTCAGAGATGCTTATCAGGAAAGGAATTTTGACTGGTTGCAGGTTCCTTATATTTATTAAAATCTTTTTTTCTTCTTTTGGTTATAAATTAAGGCTGTGCTTTCAAAACTCTTTAATTGGGGCTGTAACAAGGCTCATCATATCTGGCAATGATGAATAAAGGGTTTGACTGGAGCATATGTTAATGCACAGAGAACAATGACGCTTAAAATAAATGTCCCCAAAGTGCCATATTTGGCAGTAGCTGCAGGAAATCTGTAGTAAATGATGCAGTGCTGCTGTTGTGCTTATGAGGGACAACAGCAGTTTCTGGCTGGTTCAAGGATTTCATTCTGCCGAGCTCCTGTGTGGGCAGAGACCTGCAGTGAGTGTCTTGCAAGGAGGTTTTCAAAAGTAGCCACTGGTCTGAGCTGTGTAAGAGGTTTGCTGTCATTCCCTCTGCAAAAGGCTCTGAGAATGCAAGGCACCTCCAGCACCAGATGCAGGGACTTTGGGGTTCTGGGGACTCAGTGGGTTTGAAATATGGGCTGAAATTTGATTATTTATTTAAGGTTTCCCGGCTGCATGTAGTCAAGGTGCTGAGTGTCTATTTCTGGAATACAGATCTCTCTGCCTCTGTTACAGGATGCCCCCTACCAAAAGGTGTCCCTGCATGTTTATTTGCATTTTTGCTATGTAGCCTAAATCTCTTGGAGGTAAGAGCAAAATGCCATTTGCACTGACACAGCTTTTGCACTGGCCTGGTGTTTGTATCACAAGCAGAGCTATTTAAGCACAATATAAGCCACTTTCTTTTGCAAAATTGATCTTTTTCCTCTTTTGCTCTTATGCTTACTGCCTTAGCATGTAACTGAAGCAAAAAAAGCACCTCTTATTTATCTCTTGTAAGGGTTTTAGTGGTGGCAGTATGATGGCCCTGGAAAGGCACGTATTAAAAAGCCTGGGGAGGGTTGTAAGCTTTTTGATTAGTAAGAGATTTATTTCTCATCTGTGGGCACAAAATTTCTGTTACACATCAATTCATTAAGCAGATTAAATAAAGCCAGCCAAGTTGGCTGTGAGCACAGTGGTGTTTTCACATGAAACAAGAAGGGATGCACAGACAATTCATTTATCATACATAAGGCAGTAAAGTTCAGCTCAAGGCTTATGCCTCCCACCCCTGCTTTCATTTTAGGGGACAAAAAAACAAATCTGAAAGCACAGGTAAAGTCTGTGACCCTGCATTTCAGAAAGGGGATTAATGCAGAGGACAGGGCAGCACAAGGTAGAGAATGGGGCTGATTGAAGGGTTCTGCTCCAAGAGGCTGCAGCCACCTTGCAGCCTTCCCAGTAATGCATCTGGAAGCTGAGCAAGATGAGAGGAAGGAGAGAGGTGGATTTGGGTTGGTGTTTGCAGTCAGTTCTGCTGTTCCATAAGGTTGTGTTTGCACCTGCAGCCTGACCCAGACACGTGCTGGGCTGGCCACGGGCACTGGAGCAGCTCCAACACCCCCATGGGCAGTGGCACGAGGCACAGCGTGTCACTGGATGCTGCAGCTGGTCCAGGGTCCCATCCTCCCAGGGAAATAAACATTGCAAACTGCCTGCCTGGCTTAAACTGAGCCTGCCCAGAGCCTGGGATTACAGGCAGCCTTTTACCCAGAGCGTGCAGGGCCAGCCGTGTTCCTCAAGCAAGCATAGCCAAGCCCTGTGGCAGGAGCAAAAAGCGTGGCAATGTTTTTTCTCTCTGACAAAGCAGAGCTGCTGCAGATGTCACAGAGAAGATCAGTGTTAGACAGCTTGTAGCAACACCCTTGTCACGGCTAGGAGTGGACTAGGGAAAGCTGAGTGGGAGAATTATCTGCATGCCTGTGCCAGGATGATCTTTTGTTAAAGGAGTCAGGAGAATTTTTACCTGGAATGGATACAGATATAAACCTACAGAGTTATGGAAACAATGTCTATAATTGCCCTAAAGAACTGTGGTTGAGAGTAATGGGAATATAGGATACTGTGAATAATAGAAAGAAAAAAAAAAACATTAAATAAAAAACAACAAAAATCCACCAGAACCCCTCTCCAAGCAAAATAAGACCCTGGCTTCTAGAGGGCTTCCAAACCTCAGCTGGTTGTCTTTACACTGTGTTTCTTGTTCCATGTTCTGGGAGGGCTTATTAAATCATCACAGTGCTGAAGGTCTGGCTGATGGGTCAGATTTTTCTGAACCTGGTAAATCAGGCCAAAAGTCCTGCCAGTTGTGACAAACCCTGCTAGATGTGAACTAACCTCCCAGAAGGGGTTGGGGGTTGTGGTGCTGCTGTGTGGTGCATGGGGAGCCTACCCATGGCAGAATTTGGGCTTCTCTGGCTGTGCAGACACCAAGGAGACAGAGGTGCTCTTACTGAAGATGATCTAGAAGAAGAGAGTTGTTTTCCTCTTTTCTGAAAATAGATAGTGCCTAAATAAAGTCGCAGTTCTTAGAAGAACACCTGACAACCAGCCTGGCTTTTACAGCACGCTGGGACTCAATGCTGAGTGAAGACTTGTTTCACTTTCAGTGGTTGCTTTCTCATTAGGATTGTGCTAGGGAAATTCACTGTCAGTTCAGCAGGGAGGGAAATTAGACTAATCCTTTGGAGATTTTCTTGTTCTTACTCCAAGATATTGCTTCATTAATGAAACAGAGGAAAATAGGGAATTTCAGACTTTTTTTCTATATCAAAAAAGTGATAAAACGAGCTTGTAACAACTTTTAACTTTGAATGAAGAACTGATATGAATTAACCAAAGTATTTGTTAAATAGTCTTGATTTTTTGATCACTGTGGGAAAGGTAACAAGCATGGATCTACATCAAGACCAGAAACCTGAGCTGGAAAATCACCTTAAGACAAACCCAATTTGCTCCCCAAGTTACAGCTTCCAACCCACCATGGCTACTTACACAGCAGAAATATAAATTTGTGTTTGTCCTCATCCGCCCAGTTGCCACTCATCTGTAGGTATGACATCTGCTCCCAGACACTGGAAGCCAAAATCTCTGCTTTTCCTCATGCTGTTTCTGTCACGTAGCTCTAAGCAGGCTTCACTGGAGATTAACATGTTTAAAAGCTTGTCCTGTAAATTATCTTCAGCTGTATTAATTGACAAGTTCTTTAGTTCTTGCTAGTGTTTCACTGAGCCTGAGCTGCCTAAGAGGGAAATAAATGTCACTGCCTTCTCTAGGACAGCAGGACTTCGTGAGCTTGCAGTTGAACTGAGACATCCCTTGGGATTGCCTTACAGGCAGAAAAAGTCCTGCAGACTGCATATTAAACTTCCTATTTTTAACTTTATGTCAGGTTTAGAGAGCATAGCAAGACAACCCGATTTTCCCCTGAGGATTCAAGCAGAAATATCACTGTCATTTCAGTTCATTTCTTGGGGATAATTAATTACCGCTGAGGACAACTAATCGTATTAAGGAATTTTTTTTTTTTTTTTTTTTTTTAATTTTTGGAGAAGGGCAGGAACAAACACAGGGTAAAAGTCTCTGGCTGACCCCACATTAAGCCAAGCCAAGTCACATGATATACAAAATATAATAATTATTTGCAGCCCTGAGCCCTGGGGGTTCAGAAGGGGTTTGGTGTTATTTGGGTTCCTTGGTCCTGTCCTTGATGGGTGAAACCTTAACTCAGTTAACATGGACAGTTTGTTCAGTAGTGGTTCCTGATTTAGGGGACTGTGGAGAAAACTCTGCCTGTTGCAAGGGCCAGAAGGGCTCAAAAGGTTATAAATGAGTTGTTCATTGGGCTGCTTGGGTTGAGGATGAAAGGGCCTTGAGCTTCCTGGCTTTCTTTTCCATCAGGCCAGCACCACAAGCCCATCCAGGAGGAGGTGTGACAGAAGCTGAAAATCTTTTGCTGTGGATGTAATGGCTCAGAGTGCTTAAATGTGAAAGATCTCAGAGTGCTTAAACCTCTCTGATACCAGCTGCTGCTCTCCTACCTATCATCCCATCTCATACTGATTGCTGGATGCTCTCTGTGTTGCAGAGCCAGCCTCCTAATGTCATGGTAAAAAAGGAGCTTGATATGGGCTGCCTTTTGCCAAGTTCAGCTGTGGTCCTGGCAGGCCTCATTGCTGTGATAAACATATCCACAACTTAATGAAAAAACAAGGTGATTCTTCTTCCAGGTCTCTCAGGCATGTCACAGGTTTACTGGATGAAAACACTGGTGTTCAGAGACCCTGTCCCCTTCTCCCCATCATCCCTGAATGTATCTTGACAAAAGCATCTTTCTGCTGATGCTACTGGTACCACTTTGCAGGCTTGTGGTAGCAGGCTCATTATAATCTGATGGTAGTTTTGAGTTGTCCTAAATGTCACCTGTGAACTTTAGATCATTTTGGCAGAGCAGGGGCACACTGAACCAGAGGGAACACATGTTCTTAGCTTCAGTATTTTTCCTGTGAGCTCAGGTCCTGATGCTTTTGGCCATCAGCAAAGTTTTCTCCCTGTTGTTCTATCAAATACCTACCAGGGTTTTTGAATATGCTTGCCATTGCTTCTGTACTGACTGCTAGGGAAGCTTGGAAAATTGTCTGAAGGAGGGCAAACAAGAGTCCATTCCTAATGCAGCCATGAGACTTTTATGTTTCAAGAGGTAAAAGACGAAACAGATTAAAGGTTTTCCTGAACTCTGATAACTCTAGCTCTCCAGCAGGATGTTAGAAGGGATCTATTTTCCTCTTCAGTTGTTGCATTTTATGAGCCCATAAAAGCCACAAAAGCATTTAGGGTTTCTCAAGCTCTGTTCAACAGAACCCTGTAACCATCAGAGGTTGTGCAGGTGCAGATGTTGGGGGGCTGTTCATGAGACAATCCTTTCCTGCCAGTACAGGTAGCCAGTGCCAGCACTGCTGCTGAACCTGGGGATGAGGAAGGGGGGAGATAGACAGGCATGTTTAGTGTGCCCAAAGAGGCCTGTCAGGGTCAGATACTGCCCTTGAGTCATCATGGTGCACATCGTAGGCAATCTCACTGGTTTAACAGAGGATTTACTCAAGGGTGATGCAAACCCAGACTTTTTTCCTCATTGCATATCCATCTTCTCTGACCTACTTGTTCTTACAGCATCAAGAGCTATATAAGGGTGTGTACACAGGACAATGGGGAAAAGGAAAGGGTCAGTGAAGTCAATCGTATAAAGACTTGTTTTGTAAAGTAATACTGTAATTATATAATGTTTAGATAACTGGCCCAGTTGAGGATGGGTCTGATCCAGCACTGCATGTGCAGCTTTTCAGTGCATGGCTGAACCATATATATTGTGAGCTCATCCCAGGGCTCTGCTGAGGAAAAACATCATGCCCCTCAGGTGGGAGAAACCAGGTACTGCTGGTGCTTACCCAACTGGCTTATCATACCTGTGGTTGCTTCTCTTTCTCTCCTTAGGCCATGGTGTAGGTGTAGATCTCTCATGTGTGTGATATCATGACTCGCATAGATATGTACAGGGCAATTATATGGATTGATTTCCAATAAACAGACACTTCAGAGCTAAGTAGAACATATTCTGGTAATGTGTCATATCAGGAATGCTTTATGAATAAGTCATAGCTGTGATATGTGGTGTGAGAGTATCTTATGAATAAGTTAGACTGCCTAGGGTCAAGCATGCTTTCTTAAGGTCACTGTAAATGTGACAGAAAAGTCAGTTTTCTGCCTATACTGTAACCTGCCTAGGGAAGTGGGACAGACTTGGATGGTGGGAAGGAACATGGGCTAGTGGCAGAAAAACCAAATAATGTTGCCTGGTCACTTTTCCAGAAAAATCTCTCTCTAGACTGAATAAGTGATACTTTAATTTTTCAACACAAATCCCAAATACACTTCTTTCTTGGTTTACTCTGTCCCCAGTTAACCTGGTTTTGTCCCAGTCTGGCTTCTCTGAAGGAGAGTCACGATGGAGTAACCTGGTGGTTTTAAATGTTCTCTGCAAGTGCAGCCCATTGAGCAGTAAGCTCATCTCCAATGGATATTTGGGATTTTGAGATCCAAGCATTTGGAATTGTGTCCTGAGGAAGCATAGAGAATAATCCTAGCATGAAAGTGTGTCTCCAAGTGGAAGATCCCTTATTTTGCAGGCACTTGGGTAGAAAATATGACTGCCTGTGCACCCAGATGTCTGTCACATGCCATCCAGCTGTGTCCTCTCCTGCCTGGGGGTTCTTGCTAGACTCAAGTGGTACTTTAGAACTTGACCTGAGTTAGAGGTGAAGTGCTCCATGGGCAGGGACAGTGTCATGGCTGGGTCTTTGCTTCATTCATGCAGCAAAAGGCTTTTGCAGGTGCTTTTGCTGCAGATAACTTCCTCAGTCGTGGCTGCTTTGCTGCTGGCTGCCTGAATTTTGTCCAGAGTCTGCAAATACTGCCAACAGATGCAGTAGCTATTTTTTTTCCCTGCACAGGATTGAGGACAGCAGAGCTTTTACATAAGTAAAGCTTATTCCTGCATGCATGCATGCAGGTCTCCAGTGCTGGCTCATACTTGCAGCTGGTTCTAGCCCTCCATTAAACAAATTCCTGAGTTCCTTGTTTGTTCTTATTCCTATCAAACCTATGCTGAGCTGACTGAGCATTTAGCAAGAGTAAATCTGTAAGAAACACTAATTGAGAGCAGCTGTTATTATCTTGGGAGAAACATCAACGTGAATCTTCCCTCAAGGTATTTGTATTTCAAAACCAAGATAAAATGTTTAGACAGTGGCTGGGCCGTAGGGGGGAAAAGGAAATAATTTATAAAGAGGGATCTGATTAAAATCCCCCTCCATCTTCACAACCTGCCATTTTGCCAGCCAAGGAGGAGCAATGACCTCCCTGGCCAGCTGCCCTTTCTTTCTCCACTTGCTGAAAACCTCGTTGTACACCATGTTCATGAACTTCAAATGCCCTCTTAAAATCCATATTCCTGCTGGGAACCTGCTTTGGAACCATCTTGTGCCGATCAAACCTTGCTTATTTCTAGGTTATGTGTATTCTTGGCCATATTTATCTGCACTGGGCTCCAGTGCTGTCCTATAAATACCTCAGGGAGGATCATATTCCCTCTTGCATTCTTCTTTGCTGGGTTTAAGTGGGCCAAGCTGCTTTAGTCTCTGTTGTGCAGAGCTCTGCTTGCAGCTGACCCTGCTCTGCTCCAGATGGGCTCCATCTCCCGAGCGCTGCAACGCAAGAAGGCCACTTCTTTAAATATAAAAGTCTTTCAGGTTGATAGGCTTAAAGATCAACATCTTGTCTGGCATAAGGCTGGAGTCTGCAAGTTCAGCATTTGGACTTAAATAGTTTTTCATTTTTCACACATTTAAAAAAAATTGCAGTATACACAGTAAACAGATGATGCTCAGCAGGGCACTGCATAAGCGGCTTTCTGTTGTGTATTGCTCTCAGTGATGGATGAAATTAGGCTTCAAGAGTTACTGGCAACCCTTTCCCAGATCTGTAGCAGGGGACGTTTTTTGGTGATTTCATTTTCAACTCTTGCGCCATCACTTCTTTGAGTGCTTGTTTAGCTCTGCCAACCTTCAGAGAGGCTGAGGAATGTAGAAACACTTGGATCCAAATACCTTAAAGGGTTTATGAAGTTCAGATCCAGCTATGAGTCTGGCAAGTGCCAACTAATGGAAGCTGTCACAATAGCTGAGATTTATGGTTGGTTTTGTCCATTATCTCTCTGACCGTGTCCAAGGGCCAGTGCCTCACCAGACCTCTCACAAAGCAGCCACAGATCAGTAGTTCTGTAGGAAAAGTGTCTTCCCAACCTCCAATATTTGGCTTATTCCCTAAAGCAGGAGTGTTATTCTTCATAAAATGTGTCAGCCAGTACCTTTGGATGTTTTTTTCTTATAAATAGATGATCCTTTGTGGATCCATGCCAGTCTCTTCCAATATAAGGCACTATTACACTGAGTTTCAAAGGTTGTTATAACTGAATCGTGCAAGGAGAAAATAGGGTGAATTTTGGAAATGCTGTGATCCAGTTAGAAGTCAGACTTCTTTAAGTTTATGATTTTTTTATTGAAAAATGTAGTTGCACATAGCATTGTGCAGCACATTCAATGAAGGCTGAGATTTTTGTAATACAAGTTTTTTCCTTTGGTTGTTTAATAGACGACCAGAATTACATTAATTTATTAAGGCTTGTGTTAATATCCTTAGTTCCACTTTGTTACTGAACCTTAAATTAAGCTTAAATAATTGGTAGAATAAAAGATTTACCAGGAACATGGGAGTTAAATGATTTCTGATACTTGTGTGGAATGAGTGAATGTGAATGAAGCAGCAGAGCAGCAGTTTTGAGGTGACTGCTTTCCCAAGCTGGTGTAAGCATGCTGTTAATTAACATTTTGCAATGCTTTGAAAATGTAAATTGCTCCAGGAATGTTAAGTATCATTATTATGGCAGTCTTGAAAAGTAATAGCTTAATCTATGAAATTGAGTCCATTCTTTAGAATTACAAGTGGGACCATGATGTGGCTGCTAGAGTAGCAAACTCCAATTCGGGATATTTGGTTCAGCGCTTGGGGCTTTTTAGCGGGGTCTGTCTGAGGTCACCTTGTGGCTGTTTACTGCTCAGTATGAGTGACCTGGAGGAAGGGTAAGGAAGATGAGGACAGGTCTCTCATGGAGAGCCATCGAGTTGCTCAGTGAATTAGCACAAGGAGTGTTACTTGCAAAAGCAGGATTTGGACACCGAGAACTGAGAGGGTGGCCTATTTATGGGAAGCAGAACGTATGCAAAGGCACAGAGGGCTCTGCTTCACCTGACTTCACTCACTAGTCAGGTGCAGCAGAGCCCTCAGGACTTGACCTGAGGACTGTGTTCCCATCCCTTGTGCCTGTGGTAGGGCAGTGATGGGGCAACTGCTGCCCCAGCAGCTGAGTCCAGCCCAGGGAGCTCTGTGCTGGGAACTGAGCACAGCAAATGCTGTCTGTGGGAGGGCAGGCACAGAAATCTGGAGAAGTAGGAAGGTGAATATGTTTTCTCTGAAATTAGCACTGGTGAGATCTCTTGTAAAATACCTGAGGCAGTTTCTGATACCTGTAATTAGAAAAAAGATACTGGGGGGAAAAACATATCAGAGGTAAGTCAGATAATAGCATGGGAATGATCATAAGGCATGACTTATAATGAGAAGCTGCAGGAATTTGATTAATTGAAGACTGATTTGATCTGTCTGGTATCTAGAAAGAGAACAGTTTTTAATGTACTGTGAGATCCAGTGGTTGAAATGAAAGGTGGGCACATTCTGACCAGAAATAAAATGAGGTTTAACTGTGAAGCTAATTAGCCATGGGAACTGTATCTGATGCTGAGGATTACGGTGGCCTCTTCATCTTTAAAAATGTTAAAATGAAGATTGAATGCTTTTCTACTCCAGCTTCCATCAAAATTGATCCAGGACTATGTTTTGGTCTGTGTAAGGTACAAGACCCAAACAGATAACAGTGGTTTCATTCATTCACTGTGTTGTTTTGGGCAGGTTTAATGGGGGTTGTTGTAATTTTAAGTGCTATCAATGAAGTCGAAGCTCTAGGGGTTGTTCAAAGGCAAAATTATGACTGAAATTGCCAGGGTCAAGGTTTCTTCAGTGCTGACTTTTAAGAATGTTGAATCCTCTAAAGTCTCTTCATTTCAACTGGAGTTTGCTCAGCAGCTGTGAAAATACAGCAGTCAGCTGGAAAAATGAGTGTCTCCAGAACTGGAGGTCAAGAAGAACCGTGCCTTCAAACCCTCATCTACAAATTTTGCCTTACCCTTGCTGTGAGGACAAGTTTAGGTTCCTGTGAAATGAGAGTTCATGGTGACCATTGTCTCCCAAGGACACCTATGTGACCTCAAGAGCTTTTGGAACAAGTCTCACAGAAGGGTGGCTGTGCTTCCCCCCGTCCCCCGGCGCTGACGGCGTCTGACGCTCGCTGAGCTGCCTGCGCAGAGCTGCTGAGCTGACCTGCTGCCTGCCCAGGGAACACGAGGGCTGCCTTGCAGAAAGAAAAAAGAAAACAGTCAGGTTCTGGTGCGAGTTGTCTCTAAATGCTTCTGTGTAAAAATCTGAGGAGAGGAGCCTATTTATGGGTCTGAGCACTGCAGAACAGGACTCTGAACATGCAGTGCTGCAGGAGGAGACTCCAGCATCTCTTCTTCCTATTTTCTTGGAATTTTTTGTTTGATTTGGTTTTAATTTTTTTGTTTCCTTTTTTTTTTTTCATTTTTGCTTGTTGCATCTTTTTGTTTGTGTGTGTGTGTGGTTTTGTTGTTCTGTAGTGTTTTGTTTAGACTGTTAGCTCTGTTTTTAACAGCAATTCCACTGAAACAGTTTAGTGTGAATGAGCTCGTGTTTTGCAACGGGGGCATTTTTACCTAAGTGAGTCTTGGTAACACCAGAATGGTCCGTGGTCAAGGGGAAGGGACCCTTTGGAGTCTGCAGCCTCTCACAGAGAAGATGGTTTGAGGCAGGTCAGCTGTGTAGGGATGGGAAAGTGTTCCTTGCTTTAGTGTGTGTGTTCCCCGTGCACAGTGAGAGGAGAAAGGGGATTTGTGTTCTTGGGGTTTCCCTGGTTTGCCTGAACTCTTCTCTCTCATCAGGGTATCTGCTAAGTGAGGGACAGGGCTGTTAGTGCTCTCTGCTGTGGGGTAGCAGACAAAGAAGTAGTTGTCACCAGAAGGTGACAGTATCAAAATGAGACCCTGTGTGCAAAAAGTGCTTTTATTTGCATACAAACTGCCTAACCCAGTGTTAATGGATACATCTTGCATATATGGGAACCTAAGCATGACCAGTCACTCCAAATGCACAGGCATCAAAATTTGACCTATTCAAAAGTCATACGTTGAAGCAGGAAGCAAAAGCCAAGAATAGATTTGGGGTCCTGAACTTCCCCAACCTCTCGAATGCGAGCCAAATTTCATCTCTCACTTGTAATTATGGTCAAAGCCTGGGCTGGAAATGAGAAGCACTGATTTCTGTTTCTGCTCTGCATTAGATTTACTGTATGACCTTGGAGGAAAATATGTCCTTCTGTGTCTCAGTTTACCTCCCATTAATGGCAACAATTGTACACAGTAAGCTTTAATGGACTCTGTTGCTGCACCTACTGAACTTAATAGCTCTCCTTGCAATGGGAGGAAGACCAGATGCACTGTTTGGAGTGTCTGGATGAAAGGATGTTGCAGAAGGGAGACAGATACTGTTTGTTTTAACATATGGGCCCAGGTACAAGCCACATATGCTCAATAGTGGATGGCTCATGTGGACAGTAAGGGATCACAATTCAGCTGGAGCACAGCAGCTCTTGACCCTCCTTGAGCTGCTGCTGTGCGTGTGTGTGTGTGTGCTCTCACCTGGTCCAGGTGCTGCTGGAGCACCTGGGAGAAGGTGGGAGTAGGGGAGTGGAATTTGTAAGAAATCAGAGACCCAGATTTGTCAGAAATCCACGGAGACAGGTGAGTGCTACACCTTGACACTATGTGTGGTTGAGCCAATATAGTATGTAGAGAGTTCCTGGCTGAGCAGGGTTCTGTCCTGTCCCTTGTTTTCCTCATGCATTCCTCCAAGCTAGCTGTTTTTTAAGTATGCAGAAACTACTTGCAAAGATAAAGCTGGACACTGACTCACCATGGTTCATAATGCTGAGCTAGAGGAGTTATCAGTCCCAGCACCATGGAAATGAGTGCAGCACCTCTGGCTGCTCTGCGCTGCCTCCTGTGCATTGCAGTGGTCTGGCTGGCTCTTCTGAAAAGGTAAGCTAATGTTGCAAAGTTTATCTGATGTGTTTTGTGGTAACTGGTGTCACCAAGTGGAGTATTTCTGGCAAGTGGAATAATGTTTCTCTGTTCTGTTAGTAGATTAGGTCTAAGCATTACTATCGGTTTACACCGTTTGTGCTGATTCTTTGTTTCCTAGGCCAAGGGGTAATAAATCACCATCTGATCTGCTGACCAACCAAAAGCTGTTCAAGTAAATTATCCCACAAAGATTATTGCTGTGCATTTTACTTTTCAGTTTTTCTAAATCTGATTAAGAAGTTGTTTTGGAGTATCGAGATCGGTCAGGTGTCAGTGCATCAATAGCTCCTCAATTCTAGCATTGGAGACTCTAGAGCCTTCACTTATTGATGAATTGTTGGTTTCCATGCTCAGCAGGGGACTGTGGTGCCTTCCAGAGACATGCAGCTACATCCAAACCTATGTTACTGCTCTGGTTTGTCAGAAACTGAAATAGATTCCATTGATTTTACCAGGTGCATAATTGCATGCTAAAGACATCCTTCATCCCAAAAAGCTTCTGACTTGGAGAGGGCAAAGGGAGGTTTAAGCCTCCAAAGTTCCTGTGCCAGGTAGCAGTTAATGTGTTTCTTTCCTCCTATCCAGGAGGAAGGATGGGATTGTTCTCTGCCATTATGAGGCTTTACACATTCCCATACACCCTCACCACCACTTTTTTTTTATTCTAAAATGATTTTCTCATAAAATTGCCCTTGATCTCCAGCCTTGAGACACTGATGCATATTTATAACCTGTCCTCTGTACTTTCTTCTCCCTTGACTTAACCAAATCCCAGTCCTTGCTGGGTTGGAGATACAAAGCACAAGCTGCAGCCTGAGTGGGGTTGAGGACTGGAAGGACTCTCCTGCTCTGCTTTTACTTTGTTCTGCTTTGAGCTCCAGATGTGTAAAGGGGCACTGTTTTGTTGCCTGCTAATGAAGACACACAGTGGGATGTAACCTGTTCTTATTCAAACCCCTCCAACTCCATGACTCCTGGCACAGTTATCTGAGGTCCTCTGTGAGCAAACAATACATGGCAAAGTCCCCCAACAGAGGGGGGGGCTGCCTCTACATTCTTTCCAGACATATGCTCCTAAGAGACTGCAGAGCAGAGGCCAACTCTCAGCCAGTGTTGACTGTAACAGCTCCATCACCTGGTTCAGTTGTCCTCACAAAGGACTCATGCTCACTGTTTGGCAAGGAACAAGAACCTGGGGTTTGTCAGACAGCTCCCAGTCTCTGGATCACACTGGGGAAACTGGAATCATGCACCCCCAAGCAGTGAGCAAAGCCTGCACTGTGTCTGAGGCTGTGGCAGTGGCAGTGAGGGTGCTGACAGCCCCATAGCTTCCTCTGAAAGGGTCTCTCTTCTCCCTGAGAAGCAGAGCACAAAGCAGTACAGCATCTCTGGGCCAAGCCTTGGGTTATAATTCAGCAATTCCTGCACCATAATCCCAGGGACTGCTAAAACTGTGCGTTGGGTTGGTGGGAGGCTGTTAGGAAGAGCTGTAAAAGCATGTTTTACACTCTGCCCTTGGATGCAAAATCCATATTCTGAGGGTAGGGAGCATTTGTATTCAGATGATTTCCCAAGCTCTGGTGTTGAATGCTGTGGAAGAAAGTGATTGCTGTTGTTTTTTTCAGGCAGAGACAAAGTGCAGGGTGGTCTAGTGAGCTGCTTTCTGAAAGCTGCTCTTAGAGATATGTTTATTGGATTCTTTTGCTTGTTTTCTGCTTGCACAGAGACAGAGCATTCTGGTTTCTTTCACCTGCTGCTGGTGCAAGACAAAACCTGATTCCCTGCACAGGTCTCAGCGAAAGGCCTGGTTATGGTTTGGCAGGTGGAATTCTACCTGCTGGTCTTTGTAAGTTCTTCTGGTGTCTGCTAGATATGAAGCATATTCACACAGAGAAACACTGCCTGCCTTCAAGAGTATGTGGGTTTTGGTGTTTTTTTGGTGGTGTTTTTTGCTGCTGTTCATTTTGGTTTCTTTAACTGCAAAACAGGGGTTTGCTGTGGCTTGGACAGGGGCATGCCTTTTTCTTTTCTATCTGACCTGTCCATCTCAGGGCCTTGGCTTCTTCTCTTGTGGGAATGAAAGAAAAACATCCCTCATGAGCTGTGCTGCAGAGCTGTCAGCCAGGAGTTGCTGCATGAGTGTTCTCTCCTCTGCATCTTTGCATTGCACTCTGATGGTGCTCCAGTGCAGCTTCTCTTCCCGGCGAGGCTTCTCGAGGTGCTGAAAGGGCAGGGCAGCCTCTGAAGGCATGGAGGGCTTTGCATCCTGGGCTTTATCCATTGACACAACACATCTTTTGATGGTGCAGTGGGAGTTCAGGGCTGGTGCTGGATGGGACACTCCAGCTGGAGCCAGGGATCAGCTGTTGAGTGCTGGCTGAGCACACTTAGGGCCATCCCACTGAGTTCACCAGCTGTGCCAGTCAAGTGGCGGCTGCGTGCTTCGTCAGGAGCCACTGCCTTCTGCAAGCCACAGAAGTAATCATCTCCACTGGGAAGACAATTTCTGAGCTCCTCTTGTGGAGCAGGTGTGAACTGTGTAGAAGCGGGGTCATCTTTAGTTAAGTGCCCTCAGCATCAATCAGTTACCAATATTTCATCTCCCTTCCCTGGTGCCTTTGGAGGCATCTGACATCCATCAAATAAAGCAGTCTCCAGATGGCCCCAGCATATGGCCCATGTCTCGGAATAGCTTAAATCTAAATGCTTGCCTCCTTGGGAAGCTGCAGCCCCTTGCTGAGTCTCAGCATCCAAGGGAGATGCCTGCTGCTTTAATCAATGTGTGTTCCATTTTTTTTCTGCTTTGTCATAGTCATAATAATAAGCAAGTCTCGCTTCAGCATCCCTGGCTGCAAGAACCTTTCTGTGCTTGAAATACTAAATGCTTGTCAGTCTCTTTCTTTCCTCTTGTCTTTTCCCTCAACACTAGGACCCTAATGATCTTCTGAATCCTCACAGCACTAATTACCCTCCTCTTCCATCCTGCTACTGCTGCTCTTCCTGCCTTCCTTCTTCTAATCTCTTATTTGTATAAATAACCAAGGGTGAAGGCAGAGTAAATATCAATAAAGCAATTCAAGCCACTCATGATGTTTCTAAGGGCTGCCCAAGGGGAATGGCAATTAGTGACAGCTGTTATTGGTCTGTCCCACTTCACACCAAAGTTTGTTTCAGTCTGTCATCTCTTCATTCCTTTGTCCTCACTGTTAAGCATTGTGAAATGGCAAACCAACTCCTGAGCCTCCTGAGATAGGCCTCCAAATTTGTACTCCTTTATATATTCTGTCTGATTTGATGCTGTAGTCCTACTGTGTCTAGGAGTAGTACCAGCATAAGTACTGGGAGTTGGGCAGCACCCAAGGAAAAGTAGTCTTGAGCCTAAAATGACCATTTTCCTTGTCCCTGTTGAAATCTGTTTGGAGGGAGAGCCTCCAGAAGAAGACACACTTCTGTAACTCCTGCTCCCTATCAAAGCAACAAGTCTTTCAAAAATAATTCTAAAAAATAAGTTAAATTCTTGGAGTTGGATGGAAAAAAAGTCCCTGTACAAGAACTTCAGATGGAAACCATCACTAATTCAGTAAATACATCAGGAAAAAATAAGGTGTTCTTTTAAAAGTGGCATTATATGACTAAATATGTGATGATATTACTGCATTTGGGGTATGTAAGTAGTTATGATTTGTACATATTTGCTTTGTGTGCAGAAGTATTTGGTCAAGACTTACCTAAATCAAAACTGCAGTTAAAATTTCCATTGAAAAAGGGCCCATCTCTGCCAATACAAGCCCTGAAGAGTTGTTTGTGCTGCAGTAGATCTGTAAATCCTGCAAGGTTCATAAACTTCATGAAGTTTACCTTGTGAGTGATGTAATTCTGTGTTGCAGATGTCAGAGTCTGAACAACTTGCCTGGGACTCGTGTCCTGGTCCCTAATGGCCTCGACCTGCTGAGCTCTGCCCAGATTTGTTATTGCAGAGCTGAATTCACACACTCTCCAGATGCTGATATTGTCACTCAAATGGTGCAATCTGCTGGGATGAGATCTGGCCTTGTGTACTCATCTGTGTAATCTGTGGCTCAATTAATTTAGCCTGTGGCATTTATTCAGAAGCCCATTGCTTTTTATCTGGCTTGCTGGTAGTTCTCTGCCCTGTGTTTGAAATCAAGGCAGATGCTTCCTAGACTGATCCTGAGATTTTCAAGGGTTTGAAAGTGGAGAGCAGAATGAGATTCTGCAATGTGAGAAGGAATTACTGATACCTTAGTTTCTCTTTAATTTTCCATGCAATTTCATGCTTTTTGGAGCCCCAAAGTCAAGGAAAACCATCTCACTTACTCCAGTCCAGGCTAGTCATGGCTGCACAGAGACATGGGTTGGAAGTCCTGAGGCTTCATGGCCCATCACTGTGACACCAGACTGTCAGAGGTGATGTGCAGCCTTTGTCTGGGCTATCTTTTGGGGTGAGACCTTGCTTTATTGTACCTGTTTGCTGATGCTTGTCCTCTCTGCTGCACCTGCCAGCAGGGACTCCTGTTAGCACCCACTGCTCTGGTTGATTAAGTTGCTTATATCCAGTTTATGTTACCTAAGTCACCAAAGAGCCAGCACATAGCAACAGCTTCCCAGCATGACCCTACAGCTGTCCCCTTCTCCCCTCCCCAGAGGTACCAATACATGCAGGAGTGCTGCAGAGTGAGCAGTTCCCTTGAGTGCAGATGGCAGCATACTCATGTCTCTTGTAAATTATTTACAAGTCTTGATAATTTCATGCAGGAGGTATTGTGTCTGTGTTGGGGTTACATTAATGAATTTAGTCTTGAAGTTAGCAAAGAGTTCATGATGAGAAGAAGGGCAGGGCAGCCTCCTCCTTGGCTCTGTGGGACAGACAGGATTGGTGGGGCAGCAGCTGAAACAGGCCAGGAAAGTGTCTGGAGTGTCTCTGCCTCCCCAGTCCCATGTTTTTCCTCTGCCTAAATCCCTGCTCACTTCCCTCTGCTGCTCCCAAAACCCCCATCCCTTCCATTTCCCCCCTTCCCTTGCAGCTCAGTCACCTGTCTCTACCCCACATCTCACTGCCTGCACACCAGAGTTGCTTAAATGGATCCCTTGCCATGTGCTGGTGTCCTCAGTGAGCAATGGGAATTGCAGGAAGCAGCGTCAGCCTGGAGCCCTCCCTGCACCTCATCAGGGCAACTCCAGCTCTTTGTCACCAAAGGCAGATGCCTTTTATAATTGCTGCTGATAATGGTTGTAAGACACGTCCTCTACAAGATGTGAGGGGGTACTTAGCAGGAGGAGAGAAAACTCTTTCAAACCATATGGTTGTATCAGCACTTGTTTGATGCCAAGGTTGGCTCTTGGTTAAATTGGGATCCCACTTTGCATGCCTACGTCTGCTGAAGGAAAAAAGTTTGAGTTGGGGCCATGAAATGATTAACTTTTTTCATGTTTATTTCCATGCTTTCTTTCTACATGTAAAGCATACAGCTTAAAAAAATCAACTATAGGTGTAATGTTTTGGTCTGTGGTACTGTACTAAGATGAGTCAATTCTGGCTTCACTGAGAAGTAGGAAGAAAATCTGTGTGGCTGTCATGCTCTGTCACCTTTCCTAATTGCTTTGAACATACATTTCTGAAGATGCCCTCCCCATTGTCTCACACACCAAATGATTTATACTGTGCTTTGAAGACCACCACTGGTGTAAGTGAATACACCACACCTCTGGAAGGCACTTGGGAAGATTTCAAGGGTGGGAAGCTCCTTGTTTCTGTGGATATTCTCTGTGCATTTATTGGTAAGTTGATGGGTATGAATAAAAGCTTGTGGTTTTTCATTGAGACCTTGTTTGGTCTGTTTAGGAAGATGATGCATTATGAAACAGCAACCTTTGTTCTTTTAAGTTCACTCTTGAATAAGAAAACACCGGAAAATTGTTGCTTGTACAAACAGATATTGAAAAGAAAAACTGTTCTGGAAAACCTCCTGAAGTAAAACTGGGACCTAGGGAAAAGGAGTGGTGGGAGGAGGGAATTTTGACATAGTTTGTTCATGGAGATGTGGGGTCTGGGACTGTGAATACAGGAGGTGTTTTCTCTGGATGCTCTGGGTCAGTTTTATGCCCACCATGTGGTGTACCAGACTGGCTTAGTGGCTTGGGTGGTCAGAGGTTAAACTGTAACTCACATTTCAAGTGATGCAGAGCCTTGTGCCTGTGTTTGAGACTGTGTTAAACTGTATGGATGTAGCCAGTGTGTTTTGTCCCCAGATTTTTGATTTAAGTCTTTTTTATCCCACTTTCTCTTTAAAATGCTCATTTACAAAGCTTCATATCACAGTTTTTACCAGTTTGAAAGTTATAATTAAATCAGCCAGAAAAAGAAGAGACTGAACACTCAGCATATCTGAGATGGGATCAATTTAAGACAATAAGATTTTAATGCATTAGAAGAGCTCTGGGTGTCATCTGTCTCAGCCTGTGCCTTCCCCTCTGCCTGATGTGAATGCACTTGGAGCTGCTGCTGAAAGCACGTTCACAGCATGATGTTATTGTGGAACCTGGAGTCAGTGCACACTAAACTGAACAGATAGAATGGTGAATTGGATTTTTTTTTCCTTCTGATGCTTAATATCTTCATTAAAAAATAGAATCATACCTAATACCCCAAATAGCAAATGTGTGAATCAGAAGCTTATAGATACGACATTTTGAGGATACTGCATTTCTTATGCAGCATTTAATCTGAAATACCATAAGAAAATCCTGTATTATCTCCTCTCAGAATTTGCAAGCAGGGCTTTGAACAGAAATAGAGTTTTAGTAGAGGCAAGTATCAGTTCTCCAGGTAATCTGATCAATCCTTTCCTGTTACATGCTCTGCAAATGCTTTCTTCTCACAGAGTTTTCTTAGTAGGAAATGTGAACACTTTTTCCTAGCCAGACAAACTACTGCATATCTTCCATGCTGGGGGGGAACCCAGGCCCAATGGCATATTTTTGTAGGGAATGTCATAATGAAACAAGGATTATGAGGTCCTTATCACTTCACTGTTCAGCCTGACACAAGGCTTTTAGCAGGAACACAAGCATTTGCTGGCAATGCAGTTGCATGTTGACTGACTGAGGGCAAAAGCAGTCCTGTCCAGAAAGACTTTATGGTGAAGTTCAGTTGCCAAGCACTGATGTTTAGTGCCATTTCAGTCTCCCCAAGAAATGCAGGATGCTAATGTGGGCAGATGGAGCACCAGTGCAAGCAGGGCTAGTACAGCCTGCAGACCAACATGAGTGAAAACTGAGTCTAGGACTGGATATTAAGTTGGTGGTAAGAATTTTATTTTGAGAATCTTTATTAAGTACAGTGATGCAAACGTGCAAGGACTAAAATAGTTGTAAAGGCTCTCTTGCTGTGTGTTTTGTGACTTTTCTGGCTGGATAACTTCCATTATGGGGATATCTTAGAAGTTTTACAGGAAGGGACTCCCAAAGAGCTCACAGTGCCGGTCTCTGGCTGTGTGACCTGTCCATGCCTGCTGGTCCACACGGGCAGAGCTGTGCTCCATTACAGGCCTTAGCTCTGTGTGCCACTGCTTGCAGAACAAGAGGAAGGGTGAATGGGACAGGTATGATGTGCAAGAATCCTGTGTGTTGTATTGCTGCCGGTTTTTATCTTTACTGAGGCTTGTTCTAAACCCTTTTTGTCTAAAATCCTGCTGTCTGAGTCACCCAGACACACTCTGTGAGAACACGATCTAACCACCGTTAGCAGACTCTTGCTTTTATTATCCTTTGGTCCAGATTTCATATAGTTCTCACTAATTCAGATCTGAATATGAATGCCTTTGTCTTCCCACAGCACTTCTGTGCAACTTCTGTCATGCAAACTTGAATTTAACTCTTCTCTTTCTGTTGATTTGATCATCTTTCCATGCTTACTATTGATTATCCACTTTCACCCTGCAAGAACTAAAAAGACTAGAAAAAAAAAAGCTTCTAAGGGTGGATGTTTCTTGAGTGAGAAACCATGTATAGCTTATGTCTTTATAACTTTTTTGTTTATTAGGACATCATCAATATCTCTCCTGTCTCATGTCTCTGTGCCCCCAGAAAGCCAGTCCGAGCTTGTTGTGTAAAATTGCCAGTTGTGCAACAACACGTGCTCAATCTTCTATAGAAAGGGAGAGTTTTGCCAAGAAAGGACATCTGCTTATTAATGTACAAGCACCTTCTGGCCTCTGTCCCTGCCTTCAGGGCTTGATGCAATGTCCTGAAGAAGTCAGGAGCAGCAAGGCTGTGAAAGGGCTCGGGACCTCCTAGCTGGCTTTCTTGTTCCCTGAGCAAAATGTTTGTAAGGCTGCTTTCCATCTCTGTGGTAATTGTATGTTTGTGCAGACATGTCAGTATGGGGAAGGTTGTTACCTTAATTGCATTCAGTCATTACATAAAAGACTGTCAATGAGGAGCTCTAACTACTCAGGAGTTTTAATTACGCCCTGACGTGACGTTATTGTCCTGGCCTTGCACACTTCTGTGGGTGTATTTCTGAAGGAGGTGGCTTTTGTTGCTCCAAGCAGATGACTCCTCTCAAGAACTCGTTCTCTCCATCAAGGTGACATTCTGGAATGACAGTGTGACACGTCACTGAGGAGGAGGAGAAGTGCTTAGCAAGGAACTGCGACTTCAATGTGATGTTTCCCCATATTGCCAGTCTTTTGCAAAGGGGAATGTTTGTGATTCTCCAGGGTTTCCTGTGGCATCACTCCTACTAACCATCCTTTTAATCATGAAGAGAAGTTGTATCCTCTTAACAGGTGAACCTTCTAACAGACTGATAAAGGGCCTCTTTTAGCTCCCTGTCTTGTCCCAGGATGTCTCAGACTGCAGGTCAAGGAGAACTTGGTTGAATTATTTGTAATAACAGATTAATTTATATTAAATGTCCAGACATATTGGACAGACAGGGAACCTCAAACTGAGATACCCATGCTCCAACTACCCTATCAAGGATGCTTGATGCTTCCAAAATATGTTGTCCCTTTGAGGTCTCCTGACCCCAGCTCCAAGATAATGAAAACACCTTTATATATTGGGTACTTTCTTTCAGAAGGTCTGTAAGCAAATCTTGCCCAGACTGTGCTCTTGCACTGAGCGTCTGCTGCTTCACATTTGTAATTCATGCCGAGGCTGTAATGGAGGAGTGAGCTGCTGGGCTGGATTTAAATGATGCCACAGATTTTTTATAGCACTACAAGAGGGTGATGCTTCTGGCATGTTTAGCTTTGGTGTTTGTTTTGAGGAGCCTGTGAATAAAGGTGTCTGCTGTTGGTGGGGCAGGACTGATAACAAAGTGCTCTACAGAGGCAGAAGCTTTTCCCCAGAACTGGAAGTCTGCAAGAACCTTTCCTCTACCTCCCATTGCTTCCTGGCAATGTGGTAAAGGGCTGGTCCTCAGGTCTGGCACAGCACCTGGGTAAGAGCAAGTGGGATAGTCCAATTAGGAGTACAGTTTGTGGAAAATGTATTTAGTGACTTTCACCTACCTGTTATAGGGACTGAAAGCAGCTGCACTGAACAGATACAACTTAATCAGTGCTGAGTGTCAGCTGCACTACAGTGTTAACCTACTGGGTAAGACATACCTGTAATAAATAAATAGGATACATCAGGGAAGGTTTGTTTTATCTTTTAGTAATGGGCAGATATGAAAGACTTTGTTGTTTAGGGGCTGGAAGTTTTCTTTGCGCTTCGGTCTAAGCGAACGGAAATTTTCAACTCTGCAAGTGCAGCTGGATGAATAATTTGTAGTGAATAATATATCTCAAGGCTTTCACTGCATTTGGGATTGACAGAAAACACATCACAATTTTAATTATTGGGAATGATTTGCTGAAATATTCAGGAGCTATTTTCGGTTCCTGCAGACTGTGCATGAAAAAGTTAGCTATTTAAAAGCCAGACTCTTGTCCCCCCCACCCTGTGCTGTCTGGTCTCCTTTCCCCATATAAGCTTCCCAGAGCAGGGCAACAGGACTCTCTGCATCCTGGCTTGAGACTTAACACACAGGAACCTTAAAATAATAATAATAATAATAATAATAATATAAAAAGTTATTGAACGTCCTCCTACTCTTACACTTAGCAGAGGGCATGAGAGGGATCAGGATGAGGTTGGTTTATTGGCTGCTTATGGAGCTTTCCGTGTGACTGGGGTGGGAATCTGCAAAGTGGAGAATGGAGGCTTTTGAAGAGGCAAGGAAAGAATTACAATAATATGTCTCTTCCTCTCCTGTACTTTTAACAGCTTTGAAACAATCAAAACCTCGGGACTGGCCATCAACAATTCAGAGTGTTATCTGGACATTGTACTAGCAAGGATGTTGGGATAATCCAGACTCCTAATGTGGGGAGCTACTGGTGTAACCAGTTTCCTGAAACTGCTGAAAACAGCTATTTGCCCTCCTGAGCCTCTTCCCCTCCTCCTGCCTCCCCACAGGGTGGTACCCCACTGCTGAGCCCCAGGTCATCCCCATAGGACACGGCTTGCTGCCCACTACTGCAGTGAAGAGTTGGCTGGGGAGGGATGCAGACACTATGAAGAAAATAAGGGAGAAACAAGCTTCTTTCAGGGAGAAGGGTGGGAATAATTGAAATAAAAATTTTCCTTCTCATCTGTGAAGAAAGCAAGGCAGAAATTGAAAATGGAATGGATAGGCATGAATAAAATTGTAATTTTCCTGAATAACTGAAATAGCAACCAGAAAGTGAGGAGGGAGAAGCAGGTACGGATCAGGCTGCTTTGCCTGGGCTTCTGTCAGCTGCTCTCTAAAATGCTTTGCTACCCTCTGGTGGCTTCCTGAGGATCTGTGCAGTCTAGTTTCTGTTCCTTGTACAGCCCCCTGCCAACTTTTTGAGCTGCATTGAGGAACCCAGGTCTGCTGATGGAGGTTTATATTTTCTCTGATTCTAAAGTAGCAGTACAATAATAATGAAACAGCAAGTGGGTTTTTTTTGTTTGTTTGTTTGTTTGTTTGTTTTTTTTTTTTTTTTTTTAATTTTTTTTTTTTATTTCTGGGTTGGGTTGGTGGTTTTCCTGATGTTTGTATGCACTCTCTTTTTGTCTACAATTATAATCACAAAGGTAGCTTGGTTGGGATGTTCAAATGAAAGAACAATAGCTTTGTGGCTTGATTGTCTGTGTAGTGGGGCTGTTCAGTGTTTGGGAGTGACACGGGTTTTGTAGTCCTGCAGAATGCAAAGCCTTGTCCTCTGTTACCTGCAGAGGACACGAGTACCAGGGGAATCAGTAACAGACAACATCCCATGATCCCCAGGAGTCCAGAACAGGTCCTGCTCAGCCTGGTGCAGGGGCAGTGTTCAAACATCCATCATCCTTCACTGTGCCTTCGTCAGTCAGTAGCTTCTTGTTTTTTCCCTTTTCCATTTTCCCATATCTTTAATTGATTTTTCCCTTGTGGCTTCATAGCCGAGAAGCTGTAGGTTGGGATTTAAAGGGCAGTGGTTTAACAGATTTTATGAGAAACTCCTCCCAGGTATTAATTCCTGGGTTATGGGGTCAGAGAAGCTCTTGTGATCTTTCAGTCTGACCTCCTGTGGACTGCAAGTCACAGGACTGCCCTCAATTGACTCCTGCTTGAAGTGCAGTGCTGAATAAAGAAAACATCCCCTCTTGCTTTAAAACTTTCCAGTGATGGGAGATTCACCTTGTTAAATTGTTCCAATGCTTTATCACCTTGAACTTGAAATACTTCTGAAGTTTTACTTCTGAAGTTTGCTTTGTTTAGTTTCAGTTTCCAGCTTTTGTTGTTGAGTTTTTTTGTTTTGGTTTGGTTTTTTTTTTGGTTGCTTTGTGCATTTGGGGAGCCATGTGTTGCCAGAACTCTGTCCTTTTTAAGACTCATGGTCTTGACAGAGTTGCCAACGAGATGGAGCTCTTGAGAGGTACCTTCATTTAAGAAGTGAAAAGTTGTTAATGTTATTGACTGGGTAGGTGTGGGGTGGGATGTGAAATCACAGACTCATCACCCAGAATGAAAAAAGCAATACAAGGGCATGATGGGGAGTGTGTGTGCTTTTCCCCAGTGTTTGTCTGCATTGAATATTTCTAGTGTTTACATACTTAAAACAAACACTTAAGGATGATTTATGCAGCATTTCAAATGAGATTGTATAGCAAAAGTCTTGCAGAGGTTGAGTTTTACAAGCAATTCTTGAATTACAAAAACATTTGTTGTTTTGAGTGGGGTTTTTTGTAATTCAGCTGTGCTGAGGTCCTTTGGGATGCAGGCTGCTACATTCAGCACAACAATTGCTGCTAGCTTCTTACGCTGTTCCAGTTTATGATATATTTTATAAGCAGCTCCATCTATCTCACAACTTGGCAGAGGTTTGGAGTGGAGAGCAGCCAGTGCCTTTTGTGCTGGCTTAGCCTGAGAGAGAGTATGACCACAAGCCTGGCAGGCAGTAAGCCCAGCTGTAAGGCCATCTTAAAGGAAAACAGTTTTTTTGTGGTTCAGGCAGAGGAAAGGGATGCAGTAGATTTGGTTACTTCAACCACAGAATGTGCTGTGACAGCAGATGACCAAACTTCTGTGGCTTGACCTCCCATCAAGCAAAACTTACTGTTTCTAAAGCCACTTGAAAAACCCCACAGGAGATGGTGGGAAGTCAGTCAGTGTGGAGGTGTGGGACAGACTTTTAGGTTTCAGAGCCTTGCCTCTTCTTGGTAGGGCACTGAGCCCAGCACATGGTACCAGCAGTCCTCAGTGCAAAGCCTCTTGTAATACAGCTCCTTCCATGGACTGCTTGTGTGAGGCTCTGGGAGCTGCTTATTGCAGTCCTGCTGCAATGTCCCTGCCTGTGAAGTGGGGACAGAAATGCCAAGCTCAGCGTCTCTGCCAAGGCGGACTCTAAGGGTTTGTTAATGTACACAGCTGTTGTGGGAACAGCTCTGCTGCTGATGTTCAGCATACCCAATCTATCTTCTGCTTTCTAAACCAAAGAAGTGTTCTGAGCTGATGCCAGTAGTCATGGGTATGTCTTACAAGATCTTTTGCAGCCAGATGCAGACTTGTCTGGGCTGTGTTTTGGGCTGGCTGGACTCAGTCTGCTTCAAGACTGCAGGCTGTGTAATTACACAGCTGGGGTGTCTGAGCTGATAAATCCAGTCTCCCAGCAGACCTTAACAGCCAAGTGTGGTGCTTTGCTGACATGGTTACAAGGCTTTGGGATTGGAGACAGTTTACATCCCTCCCTCTTAGGGAAACTTGTCACTTGACAGTAAAAGAGTGTGGACACTTCAGAAAAGAAAGCATTTGCCCCAGCTTTTGAAAGCCCTCTTCCCAGGAAGACTAAGGGGATGGCATAGAATATATATGAAACTGAGAAGGCTTCAACTGAAGTGTTTTACACTTTAAAATCACTTTTCTTTTCAATGTCCGTCTTGATCTTGTCAGACCACAGCTAGTTCTGGAGGAAGACAAGATGCAGACTGACAGCCTCTAAATCAGGCAGTAAGGAGGTCACAAGGTGTGTATGTGAGCACCTCTGCAGAGGGGACCCCAGACTGCTGCATCCCCCCTTATACAGCCTGTCTGTGGAGTGACAGGAGATGATTTTCCTGCAGGAAATCATGAGTATTTCAGGAAATAAGTATTTCTGGCAGTTCAGCAAGAAAGCACTTTGCAAGCTGAGGATGAGGGCTTATCTGTGATCACTGGGACTTCCTGAAAGCTGTTTTCTCCCCAGCTGCCTGTATAAGAGGGCATCAATAATGGAGGTGTGAAAAAGTAGAGAAAGAAGCAATGAATCACCCGCCACTCCAAAAGGACAGGGGAAGAGACAAAGGGAGAAGAGCCCTCCAAGTCCTTAAAAAACAGTCTTTCCCATCAGTTTTAGAAACAAAACTGGCAATGGTTAAGGAAGAACAATCTCATCTACAATATTCACCAGTGGGGTTTGGCTTCTTAGTACTGAGGGGGAAAATGCACTTTGGAAGCTACATTCCTCCCTGTTTTCCAGGGCACTGCACCCTCTGGCTGCAAGTGCATCAGACAACTTTCCCAAGAAGGCGCTTTGGGGATGTAGCCTACATCTCTGGAAGGAATTGAATGGGGAGTATGTCTCTGCTAATGAAAGCTGCAGCCAGAAATAAGAGTTCTGGAGGTAGAAAACTAGGTTAAAAGCAGCCAGCAATGGAAAGCAGCTGAAGATGGAGTGGGTTAAAGAGCTCTTGAGCATTAGACGGTGGATGGTTTAGCTTCACTCCCAACTCCTGGGTAATGCAGTCCTGGCAGATTGACAGGGCTTCTGGGGTGAGTTGTCACAAGATGCTTCAGCTTGTTGGTTTTTTCCCCTTAGATTTTTATTTTTAGTTGAATTCTCCCACTTAATGCACACTACAGTGACCCCTGCTGCTGCCAGCAGTCAAGGACCCATCTCAGTACAACCCTGAAACCATGGGAAAGCATTGCCTGTGGTCTTAAAAACAGATAGTATCATTTATAACCCTTAAGTATGCAGAAAATCTGCTGCTAAACTCTGCACCATCAAAGAGGAAAGCTTCTGTAAACCCTTGTGATGCTTAGATTGTGGATACAGTGTTTTGTAAAGAATAAGAATCAGCCAAAGCCTTCAGAGTAAACCTATTCTCCCTTTCCCAAGAAAGACTGGGGAGGCATGCTGACCAGTTGGGCTTCCCACTGCTGTACTGCACCACAGGCAGAAACAACATCCTTGTGCTCCTGCTTGGTCCCAGCCACCAGGAATCACTCCTATTTTTCAAGAGCAGTTGTGGGGTAGGAAAATCCTGACAGCAGTAAGAATATGAAAGGGTGTTCAAGGCTACTGCCCTTAGGAAAGTGGATGGCAGCTGCTCTGTCTTCTGTAATGCCTTGTGATGTGTTAAGAGCCTCATACTGGTCTACACACAGCATTTTGTGTCTGTGTTAACTACCCTGACCCTGGGCTGAACCATCACCTGCTTATTTGAGCTCTCTGTTCAGCAGGATTTTTCTGGTGTGTAAAATCTTAGCAGGGACATTAGAATCTTAACAGGACTTACAAAGAGATAGTGAGGAAATATGAAACTTGTAACATGGAATAAAAGGAAGTTTGAAAAGTTGGAATATTAGCTGTAAATAGCAGGGTCTCAGTGAAGTGCAGTGCAAACACAGCTGCTGTGTGGCAGGATGGCCAAGTGCCCATTTCCATCAGTCCTAGTTGGTGTAAACACTCATAAGAAAAATGAAAATTGGCCTCAGCAGGCATCTTCCATGAAACCTTCCTTGCTGAGAGTGCCACTGTGGAAGAAAAATTATGGGATGCCAGAGACATGGCCCAACAGTTTCTACAAGGTAAACTGGTAAAGCAAGTTGTGGAAGAGCAGAACAATACTTTAAAATGAGATTATCCAAGCACTGCTGGCTACATCCCTGACAGACCAGCACAGGCCTCCCCCTATGAGTTGTTCCCCAGGAGCTGCTCTCAGTTTTAGCTGCTCTGACTATGCCATAGGCTGGAAGAGATGTCAGCTCTGAGGTTGTACCTGATTGTTAATTTACTTTTTTAATGTAGCCCATTACCAGATGCTTGCCCCATGGTGTACAAGTAAAGCTGTTGTCTGTTCTGTCTCATCAAAAGCACTGCAAGTTTTACCTGGACACTGGGGCTGCCACGTGTTCTGTGCTCATTGAGAACTGACCCCACTTCTGGTCTGGATAAATGGGCAAAGAGACAGCTCAGGTGCCCTGCCTGAGTCAGGGGAGCTCTGCCAAGGGGCAGGGTAGTGAGAGTGGAAGTGGCCAAGCACCAGGAGGGATCCCTGGCTCTCCCCTGAGTGATGCCTGCTCCTCTGCATGGACAGTCTGACCCATGGCCATGCTGTGTCCAGTGCACATCCATGGGCTCCGGCAGCAAAGCTCTTCTCCCCAGCTGCCAGATTTAGTGATGCCTCGGGTCTGGGGAAAGGCAGCTGAGTTACTGCTGCTGTGTGGAGACCCAGGAGTTCCACTTATGCACTCTTTCAGAAGTTATCTTTGACCATCTGTCCTCTGAGAGCATCATCCTGAGACGGATCCTTCCGCTTCCGCCTGCTTGCCTTCGTGTAGCTGGCTGTTGACATTAACCACCTTGGACATTGGTGGCCCTGCCTGACAGCTCTTGCTGTACCCAGGGTGGTGACTGAGGGAGCAGGGTGAGGAGCAAGGCTTTTCTGTGCCCTGCCTCGCTCTCACTTGCTATCACTGCTTTCTGGGAGTGCAGCATATAAAAATGGGGAGCATATCAGGCTCTCCTCCTTCCTGCAGCACTGCACACTGTGCCATACAGCTCTGCTGAGCTGAGCCAGAGTGCTTTTGTGCACTGCTGAGTGGTGCTGGATTCCTTATGGCTTCATTATGGCTTGACACTGAGCACTGGGGAATGAAAAATAGATGATGTGGCCGTGACACTTGCTGTAACTCAGCAGGGAAAAAGAAAAGACACCGCCTTGGGAACCTGCCTTCCCATTCCTCACAGCTTCCAGTGTTGTGTGCTGCCTCACAGAGAGCCTGGTGCTGACCTCAGGAGCTCTGAGGCTCTGCTGTCATGAACAGCAAATAGCTAAACTTGTGTTTTACAACAAGCTGCTCCTGTGAGACTTAAGCAAGGACAAGTTGAGGCTGTGACAGAGGGAAGCAGCAGGAGGACCCACAGAGTGGGTCTGTTTTTCCTCAGAAAGCAACCATTGCTTCCTTTTCCCTTGTGCAGAACCTCCAATCCTGACCCAAGGACCTTCTGGAGATAAGCAGTGATTGCTCTATAGCAGGAAATGTTGAGCTGTCATTCCCTGGTTGAGTCATCCTGCTAAATCTGTGCACAGCAGCTGGCTGAGAAGGGGAGTGGGAGATGGAAAATCCCCTTTGGGATCAGGATAACAGTCAAGGAACCAAAGTGGTGGAGAAAAAATAAGTCAAGCCTCTGAGTGTAGGGATTTGAATGTGGGGCTGGCCTTCAAGATATCTAGATAGAGCAAATGGAATCCTCACTGCTGGGATATAACATCTAAGGAGGGTTTATGTGAACCTGAATGCTGCAAAGTTGAGGTTGTCTGTGCTGGGGGTTTAAGCAAATGCCAGCTGAAAGGAAATAATTTTGTCAGTGGTCTGAGGATGTGGATGCATGACACATGAGAACTGGCTCAGAACAGCTGTGCTTTAATTGGACATTTTTCCCCATTGTAACTACTGTTTCACTGCTGAGTTGCAGGATGCAGCTTTTTGGGAATGGAAAGTGATGGCTGTGGCTCCACTCACTTTTGAGACCCCTGTACCTGACAGGATCACTTGTGCAGCACTGGGGACTCAAGCCTGCAGTTGTGGTTTTTGATTCTGCAGAGGCTTTCTCATTTGAGGGAAATTCCCAAATTTATTGCTGCCATTGGGTGACACTTGTTTAGATAATGTCTGTGACTGTCCCAGTGTAAACAGGCAGAGGGCTAATGCAGGTCTGGCTGGGGGTCAAACGTGTCCTGTAGCAGAGCCAGTGCAGAGGCTCTGCCAACAGCCTGGCACACAGCACACTGTGGTGACTTTTCTCAAGTAGCTGGAAAAGGCATCCTGGCCACATGCCATTCACAAGCTAAGGTGAGAATTAGAAAAGGTGTGTTTTAGTGACTCATAAATAGCTCAGCACATGCTGACGGAGCAGCAGCTCAGCTTCATCATTTTAGCTTTGCATACCTAAAGTGCCTGTTAGAAAAAAAAATAAAATATCAGTGCCTGAAATGTATGGGCTAAATTCAGATCTCCTGGAGCAGTATCAGTTATAACAGGTCAGAATCTGGCCCCATCTCTCTAACATTATTGGAAAATCCTCTGCACCCACCTCTGTCTCCTCTCACCCTTCATCAGTCCATTCTGTGGTTGCAGTTACAGCTTTAGCTTGTGCTGAGCTGCATTTTGTGCTGTGCCAGGTCCATCATGTGTGCCATGTGTGAGGTGTGGTCCAGGTTTGAAACTTTGCCTGTGGGAAGCAGAAAATCATTGCAGTGCTTGACCTTCAAGGCCTCTGGTAATGCCTGATAAAGAAATCCCTGGCTGACTGATCTGCTCACACACAGAAGCATTTTCCTCCTGTATTTTACTCCTCTTTTAAAATTCCACCCATTGCTCTTCCATCTTTTGATTTCCTCTGTCTTTCTGTGCTCCACAGCAATATTCATGTAATAGTGCTTCATCTTTGACTTGAATACTTCTTATTCCTCCCTGATTTGCCAGATTATGCATGTTTTAGAGTGGGATTTGCTAGAATCTTTATTCCATCTTAAGTGAGATATCTTCAGCTGCTG
Source organism: Peucedramus taeniatus (assembly GCA_013400575.1). Lineage (NCBI taxonomy): Eukaryota > Metazoa > Chordata > Aves > Passeriformes > Fringillidae > Peucedramus > Peucedramus taeniatus. Next base: position 453,799 of record WBNO01022646.1, on the reverse strand, counting down.
AGGAAAGTAGGATTTTTACTTTCTTATAGGGGGGCAGAGTTCTCCAGGGCCTGATAATCACTCCAAGCTGCCTGTGGGCTGGCACTGCTGTGTTTTCAGCAAAAGCAGGGTAAGGCCATTACTGAGTATGTCACATGTCAGCAATGATTCCTGTCCCTGGGAACCAGCCTTGTTACCTGTCACTGGTATGGTTATTGCACACTGGTGTTGCTAACTTTTAGAAGATTTGGGGCCTTTCTTAAATCCCTGAGCCATTATGTAAGAATGGTAACTTGGCATATTTAGATTTCCTCATTTTAATGGCTGCTGAGAAAAGCTAACAATAGAAACCTTTAAAGATGCTGGACCATGAGTCAAATGCAAAAAAGAATCCAAAATGTGTTACTCAGGTTTGGGTTTTCTCTTACAGCAGAGGGTAGAGAAATGGTTCTTTCTCTGTAGCTGACAGAGTCTGAGCCTGGTCATATCAACTGCCTTCACCTTTTGTCCTGAAACTATGAACAGCAAAAAAATCTTCTCTATCCCATGAAGCTGGTGTGTGGTACATGAATATCCATGTGCAGGGGGCTGCAGAGCAGTGGGGAACTCATGGGCTAATGGGGAACAAATCAAGTTCCTCTCTGTTCACACCACTGTCAGCCAGACACTCCTGGTGTTCTTCAACTGTCTGTGATTGAGAATCTTACAGAAATGTTTGATGAGGTCAAAGCCTTTCCTTGCAATTTTATTTTCATGATATTGCTAAAATACTTCAGCAAAGTTGAGATACTTTAGAAAAATGTCATTTTAAGGAAAATAACATGACTTTTTTTTTTTTTAACAACTTCCCCAATTTTGGTAGTGTGCTCTGAGAAAGATAGTTTTTGTTGGTTGGTTTTTTTTTTTGTTTTTTGTTTTTTTTTAAGCTCTCTTGCATTCTGGTGAGGACTACATGATATGAGTCTCAGAAAAGGAAATTTTCCAGGCAAAAAGTCTTAAGTTCACCTGGAAAAAAATGTACCCAGTTGGAAGTCCTGTCCTAACAACCCAGGATTTCAAGGGTGGCTCTTATAAAGGTCTTGTAAATCCCATCTTCAAATCTCTTGAAACATTAATTTTCCTTAACCTACATAGACCTTTTATAACTGTGCTGTAATATTATTATTTAATACCTAGCTTTTGTCATTTTCTTCCTTTCAGAACCAGCAGGGACAAGTCTGTGTGCAGGTCTGATAAAGAACCTTAGCTGTGCTACACTGCAGGCACTGGGAATTTCATGTTCCAGAATAGTGGTCTTTCCAGAGAAACCTGTTTCAGATGTGTCTCTGTGCACTCTTCAGCCATGGTGGCCACTTAATGAGTGAGGGTCTGATCTGTGGTGTCCTGATAGTGGCTTTTCTGTCATTGGAGCAGCTGTGAATTGGAGCAGAAAGCGTTTCTTGTACCATCATTCCCTAGGCAGGCAGTTAGGCAAGTATTTGCTTGTCTTGATGAGGCTGTGCCACATGTGTTGTATTAGCATGCCAGAATAAATCCACTTCAGGTCTAGACAACAGTAAAAGGCTCTGTAAGTGTCACTGGAAGCAGGCAGATGGGAAGGCTCGTGCTTCCACAGATGCTGCTCCCAACCTCAGATGCCCTCTGGAACGTTAGGAGTGAGTTTGCTGGAGGGGCAGGGGAGATGGCTTCTTGCATGGTTGGTCTATTGTACTTTAACCCTCAGAAAATCCCCTTTATTAAGCCTGACAACTTTTCCCTGTGAGGTGGATGGATTGGTTGTATTCCTAGATGAGGAAAGCACCCTGCCAGTTGTTCATGTTTCACGCAGGGAACTGGGGGAAAGCCAAGAGCACATCCTGAACTTGGAGGCTGCACCTATTCCAGCTCTGGCTTTGCCTTGGTGGCTGCCTGCTGAAAGCAGAGGAGCCAAGGGGCTGTCGGTGGGCAGAGCCCAGGAGCTCTGCTGGCCAGCAGGGTGGCTTGCTGCCCACCTCCAAACCCTGGCTCAGCTGTGATCTGCTGCCCTCAAAACTTGGGTCATGCCTCAGGCAAAGCCATCATTACCTACTGTGGATTAATAACCTCAATTACTGGAGCCCTGTGGGTCAGATCTTCCCCGTGCTGGCTGCATTACAGCCCTTTAATCTGCTTTCCTCTCTCATAACCTCTGAGCCTGGAGGGATCAGCAGGTGGGGGAGATCTTCTGCCTTCCAGCGTGGTTTCCCTTGGAAGGGCTGCAGATATGAAACAGCAACCACAGCTGGCAGGGGACTTGAACTCACCAAAGAGGTGCACCTAGAAAGTGCTTCTGCAGCTCTCGGGCTCAAAGGACAAATGTGGCAACATCTGGAGGTTTGCCATGAACTACATCTGCAAAAAATCACAGCAGCCATCCTGTGGGGGACTGGCAGTCAGGTTGGGTCATCTGGGTAAGGGGCTGCATGGCTCTTGTGGGGGAAACATCACCCCAAATTCCTTCATGTTCCCTGAGCAACTGGGTAAAGGCGAGGCAGAAGTCTGGATTTCTAAGATGCCTCCTAAGTGGGTGTTTCCCTTAAACAAAAAAGAGCAGGTCTCATCAGTGAGGAAATTGCCAGTGAAGAGGAACTGAGCTGTGCAGTCCTGGACAAGCTCTTAAATGATCTTGAAGAGTGAGGGGATGAAGAAGAGACAAAGTATTTGGAGTAAGAGAAACAGAAGTGGACATAAAAGAGCTGCAGAAGGAGCATCTGATACGGAGCATCTGCTGAACTAACAGTATAAACTGGGGAGGAGTGCAGGGTAATGCACCCATTGATAAAACCCAAATATATGGGGGGCAGGGGTGTGTATATATAAATATTATATCTTTATATATATACACATAAAATGGTAAGGGTGAGGAGTGTTACTGGGTGCCATTTCCTCACTGAAAAAGACCACAGAGAAAGTGAATCTCTCTAGAAGTGCTTGCTCAGCAGATGCAAGCAGAAATTATTGGAAAAGGTACAGAAAGCAAATAGGAATTATCATCCTGCTGTGCTAGAAATCCCTGGAGCACTTGCACCTTGAGTACTGTGTGCAGCTCCAGTTATCCTGTCTCAGAAAAGATGTGATAGAACTAGAAAGGCACAGGAAACAGTGACAAGGTCAGTGGAGCGTGAAGAGTAGCTGCTGCCCAGGGAATGATGGAACAGATTAGGCATTTTCAGGTGCCTTCAGAAATGAAACAATTGAGGAGGGAAATACGACAGAGGTGTATAAAACCATGACTGTTATGGAGAACATAAAATTACTATTTCACAATATAATCTTATAATGCTCACCTTGTAAGTTAAGGTGAGCATTAAATGATTAAATGGAGCTATTGAGAAGGGGTTTTAAACTAATAAAAGCTTTTTCCTGCCACACGATTAACCTGTAGGACTCCTTGCCAAAAGATGGTTACGAGGCCAATGGTATCACTGGTTTCCAAATCTGAGTATAAAAAGTAGCTGGGGAGAAATCCATCAAGGGTTCTTAAACACACTGTGAGACATCCTGCAGACGAGGGCATCTGCTGGGCAGTGGAAGTGGGTGGAAGGAACAGTGTCTGGCTGTCTCTTTTTCCAGAGTATCTGTTCTGTGCTGCTCATACTACTGCCAAAATATTTGGAGATGCCCTAGAAGTTCAGGTTCTGAGGAAGTGTCACTGTACTGAAAAATATTAATAACAACCACTTCTCCCTAATTCAGACTGGAGACATTTGATACACAAAGCCTTCTTTACATGTAATATTAGATTTCTTCTTAATGTCAGGAAATTCAGCTCCTGAGTGCTCATTACTATAAGCTTTTTATGTGTCTGAGGATAAACCTATTAAATGATCAAGGCTATAGGACATCTTTTCTTTAGCTCTGGAACCTGCTTTGGTGAGCTTAGAGGGGCTGAGATTTTACCAAGTCAGCCTCTCCAGCAGGACCTGGAGTCAGTTTCTGTTCACTCTTGTTCAGAAAAGCAACTGAGAAATTAATCTTTCTTGCCTGATGTACAAAATCAAGCTCTTTTTTTTGGTTTGATCTCACCTTCTATTTGCTCTGAGAAGGTGTGTGGTATGCTTTATCCATGGTAGAGTTTTCAGAAGAATCTTTGCCTTATAATGAGTGCAGTTTTATACTGATCAGGAAGAAGCTAATCCTCTCATTAAATCACGAGAATGGGGACTGACAGATGATTCCCTACTTGTCCACAAATTTATTGTGACCTTCAGCAAACCTCTCAACTTTGTGCTGCAGTTCCCACTGTCTGTGGTGTGATTGTGATTGTGCTGTGCTTTGCTGGAGCTGGGTGCATAGGAGCTGTACATAGCTGTATGTCCCTTGCCAGCTTCATCAAGAAGGGGAAAAGGGTAAGCAGAAATACCCAGAGAGCACAATGGTGACCGTGGTTTGCACTGAGAAGGGCTTGGCCTGTTTTGCTCTTGCAAGGAGAGGTGGTGTGGAGTGGTTCTCTGCCACCACTGAAGAATATGCAGTCACTGATCACATGTCAACACATGGAGTGAGCTTCGAGAAACGAGCACCAAGTGCAAGGAGTTCTGTAAATTTACAGAGAGAGGAACAAGGTGCAAGCTCTGCGTCAGCACCGGCCTGGACAAAGCTCTTAAGGTTAATGGGCCCTTTCTCATCATATCCGCCTGTGTTTGGCCAGAAAATACATCAAGGGCAGAGATTTGCAACAAAAGCCAAACCAACCAACCAGAAATAACACACCTGCACAAGCTGTTTGTCTGTACCCATCAAAATGTTCAAAGAACTACCAGTTAGTATGGGTGAAAACAGAACAGCATAGACCCAGCACCCTGAAAGATGATTACTGCCTTTGTAGGATCACAAGGAAATTAGCTTTCCTGGCTAGTCTCTTTTTGGAGCTTTTGTAGATTTTCTTTCTTTTTTGGCTTTTGTAACTGGTGAACTCATACACATTATGCTATTTTAATACCTAGCAAAGAGCCTTGTCGGCTAAATCACCTTATTTTTCTCTGATCAGAGTGCAGTACATTCCTCTTTTTAGCAGAAGGTATTAATTTAAATTCTATAATCCTAAACATATTCTCATTTCTGTTCAGTGCTTCAGAAGGCCAATGGCATTTTAATTTAATAAGGGAGAAACACACATGATATTGTGTTCCCTGTAAATGTCTTCTGACCTCAATGAGGCTTTCACAGCTTTCTTTGTGTTCCAGCAAATGCCATCCCTGCTTTTATCCAAGCACACTATCATTTCTAATACCTGTGTTCTACTAGTGGCTAAAAATTTAAATATCTCTAGCATTTTCACGGTAATTTTTGAGATGTTGTGTTATTATTTAGTAGTGTGAGCTCATCAATGGAGCCATAGTGAGATTTATGCACCACTGTGTCCTATTGAAATATTGTTTGGATACATGCTGTCTCTCTGCACTGAAATTAATTTTATTTTGGTTTACCTTGTTTTCAGATTAAAATGAGTTAACACATCTAGCAATATCTCAATTTATGTCAGCTCCATTTATCTTTTCAAATTCTTTAAGCTTTGTTTACTGGGCTAAGATTTACCTAATTGAGTACATGATATTACTGAGTATTTTGTGGCATGTAAACACTTGAGTCATATGCATCACAGTTCTTCCTTTACCATTTTTATGCTTCCATTTTGCTATCTAAACTTAAACCTACTCAGTTTGAAAGAGCACGTGCTTGTTGCAGTCCTTCTTTGGAAATGTCAGGTAATATTCATTCTTTCCACTGGTTTGAGTTTGCCTTCTTTTCCTCTAATGTGACTCAGGAACTGATCCCTTAGTGTGTGCCCCACAAAGGCTGGATTATCAGACTTGGTGCAAGGTGATGGAAACTCCTCAAAGAAATGGGGACTATTTTATTAGTGGTTTTTTATTTTCAGTAGATTTTCCAGGAACAGCTGTGTTTAGTTTAATGAGCAGAGGTCTCAAAATTCAGCTACCTGTTGCATTTTCACTTTTTATTATTACAAACATCTGTATCATGTCCAAGACACTTGCCCTTGCATGTTCATAGGATGTGTTCCCATTCCCTTGCTAGCTTGATACATATAACATCTAAGTGCAACTCTTCCCTTGTACCTAGTGCTGCACTTCAGTCCTGGCATCTCTAAATGAGAGCCCCTCGTTTACAGCTCCATGTTGGCTGCTAAGCAAGGAGGGCACCTTGACTTTGGATCTCACTGTACTGTCCTTGATCAGCCAGATCCAGAATTGTTCTCATCTCAAACATGCTGCTGAAGCATTTGCAGAAAGAGGACTATTATTTTTTTATGCTATTACTGAAGTACTGGAGAACCACCAGTTCTGTTTTAGGGCTTCACTGTGCACACTACTTCTGGCCTTGTTCCAGCAGGGCTACAGGCTTGCTCTCTGATGATCAGGTGTAGCAGAGGACTGAAGGACAACTCTGGGAGAAGGGGAGAGGTAACTGCTGTAGTCTCAGTTTGGTACGTGCCCTGACGTGGCTCCGTAGCCTTTCATGATGGCTGTGGAGCAGGGATTGCTGAGGAGTGTGATGGAGCAAGGATCCTGGCTGACTGGGGACATGGAGAAGGGCACTTCCATTAAGCTTTTTGCTATGACTTGGTGCATGTGCAAGGTCCTGTCTAAAATAGTTTATAAATTAAGACAGAGTGATGATTTTTCAGCCTAAGTCACAGCAGACAGCAAAAACTGAGTTTAGCATGAATCCCAGGGATGTTAGTAACATCTTCCATCCTTCTAACAGTCCTGAACTGTACACTACTGGCTTTGCTTCTAGCTAAGTGCTGTTTTTCAGCATATGAAGTAGAGTTGACTGGAAAATAGGAGATACCATTTCATGAAACATTTAGCATTTTAACTGAGTTTTTTTTTTTCCTTTTCAAGAGAAAAACTGTGAAACTGTGGAGTATTTATTGAGGGCATGAAAGATTCCAGATGCTCTCAAAAATATCGGTTTTGCTACACGTTTGATAGATTATCACACCTAAATAGCATTTCTTTTGTTATGCCTGGTTTATGTGCCTTGGTACTCTGATCTAGGTGTTAACATCCAAGTGTGTATCCCCACTCTTTCATCCCACTGAAGTGCTGGCCAGAAGCTTGTTCCATCCTAGAGTTCAGTCTCTGGAAAAATATCCATCTCATGAGCTGGTCAGAGACACCTGGTCACTTCTTCCAGGTATTAGGAGACACAAAAGCAGAGAAGGCTCTGAAAGGTGGTGTGTGAGTAGGTAACCCTGCTTGAGCTCAAGGTAATTCAGTTAAAAATTCACCTTGGGCTTGGTTCCTATTTGTCCCAGAGGGAACTGCTTTTAATGCACCATTAGAGTTTACTTAGGTGAAAGAGTTCTTTTGAACGGCTTTTGTATATGATAGTACTGTTTTGTCGAAGGAGTTTTTCTGTGCTCCTGTGCTTTCTAGCCTTGTGTTGTGGCTTCTGTGTAATTTCATGAATTGGAAATAGTTCTAGTTAGTTTCCCTAACCATCCTTACATGTGAAATACGTGCCCTACCTTTCTCTGTGAAGCGCCAACACTGAAACTTGAGTCTGCAGGGCTGTAAGAGCGACAGTTTAAAAATGGGTAAAAAAGATACCTCGAGTTTCAATGGAGCGCCCTTTGCAGGAGACTGGTGCCTTGGGGTAGATGGAAAGACGGAGGCTCCCTCGTTTACAGCGTGTTCATAAAGGAGCACCCCCGTCTGGGCATCCGCACCCAGCGGTGAAAGAAGACCAGAGGTGTCTCTCCTTCCCGGCCACGCTGCCGGTCGCGTGGTTCCAGCCCCCGGGAGCGCCGGCAGGGCCGCGCTCGGTGCCCCCGCCCAGGTGCGTTCAGTGGCTGGGGCAGCCGCGGGCACCAGCCCTGCCAGGCCCCGCA